>CM070036.1:28670970-28705832 GCA_036250615.1 Ptychadena robeensis | reverse complement strand
CTCAATATACCCAACTTCCATACTACAGGACTTGGCTTTGGAGATCTAGTATGCCAACAATGGTGATTTATTCTTGCTTCCAACATGTCGACATGTTGGAAAACCCTGTTCAATCTCTATTACTTTGCATGGAGACATGGACCTGCTGTCAGTATGAGGCTAGCTGGCTTTCTCCCCAGCTTGTAGCTCATGTTGTTATTCACACATGCTGCAAGCTGGGGAGAATGGGTCCCCAGGGTCCCCATTGAACGTAAATCGATGTGGCCCATGTGACATCACCACACTGTAATTGATTGGGGTCGATTGCACGGGAATCTACCCATGTGTGCCTAGCTTAAGTCTTTATGAGAGGTATTTAGTAGTGCTGATAAGGACTATTCTAATTGCAAAATTTTATTGCGAATATCGGCACTTTTAAAATTCACGAAGAACTTGAATATAGTGCTATATCTTCATTATTGCAAGTATTCAAGATTTGTTACATCAGTACTCAGAACTACCATGCTTTGCATTTACAAAAAAAAGGTACTAATGACTGGAGACCAGGAATTTACAAATGTATTATTATTATGATTATTATATTATTATTATTATTATTAGACGAGAAATTAGCGATATTTATATATATTTTGCATATACAAATATTGCCTATGCTGCTCCTCACCAGTGTGTAGTAAGGCTGAAGCCATGGCTTTGTGTAGCGAACTTGAATTGTTCAGACTCGCCCAAACCATGTCTTTTAAGATCTGGCTTTGTGTACAGGGTCACAGTCATGCTGGAAAACTATTGTAAATATTGACAGATGTCGGAAACTCACAATTGCCTCAAAAAGCCTTTGTACTGTATGTTGCAGCATTTCAGTGACAACACCTCAACTCCTACGAGGAGTGTCCATGTACTTTATCCAACAAGACTTGGTGTTATGTCAGGTGTCCACACACAGTTGGCCACTTGGTTGCTCATTTGAACTAACAAATACGGTTAGGCTGAAAATATATTTGACATGCGGCAATGTGGTTTTGTTTCTGGTACTTTCTGTTTGACTTCTAATAACAGCTTTAAGTTCCCTTGACTGTGACTGGAACCTAGTCCCAGCTAAGTTTACTCTAGTTCTTTAATAGAAAAACTATTAAATGTGTTTTATGTGATTGTTTTGTTGCAAGTTTTGTGCTCAGAAGTGATGGTTGTGTGATCAATCACAAAGGGGTAATGCAATGGCTTTGGGTGCTTGATCGCTGGCTGATACAGGGTCCCTAAAGCCCCCCATACACCTTTAGATTCCTCCATACAATTTCCATGAGACCTACCAACAACTATGTAGTATAGTGACCTCCCTGATAGAATACATAGTGATTGGAAGGTGTAGAAAGGTCCTCATATTACATGGTTTTGGTACAAGAAAAGTTGGTTGTACAGAAATTGCATGGTAATTGTATGTGGTGTATGGGGGGCTTACGGGTGATCGAACAGGGATTTACTAACATGTTGGATCCCTGTTCGATCAACATTTTTTTCAAATGCTTAAGCAATGCTCAAAGTGGGAAGCGTTCGATTCGCAAATGAGAGATGGCCACGAATGTGCATAGCGACTGATCATTCGGGAAACGAATGCAAAATTGGGCCGTGTATGGGGACCTTAAGGCACCACAGTGTGGCTTCTAGTCTTGTAATATTTAGAGATGTTATTACTTTGTTGCTTACTTTGCTACAGATTCTGACCTAAAGCAAAGTATGGCGTTCAATGAAATATTTAACTTTAAGGTACCCATACATACATGTTGTCGATGGCCATTTAGAACGATGACATCACGCCATGCTCGTTTGCAGCCATCGAAAGCAGCCACTCCTGTCTTTGAACAGGATCAATTGATAATAGGTCGGTCGATTGTCCGTAAATCCCTCCTCAACTACCATACTTTGCTCTACTGCCATACTAGTCATTGTAAGGCAAAGTGGAGTAGACTGAGATGATAGTGTGTGACTGGGGAATTTTTAACATGCAAAAAGATCTAGAATGCGGCATTAAAACACCTTTTGACTGATTTTGAGGTCTCATGACACACGTTCCTCAGGATAGATGCAGGTAATCTCTCTTTAATTATGTGAACTGTATAGTAAAAGTCAGAAGTCTGCACTTAAGTGAATGGCAACAAAGCAAGTATTTTGAATACAGAGTTTGGGTGCCCCTCCATGGACCTTTTTGCAACTCAATATACCCAACTTCCATACTACAGGACTTGGCTTTGGAGATCTAGTATGCCAACAAAGGTGACTGATTTATTCTTGCTTCCAAGTTGTCTGGAATACTCTACCATCACTAGAGACCGAGGTAATTATACATCACTGTCATAGCAGTAATTGAGGTTTTATCTGTTGGTGGCACCGGGTGACAGAGTCTGAAATCACAGCTCTCGGTCTAAGTAAATAAATAGTCAAGAAATTGGAAGACATGTTTCATGATTACAGCACAAACTTTTCTTGCAGAGGCGAAATTTTGGTTTTGCCTTTCATAACCTTTTGAAGACATCTACAGTGAGTAGGATGGTAATTTTATGTTTGTCAGAATCCTAAAAGAATATTTCCTTCCTCTTGGTTAGGTTCGGACAGATGTCTTTAGAAAGACTCCCATTCATGAAAGGAAACATACCCCTTCATTGTTGTTCATCATCCGTCCTGCAGATTTTATATTTTTGTGGCTTGGGAGCTGAATTGCTCTGACTTTGCTTCCAGTATGACTTTCACAGACAGAGCTTTCTACGGTACTTGCTTTGAAAGGACATAGTCCTCTCTTTGAAACATTTTGGCTTGATTAATTATTCAGCTTTTGTTCATTATTTTTCCTCTCTATTTTCTTTACCAAAGTCCAAAAGTGTCTTTTTAAAGAAACAATCAAGTAAAATTAAATCAGCCAATTATTTGCTTGCATCCGTTTTTAAGTGTATATAGGAAGTGAGATCTGTATATGGACAGGCAATGATTTGTAGGCAGTGTGATAAATATTTGCTGATGAGTAATCTTGTTTAGCTCCTGGTGAGCCTCACTTACCAAGCATACAAATCTAGCTCTGCGGTAATTCAGCAGGTGAATTTTAAATCTGGGTCTAATGTTTCCTGCTTACTTTAAATTATTATAACATTAAGGTTCTCCATTTTATTTTGGAAAACCTGCATTTAAATACCATATTAGTAATAATCCAGAAGTTGGCAAGAGGTAGTAAGGATATTAGTGGTTTAGTGGTAATCTGACTATATGACTCTACTGTGGGGGCATACCAATGTAGGCGTGTTTATATTTGGTAAGTCTTGGATAGCCATCTTATTCATTACCAAGGCCTGCTTTCCTCCTCCATACTGTTAAAAGCTATGTTGTGTTGAGCAGCATGGTGACTCAGTGGTTAGCACTTTGGCCATGCAACACATGGTCCCTATGTCTGCGCGGGTTTATTTCAGGTCCTCTGGTTCTCTCGCAAACTACAAAGTCATACTGATTGGTTCAGTGGCCGTAAGTTATGTTAGGGACATATGACTAGTTCATGGAATTAGGAGATGTCTGAGTTTAGTGGCATGTTTTATCATATGGCAGCTATTGCTGCAAGACACTTGAGAGAAAATAATGCCCCCTGTTCCCTGTGTCCTGGAGGGAGTGGGGGTTTAATGGCTGTAAAGGCCCCCATACACCTTACAATCTTACCATACAATTTCTGTACAATCAAATTTTCTTCTACCAAAACCATGTAATATGAGGACCTTTCTAAACCTTCCAATCACTATGTATCTATCAGGGAGACCACTATACTACATAGCTGTTCTTAGATCTAAAGGAAATTGTATGGAGTGATCTAAAGGTGTTGGGGGGCTTTGGGTCTGGAGGGCACTTGAAAATTACTTATTTGATCCTTTTATACCCCAGGAATTCCCCCTTCTACCAGACTGGCTGCCCACCACTAAGTATCTCTTGGATGCTCTGGAGTGGAGACAAAGGCAGTTATATCATCTGCCATAATGCAGAACTTTGGCATGAACATTGGGGCTGGAAGACGCTTTGGATCTAGCCACATGAGGAAGTGCATGAAGTGAAAAGTGTACTAGAAGCAAGAGAGTAATTTATAATATTATTTCACAAAATCTCTATGGACATTAGTAGCAATGAGCGGCATAGGCAATATTCGAATTCACAATAATTCTACTAATATTTGGTTTGATACTCTTAAATATTTGCAATTCGATTGTATGACAATGAATTGTGAAAATACACAGTTATAATCACTAGTGATGAGCGGCATAGGCAATATTCGAATTCGTGATATTTCGCAAATAATTCTACTAATATTCGATTCTATATTCGGAAATTCGAATCTTTGAAATGAATGGTCACATGCTATGTTTATTTTCGCAATGCGAATATTATTTTTGCAGTACATGGCCATATTGCGAATATTCGGAATTGCGAATATCCGCCGACATATTCGAGATATTGGCGAATTCTCGAATTGCCGATATTCGCAAAAAATATTCGGCATTCGAATATTCGAGCTCAACACTAATAATCACATTGCGATTGCCTTTAAAACGAATGGTTACATGTGGTAAATTAAGCTTTCCAATACAGAATAACGTGAATATTCGACATTGTTAATATCCGCTGTCATATTCACAAAATGTAGCAAATTCTCGAATAGCCGATATTCGCCGAATATATTCGCAATTCACATATTCGAGCTCAACACTAGACTTTAGCAAGCATTAACCATTGCAGTTATGTTCAGGTTGGAATTTTCTACATATAGAGAAGCTTTTACCATCATTGCTATAGGTCCTATATATCAGAAAGTAACATATTGCTGAAATCTTTTTTCAGGATAGAATACTTTGTCAGATGCATTCTGCATGATATTGACATTTGTTCGAAATGTGTCTGAGATCATTTACAGTTCACGGGCAAGTGCATTTGACCTGCAGTCGACATCCTACTAAACTTCTGCTAACTTCCTAAGCTTCATCAGCTTATTCCCTGCTGCTTCTGCATTCCAACTTGACACAAAACACAGACTCAAATCACGTCAAACTCTGGGATGAAACGTTACAAAATATGATTATCTAGTATTTGTTTCAGTCTTTCTGCTTTTACTTTAATACTGGTAGAAATAATTTGTTCTTGCAGCACCTCTATAAAATAGATTAGATGGAATGCCAGAGGTGTAGATTACTACGGGTTTCACAATCCAATTTACAACTGTTTTGCCAAGCTCAGTGCCAGTGTTGCCTAAAACGTGCTGTATGGGGAGTGTGCCCTTTTGTCTATGGAAGGACTTCTTCTTTGGGGCTACAAAAGCAATAGTGTAAGATACTTTCTGCACATGCACACATAACATAGGGTTATGGGGGTGACTACATATGGAGCTAACTGTTCTTGTTTTGTCATGAAAGTCTACAACAGCAAAATCCAGGTGCTTCTTAACTTGCCACCTTGTTCTTGGGCTGCTGGAGGAAACAAGAGTGAAACAATGATATGTAGATTATACAATACAAGTCAACAAATGTCCTACTATATACTGCACTGCATGTAGGGGACAACTTGGCTACTCTACACATATCACACCAGGGCCCAATCCAAACAATTTATATTGTTTAACCCCCTAGCAGTTAAACCATACAATGTGTTTTTTTTTTAAACACGGTATGTGGAAATCTGCTTTGATTTCCTTCTCTCATTCCCTCCACCTTCACCTCCTAGGCGCCATCAACGACACCTGAGATATGACGAACAAAAGCAAGGTTGCCTGCATTGCATGATGACGCAGAAGACGTAAAAACTTGGAACAATGTAGCGAAACGCTGCAGGCTCACTGGGAACAGGTGTTCCCAGTGTAAGTAGTTTGACGAACTTCCACTGCGTTCTGTGATCTGTCTGGACCCCTACTTTAGGCACAGTGCTTGGCAGGGATCCCGATGGATCACATACACTTTAGCTGACTGGTACTCCACTACGTTAAGCCCTTCATCAGTGGGATGGCTTAGCGCCGTCAGAACACACCATCCGCCGAGCTTAGCGTAGGGGGTCCCGATGGATGTGGAGACATCCCCTTACTCTGAGCAACACTTGGGGGAATCGCCAAGGAGGTTAGTAGCAAAAAAAAAATAATTTTTTGACACTATACCTTGATTTGCTTGCTTCTTTTCCAAGGGTTAATTGCTGTATATGTTCCTGTTTTCAAGGTTACATTTCTAATCATCATAATCTAACAATTCGAGATATCACCAGAACAAAGGAGAAAACTTAGAATGTGGGCACTTTTTTTCCCAGTTACGGTTATTAAAGTATTTTTGCGATTATTGTTGTCTTTCTTGCTGTGGGGTCTACAGGGCAGGATGTGTCCTGTGCACATATCGCTAAAAAATAAATAGATAAAACTTTTAGAACAATTGTAAAGACTTCAACCAAAATAAAGAAAAATATATTTATTTTGTTGCTCTTGCATTCTTTTGTTTAGACAAAAGGGTTATTCTTTACCGCAGCAAGTGTAAGTAGCCATTGAGGACCGGAAACCACAATAAAACATATCATTAATATCAGTATAAGTTGCTGCAAAGTAGGCAAGAGGAAAAATCAGCTTTCACATCAGTAAAGCAAACTTCAAATCCTGCCCTCATTTGCACTTTTGGCCCTGCTTCCAAACATGTAGTCAAGTGTCCATATGTACATATTTGAATGACCTATAATGATACTATATCCTCAAAATAGCAAATGACTATGACTGCACAGCTGTGGCCTTGCTTAATGTATAACTACATATGGTTGAAAAACCCATTATAAAAATGACTTAGGGGAAGTCAGACATTTGCCATGTTACCAAAACCTGTCCTTGTTTCACGCCTATAATTTAAACTCATATTAGCAGAGGACAGATACTTTTTCAAGCTAAAGAAACTGCTGAAGAGGTGAGAAAAGCATCTCTGAGGCCAACATGGCAGCTCTGGCGTATCGAGCAAGGGCCAAAATAAGTATAAAGCAGAATATAAAACCTCCTTTTGGATGTTAGGGGGGAAAAAAAACGGCAAGCGGGAAATTGCATTAAAAAAAATATTTGTGAAAGAACAAGAGAAAATAGTTTAGTAGGATGCTGCCGTAAACTGAATTAGAGCAACAGTAAATACATTGTGGTGGGGAGAATATGGCTTGGGACTATCATTTAACACCTTGCCTGTGCTTATTAGAGAAGTCATTTTACAAGATGTTTAGTTAGAATGGGAAGACCTTTCCCTGTGCTGACGTACATTTCATGCAGTGTTGTCTCACACCCTGGTCAACCATAACGACTTTTGGTATGGTACCACTTGTTCTATTAAAAGATACCACTAACCCAATATAAAACTTGTCCTTCTCCATAATGTCTGCTATACAGATGAGCAGTGTATGGTTATATTTAGTGATGGCCGAGCTGCCCGCAAGGCGGATAGTTCGGCCGCGAACAAGCATGTTCGCCCTCCTTCTTGCCGGCGGACAGTACGGGTGTTCGACCCGCCTTGTCCGCCGGCGAGAAGGAGCCCTCTATTCTTCCTCCGGTGGGATCATTAGCAGCGAGATCCCGCCGCAGGAAGAATATTTCACTGAAGCCCGGGTAGAGAATCCGGTCTTTCAGTGAAAAACCAGCTTGTGAAACCCGGATGTAACATCAGTGATGTCACATCCGGTTAACACAACCAGGAACTATGCGTTCCAGGTGGGTTTTCCGATTCAAATTCCCCGCCTAGAGGCGGGGAATATGAATCTGTCCGCGGACGGCGGACTTTTTTAAAAATCCGCTCGGCCCGTTCGCGGACGGACACGGCCGAAGTTCGGCCATCACTAGTTATATTCAGCTTTGTTTTTAATGACACTGCAAACATCTGCATACAAATTTACTCCCTTTTGGTTTGTAATAGTTTCTAGCAATAAAACTTATGAAACTTAATGCACAAAGGTGGGAGCAGAATTTATTCATATTTATAGCTGCTATGGCACACCTGCCGGTGTTTAAAAAGTAGGAATAAGATCAAATATTGTGACACAAGTAACAATGTAACAGGTAGGTGTCAGGTAGTGAACTAGGAACCACTCGAGAACTAAATTATTGCAACTTGTACTTTATTTGGCATATGGCACAAACACTTGTAACGTTAGAAGTAGCAGAAAGAGGTACAGTCTGAACGAGTTCACACCACACTGCAATGCAACGGTAGCAAGTCAAAATGCTTTAACAGTCCAAAGCCCAAACCTTGGGCACAACAACAAACAGTCTTTTAAAGTTAATTTGGAGTTTCTCCTGTTATTAATCCGGCCCTGGCCGTTTCCCCCTCCTGGGCACTCTCCACTCCGGTGGGGGAAGTCCACCCCACTTTTTCCTGGCACAGCTGTGTATGCGACCGATAGGCATTCCACACAGTTCTGTAGGGCTACACAGGTTGTTCTATATTACGAAAACTAGTTGTTCTTGCTGACTGCAGATCACGCGGAGACTGGAAACAGACTACCACACTGCCTTCCTCATCTCTACCCAGATCACTGAGCGCTACCCTTCCAGCTTTTTATGCGCCTCTACACTGGGCCCTCCTCTACTGCAACTTCCAAACTGAGCTCTCCCCCTTCAAAGCTAGGCGCCCCTTTTCTGTAGTGACCTGGGAGAGGTCCCCACTACAACATTATTCCTGCTAAACTACAGAACATATTAAAGCCTAGGAGTGATATTAATCAATATAATCAATTTCAGTGGCAGTTGAAAAAACCCTTAGCTTTGGTGGAAGTGTGTTTTTTCAGAGTTTGAAATGTTAAACCAACCACCATTGGTGGTCATTGAGTGATGCCATAAAGGCCATTAAGTGGTGTATAGAACTGGATGAATCTCAAAGGGCAAAATACAGCTAATGAAATAGTTAATAAGTCACTATAAGGGGAAGAAGGGAAGATTTAAGTCCAGGAGAGTAATAAAAAGTCCAGGAGTTCCTGAGCTGGCAGGCGATCAAGATATGAGGATGTGTGGGGCTCCAAAGGGGAGGGGGAGTATGGTCCCCCAAGTAAATGATAGATAGGAACAGCGTCACAAGGCATACAACCTAGTGCAACAAAGTCAGGTTGTGTTAATGGTAAAAGGAACAAGTAATGCACTCACAATAATGGGGGTACAATGCAGGTTTAGCAAGGAGTGTCGATCTCCGTCTGGCATACAGGAGCAGGAGTTGCCGAGTGTGTGTCTCTCTAGCTGCGCATATATACTGTAAGGATGACGTCCCTTTCTGGTTACTGATATTCTTGCTTTAGTTATATCTATATTACGAAAACTAGTTTTCTACTGTGAACTGTAGACTTATATTATCATATTAAAATCTTATCATAGTTTTTAAAGCCTAAACTTACCTAACCTGCCATGAAGGTCCTTGTTCATGGTTTTTCTTGTTAAAAGACGACTATGCTCTGCCTCCTACTTGTGTCACTGTGTAGGATAACTGTGGCAATTTCAGCACATATTAGAGGGACAGGGTCCACCAACAGACACCTTGCTCAAAAATATGCCATGCCTTCATGCATGAGATTTGGTGATATGACTGTTACCCACTATAGTGATATAGAGTGCCCACTGACTACTACATATATCATATAGGAAATTTCTTTGTGTATTGATGCACTGAAAATATTCTGAATTTTTTATTAACAGTTTTAAAGGCACTTGTCTGATACATGTCATCGCATCTGTTTTGTAGATATGGGACACGGAACTAGAACGATCTTCTGAAGAATGGGCAAATACTTGTTTATGGGAACATGGTCCAGCAAATTTGCTGCCATCCATTGGACAGAACCTGGGGGCTCACTGGGGAAGGTAAGTTAAGATTCTTAAAGATATTGGTAATGGTACGCTACATGATTTAAGAACATGTAAAATGTTTGTTCTTTTCTATATAGATACAGACCTCCAACCTACCATGTCCAGGCTTGGTATGATGAAGTCAGAGATTACACATTTCCATATCCTCAAGAATGTAGCCCATACTGCCCATTCAGGTGTTCAGGACCTGTATGCACTCACTATACACAGGTAGGAGTTTGTGGAGTTTTTTATTTCCATCTTGGAATGAGGAGGAGAACCCACCATTAATCTAATTCCTGCTTGCTGCTTTGAAGTCCACTGCTTACCCACACATGAGTAGCCTATTCCACACATAGAAATTGTATCTGTCATCTAATGCTAGGATCCTTCACTGTAATAACTATTGTAATTTTATCTGAAACGAATCTACTTGGTTGTGTCATGTATTTTCTATTTTCTCATTTAGGTGGTTTGGGCAACAAGTAGCAGAATTGGTTGTGCCATAAACCTCTGTCACAACATGAACATTTGGGGGCAAATCTGGGCGAAGGCAGTATACCTAGTGTGCAATTATTCTCCAAAGTAAGTAAGATCACATATAAAATGTCCAAAATAACCACCACATTCTCCATATTAACATATACATTGTTTTACAATTGTTTCATTATGCACATATTTCCCCAGTATGTTCCTCAATTACTAAATTCAATAGACTTAATTCAGTTTTACCTCTGTCTTATTGGACAATAGAATGTAAAGAAACCTGGCTTAAGAAGCACATATAATATTTAGTGAATGTATAGTTTATTATTATGTCGTATTTATTTACCACCCACACATAACTCTTAGCTTTACAGAGTATATACAGTCATAGCACTAACTGTCTCTGAGTTCACAATCTAATGTCCCCACCCATTTCACAATTTTTTTTTCAATGGGCTTAAAATGCATCAAAACAAGCCATTATCTACGGGGCCAATCAAATGTGAAAGGGCTGCATGATATTGTGGGTCACAGGTTCGGTAATGGGTTCTAAAAAATTCACTGTAGATTTTACCCTTGGTGTCCCCCTGTAAGGCCCTATGGTAATGCAACCCAAACGTCAATTACCAAATTTCCACCGCACTCTACCCTATAAGCCCCCGCTCATGCCTGGGAGGCTAGTTGTGCTGTCCCAGCATTTGTTAGCTGCCAGGTCTTATGTGCGCAAAGGATGACGTCTGGGAACGGGGATTAGCAAAGGACCAGGAGCCAACAACAATAAACAAACAAGGTCAGGTGGTTATAAAAGAAACCATGACTGGACAAATACAGTACTGGCAAGAGCGTAGTCAGGACAGAGCCAGGGATCATACACACAGGGTAATCCAAATGAGATATACAGAGGGGTCAGGCAAAAAGTGTAATCAGTTCCAAGCAGGGTCAGGGCAGGCAGCAGACAGAGAATGATCAGAAAAAAATAAAAGGCCAACCAGATCACACCCAGCAGTACAATTAACTCTATCACAGGCAATACAACCATTCATCATACATAGGGTAGTATGAGCTTCAGGTTATCTCAGTGAATAAATGAGTACAAGAGAATAGAACTCCTGACCCTGGTGGCAATGTTTACACTAGAAAATATTTTTGCATATGTTTAAGTCATATATCTAAATACTTCCAACATCTGAGATTTCAGCTTTGGTTTTAGGCTCTGGTCTTTTTGGCCATCATTAATTGTGTCTCGGAGGACACAATTCTAAATTTACTCCTCTAGGTTTCCAATTTGGCAGCAAAACCAGACATTGCTGAACTCTGCAGGAAATGAGAACAAAGACAACTTCTAATTGCACTGATTTGACTTTACTGTAGTCACACTAGTGAAAGATTGTTTTAGCAATTGCCACATGCACTGTTTTTCTGCATCATCACTATAAATATTGTGCGACCATGCATTTTCATGTTTCTATATTACTGATAAAAAAATAAGCAGTGTTAGTTAATATTGATTATGTGTTAAATTTCTTAAGGGGAAACTGGTGGGGGCACGCACCGTATAAACATGGCCGCCCTTGTTCTGCTTGTCCACCCAGCTATGGAGGAGGATGCAGAGACAATCTTTGTTATAAAGGTAAATGTGATAATTTAATGTCATAGATGTGATAGATTAAAGCTGACATTCCATATATATATAACAGATGAATGTGGTTATGTATTGTTCAAATATATATTTCAGCTCTTATATCCAAATACACCTTATGGACCAGAGCAATTTTTACATTTGCACTATAGACCTGTTTATGGTGACAACATTGAAATTGGATAATAAGAAGTACTTACAATGTAATCAAACATGTATTTATTATTTTTATGGGGGCGAGGAAGGGGGGTGCAAGCTGGGTTTCTACATTTTAATTTGCAGGTTTAGAGTTACACTAAGGCAGAAACACGTCAGATTAAGAGTTACACTATCTACACAATCATTGCAGTAATATTACTATTCTAACATGTAAAATATAGTTTAGGGTCACTTCATGCTGTGTTTTTATAGATTTAGTTTTATTTCTAGATAGATGCCACACAAGATTCTTGAATCTATATAAGACATAAATGGCGAGCCACCTGCTGTGCTGCCTTATGGTGGTCTTGCATTCTACTAGATTTTTCATGTGTTTTGCTTCTGCGATCATACAGCAGAGAGAATAAAACTTCACAGTAGCGGTGTCAGAGCCAGGAATTTACATAACATATCAGTCACATATCTTTCCTGCTCTCTGCAAAAAGAAAATCAGGGTCTCTATGACTCTTCAAATAAGGTCATACATAGACATTGGTATTTTAGAAATAAAAGTTAATTTGTAAAAAGATCAAGTAAAAAAACTCTCTTGCCAGCAAGGAATCTAGTTCATGTGGCTTCAATGGTGACAGAAGAGTATGATTATCACAATTGACACAATTGAGTATGATTAGCCTCAATGACATCAAACTCTGGTTTTTGATTGGCATTGTCCTTAAACAAAGCAACAGACCGTACATGTTTATATATATGTCTAGGGAGGAGGTCAGGAGTACTTTTTGTTACCTAAACCCTCCTTCTTCAGTCTCTTCCTCTAGCACTGAGTGTCGTGTCCTGATACACTGCTGTCATCACTACAATTCAGAGTCAATAGCCCTGTATTGTATTTGCAGCACGGTGGCTCAGTGGATAGCACTCTGACCATGCAACTCTAGGGTCCCAAGTTTGAATCTTGGCCTCTCTGTAAGGAGTTTGTATGTTCTCCTTGTGTCTGCGTGGGTTTCCTCCCATACTCTATAGACATGCTGGTTAATTGGCTTCCCCCAATAGCAATGTCCTTAAACTGTGTTGATACAACTTACTGTAGACTAAACTTTATTAGTTACACATGACTATGGTAGGGAGAAAGACAATAATCACTATGACTACTAAGACTATGACTACATAATATATCAACACTATTTAAATACTTCTTATCCCCTTCCACAGTGTGAAATATTCAGATAGGACTGAAACACTTGGCTTGTAGCAGGTTGAGTGAAAAATTACTCCTAATGTCAACGAATAGAAGAAATCAAATAACCAACCCTCACAATGTGAGGCTATTCCCATAGCAGGGTGGTTTGCCTTTTTGTTTCAGTTAAGCTTTCTTTATTTGGTCGTATATCTCTCCCACTGGGAAGGTGTGTTTTCACTTTTGTTCCTTGTAGTTCAAACAGGAAGTCACATACAAATCTATCCAAGAGAAAATCCCTTAAGCCCCCACCCCCATACACCTTAAGATCGATCCATACACTCTGGTGGTCATCAGGCAAACAGAAAGGGTAAAACTCCACAGTGATGACAAGGACAGCAATAATAATTTTGCAGAAGTTCAGCACATTTTACACAATCAAGAAGAAAAAAATAGCAAACTAAAAAAAGCCCTTTAAAAAAAAAAAAGGGTATGTGTAAAGGATCGGTTAACATATCCATTTAAAATGCACAAGCAGTTATATTTATGGCGGAGTTCTCCCTTAAGACCATCCAGGTTAGGCACCTGGCATTTAAAATTTGGGTAGAAAATGTTATCTTGGCAAAGAAAGGGCTAGATGAAAAAGAAGTTAATTTGAGATCTCTGTATACTCTTTAAAACACTGACCCAAATTGGCCAACTGTGTGCAGGGTCACCATTCATAATGGAAATGAATACGCACAGTGTTGGATAATTTTATCCAATAGCCAGACTTTAAATATAACCTGTAGGGTATTGTTTTTCTAAATAGCTTGGCACTCTGCTGTGGATAATAATATTTACCTATTGCAGTGAAAGGACTAGCTATTTGATATATCTGTGCATTCATAGCGAATAATCCATATTTTGTACGACATTTCAGCACTGCAGTCATGCCTCCTAACACAAGGATTAATGGCCATCTTGATGTCCCCTGGAGAAATAGTTTGGTGGTCTCTAGTGAACCAGAGTCTTCTTTTTTAAACCACAACTAGTAATTAGGTTGAGATTTACACAGTTGGCAGCCGTGTAGGGAAGATGGTTATTACTGGTCTCGGGAAGGCTTGTTCCTGGAGATCAAACAAGGTCACTTCAGCGTGTGGAATCTACTTCTGGGCCTGTTACCATCATACGAGTACGGCAGACAAGCAGCATGTGCTTATTTGAAAGAAACATTGTAAAAGATTTCTTTTGATTACTTTACAATTTTTTTTTTTTTTTAATTCACAGAAGGTTCAGAATTTCACTATCCTATACCTGAGCCGGAGGAAGAGACAAATGAAATTGAAAGGCAGCGATCAAAAGCTCTAGATACGACCTCACAGAGCAGAGCGAGGACGCACTCCCCAACATCTTCAACTAGGCCTGATGCTTATGATAGCAATGAAGTGGTCAGCACTGAGCAAATGTGTAAGGAAATCATTTTTTGTAATTCAAATGGAAATGTATGTTTATATATATATATATTGTTTCTGAGACAAAAATAAGATATTGTAAATCTATTTACTGTATTTTCCAGCGTATAAGATGACTGGGCCTATAAGACGAACCCCAACTTTTCCAGTTAAAATATAGAGTTTGGGATATTCTCGCTGTATAAGGCTACCTCTCTTCAAACGCACACCAAATAAAAAATGTTATGTCTACTCTGACTTTTAACCCCCGAAATCTAAAAATGTAATAAAGTGTAATACAGTTGTGTATGAAGTGAAGTTTTTGAACAGCTATTTAATGTGTTTAATGTGTTTTATGTATCCCTGCAATATCAATTTCAGCCACAATGCACAATGTCGCTAGTAGCAGCCAGCTGCTATCACAGGCATCGGGAAGGAGGGGGTGAGGGGGATTCTGAAGTTCTGCCTCTGTTGGCTCTTGTCACCCTGCGCACAGCAGGGAGCATGGATGGGGGAACAGACCTCAGGGCTCCCCTAGATAGTCAGACAGGAGAGCACCCTAGCACCCCCTGAACCCCCCCAACTGCAACACTCTGTACCCGGCGTATAAGACGACCCCCGACTTTTGAACACATTTTCCTGTGTTTAAAAGTCCTTTTATACACCGGAAAATACGGTATCTGTTTTAGTTCCTCTCTATATCAATAGTTCCTCTTACAACAGTAAACACTGATGTGGGCCTTAACCATCAACTGTTCAAGAGTTGTTCACAGTCCTTCATTCCTTTAAATATAATGTAAGATAGTGAAATTTAAATCCATTCAGGTCTAATTAGAGCAGTGGGCCTTTTTAGAGCTGTGTCCTCAGAAGAGATGTTGCGAAGTGTCACTTCCACATTCCAAATACCATAAGACACTCCAGAGTTAGGAGGGGCGTTACTCTCCCTAAAGGTGGCCATAAAGCCTAAAGGATCGCACGGTGATCCGACATGCCGGTAAATTCTTGGCCAATCCTTTTACTTTCGATGGGTAAGGCAGTCCCCATCCATATAGTGGCCGGCAAACAAAGGGTGCCCGACAATCCTCTGAGGGGTGGCTGCAATGTAATGATGTCATTATGCTGCAGTCGGTCCCTCATCTATCAAGGGAGAATATGCCATGCATGGGCACCTTAAGACATAGTAGGGCACACAATTTATTATTTGTCATTGCCAGTTTGATCTGTTTTCTTTAGATACCATTTTTTGCTGCAATGAAAAATTTTCACAAATGGCAATACAATACTGGAAGAGGTTGAAATTGTTTTCCAAGAAAAATCTACACTTTAAATGTCTTGTGTTAATATTAACATTTTGTCTTGCAATTTACAGCTCAAATTGTGTCTTGTGAGGTACGGCTGAGGGACCAGTGTAAAGGGACAACGTGTAACAGGTAATTGGCCACTACCAATCTATTTATCCAATCTACTGTTGCAAATAAAATCAAGTTTTTTATGCTTATAAGGATTACATTTGGCTTATTTTATTGTAGCATTTTAAAAAAGACATTAACGTGGAAATTAACCCTACTAGCCTTTAAAGCAATTGAAGGTGCCATTTTAGCATTTGTTGTCATGGTGCTGTATGCCTTGAATAAACCTTTATGAGTAAACCAATGTTCAGGCACATGCTACCTTTTTAGGAGTTTATAAATGTTGGAGAAACAATGTAGGAGATATTAAAATGTTGCAATGCTTCTCCAAGGATCCTATGTTCTAGTTTTATATATATATATATATTTTTTTTTTTTGGAAGGGTTTTTTTTCCACACTTTTTATTACATTGGTAACAGGAAGGTTTCCAACAAGGGCAACTGTCTATCTCTAAACCCTACAAATCCTCCTTTGAGAAAGAGAAGAGTTAGTGATGCAGTTGTTTTTTTTAATGGTGTAGGATGATCCCCATGTAATCCTTCCTTCCATGTTGATAACTGTACAGCTGGGAACACATGTGTAGATATGGGCCAGATCGATGGCAGCTTTGAGCGCCGTGCACACTTATGGCCATCTATCTGGCCCATATCTAATGTGGCCATCCCTTTTTTTCGAATGGGACCAATCAATTCCGCTTGAAAACAGGGATATTGGACATGACCGTAAACCACGGGGTCTCCATGCAACGCATCAGCTGAGCATGTTGTGTCTCCAGTCAATATCTGACAGCAGTGCGATGACGTGCTGCTGCAGGGAACCTTGAACTGCTCCAATACCAAGCCGTGTGTTCCCTGCTTTAACCTCCTGAGCGTTTCACCGAGGTCCAGATTTCTGTACCAAAAGCGTTAACGCGGTTTATCATTGAAAAAAATTTTGTAGGCCTGTAACTGACCAAAACAACGGGTTCTAGTAGACACCTGAATATTAAAGTTTTAAAACGCTTAAATATTTTTTAAATCACATTATGATCAAATAAAATATAAAACACAAAAATCGCTCTCAAACTAGAATTCATTTTTTAAATCACCAAGACTGACAGGCGTCTGATACACCGCGCAGGGAACAAGTCGCACCTGGCACATTTGCTGGTCCCGTGGCTTAGGGCTCTCTCCTGCCGCATTGGGGAGTGCTCCCTATTGATTTTAGCTGAGCCAAATGCAGAAAAACTGCGTCCATACTGCATTCATGCATGCAGTATGGGCACTGTTTTTTTCCGCGTCTTGGGACACCTCCATTGATCTCCCGGTGAATTGAGGTGTCTCTGGCTGCAATGTGCGGTGCTGCAATAAGACTCGGCATCCCGCAGCTTCATATCATCACCGCGGATGCACCACTCAATAGTGCAGAGTGGACACGTGCCATTCATTTGAATGGGAATGTCCTCCTGCTCTTTTTTTCCCTGCTGCGGACTTACGTCACCGCGGGGGAAAAAAGACGCAGTGGACGCAAACCCTTACAAAGTATTTACTTCTTATGCGGTTTTCCTTTATTTTGAACTTGATTGCATACAGAAAAATCAATCCAATCAATTCCAACATGAAGAAAACTCATCATAAGCAAATATGTTTTTTAAAAAAAAATGTGTTTTTTTTTTTCATTTGACATTGAATTGGAGCGAAAAAAAATCGCTCCAATCAATGTCAGAATGAAAGATAAACTATAAGGAGCAAAAAAAAAAAAATTATTTTTTTTTTTCAAATTTTGAACTTCCCCCCTCCCCCCTCACGATGACGTCATCGCGCACCCGCCGCCGCACGATCACGATCATCGGCATCGTTAAGATCAGAACGCTGGGACACGGAGGATAAGAGCAGAAAGTCTCTGGGCTGCCTGCACAGCCATCTGGGCAGGTAATCGGGCTGATCCTTTTAGCCAACTTTCTTCAGCCCGAGTTAACTCGGGCTAAACACCCAGAAGGTTAACCTTCTGGGCGTTGCGCATGTGGCAGGTTTTTTTTAAAACCGTGCCAGGGGCAATCACGGCAGAGCACAACATGCTCTGCCATGATTGCCTGCCCAGCCGGAGGTTCTAAATATAAATCTGACGTCATTGGAGTCGCCGGACTTATGCTGAAAAAGGCGACACCCCTCCATTTACATGGAGGTCTATGGCGCCGCCTACCCCCTTCGCGTCACCGGTGACGCGTTTGGGGGCAGACCTGGAGGAATCCGGCGTTATCTAGAGTGTCTCTCTAGTTTACTGGGGCTGAGTTTCATGATGCATGAAACTCAGCCCGAGTTAACTCGGGCCAGACGCTCAGGAGGTTAATGTTGAGTGTGAGGGAGTCAGCCAGTTTGTTAGAGGGAGCTCTTGGCCCAAGGGAATGAAAGGGGCTACGAAGAAGAAAGTGGCAGGCACAGGTCAGGATAGAGTAAACCCCTGGCCAGTAGAGGAAAGAGTGCGGCGCGTGCAGGTGGCTCCGAGGCAGAACAACCTTCAGAGTGATGGTAAACCACTGTTTTGGATGAGCTGTTTGTCTGAGTTGCAGCTGCCTGTCGATATCGCAGAGTGGACCGGCCCCTGGCTTCCACTGTTTTTTCAGGACTGGCTTCAGTCTAACCAAGTTACAAGTTTCCTGTTTATACTGCTAGTCCTAGAAATAATGGAGTAATGGAGCAGTCCTAGTTCACTACCCCCCAGTCCTGCTCCATTACGTGATATCAACATTGCTATGGATAGCAATAAGACTGGGTGCAGAACAAGGGTAGGTCTGGGTGGGAGGTCAGTCACATGGCTATATCTACAGTGCCACACACAAGATGGCACATATGAATGCAGTGCTGATGCTGTCAATACCCCTGGGGGACATTGCAATGTGTTTTGTCTATATTTTGAATAGAATGGAAACGAATAAGTTTCTTTCTGTTATCTGTTTTTCCTCACACGGCCTGTAACCTGACCACGTAACCTCTACTTAATTAAAAATGTTTAGTCCATACGTTTAGAATTTTTAGATATATATTTTATGTGCTTTGTTTTATATTTTAACTATTAGTACTATTGTGGCTGATATCTATATACTGTATACATATTGTATCTTATTATTTCACCATGTTGTGCCAATGAACTGCCAAAAGGTGGGATCTCACAGCAGCAAAAATGTTAATGTACATTTTCTGCTTTTTCAATATATAGATACGAATGTTCGGCTGGTTGTTTGGAGAGCACGGCTAAAGTAATAGGGAGTGTACATTATGAGATGGTAAGTAGGTATTTGTACTACTGGCTAACACAAACCTAAAAAATGTCATACTGTTGTTAACTATGACTGTGTGCTTAAGTATAGGAAACATTTATAGCGCTATAAGGTCGATATGTGAAGCTCACTAAACATGTTATAAGCAACCAGTATATTTATATCTACTCTATATAACCCCATACCACTGCTAAACCAATCGCTTTTAAAGAGTTGGTTCTAACTGCATAGTTTAAAAAATTATTTTAAAGGTCAGCAATTACATCTTGGTGTTGGCATAGAGATGATAAAAATATGTTGCTTATATAATTTTTAATGTCTAGGAGAGAGGTGATGGAGGAAATCCCTCATCCTGCCCCCAGTAGATTTATTGCATTACCTTTGCTTAGGAATGTTAATTTTACTCAAAATGTACCTCCCTTTTAATGAGGAAATGTGGCTTTTCTTATACTGTGTCTGTGTTATGTCTTTATTTGACTAAGTTTCTAAAGTGAACTGTAAAGCTAGCCATACACGTGTCGGATTCCATGGCCAATTTATCACTCACCCAATTGATTCCGGCGATCTCAGCGGGAATGGGAGCTGCAATCAATCAGCCAATTAAGAGGATCTGATCGCTGCATACCACCTTGTCCAAGTGATCGCGTCCAATTGATCGGGGGCTCAGAATTGGATCCGACAGAGAATCCGACACGTGTATGGCTAGCTTAAGGCTTTAACTCCACTATGCGTTAAAACCCTGCATTGAACGCAGGGTTTTCAACGCAGTTCAAAAGCCTCCCATTGACGGCAGTGGGCCTTTGACAGGGCTTCCCCCACAGCCCGTCAGAGCCCCTGATCCATTGGTCTGAGCCTCCATCATGTAAATGTCGACGCAGGGCTCTGCATCGACATCAACACAACAGAGGCTTGATGAATGATGCATCCTTTGATAATCAATTGACACGTAACAATGACCTATGACCAACATGCGCCGGCATGTTAGTTATACGTCAGCCCATTCATTAAGGGGGCCGCTATGTAGCGTGGCCGATAATGTGGCCTAACAGAGAGGAAAAGGGGGGCTTGCACTCCTTAGATGCACTGACCGCATAGTGGAGCCCTAGCCTAATAGTAGTGATCTCTGCCAATGTTGCGGTTTGCAGTGTTGATAAATATAGAACTTTCTAATTGCAGCAATCAAGTATTTGCAGAGCAGCTATACATGCTGGTGTATTAGACAATGATGGAGGATGGGTGGATGTCACAAGACAAGGAAGAAAAAATTATTTCATCAAATCTTATAGAAACGGAATCCAGTCAATTGGGTAAGCAATGACAGATATAGCACATATGCCTTCAAGTTTGTTACAATTGTATAATTTAAATTAATAAAAAATATTTACTTATCCTACAGCAAATATCAGTCTGCAAACTCATTCACAATCTCCAAAGTATCCTGTGAGTATCTTATCTTGTGTAAACATATTGTTCTGTATACTCTGTAACGTGTAAGTTATATGGTTACATATGTCACATGTTTTCCAGTTCAGGCTGTGACGTGTGAAACAACCGTAGAACAAATGTGCCCTTATCAGGCTCCAGCATCACATTGCCCAAGGTGAGTTTTGACTTTCCTTTTATTGTTTTGTATTAATACTTTTATAGAAAACTCTCTCTTAATCCCTTATTTACCTTTTTTATCGTATATACTTGAGTATGAGCCGATCTGCGTACAAGCAGAGGTACTCTTAACTTACCAAAAAGACCTGGAAAAACTGAACAACTAGATTATTAGCTTAGAGTGGAAGATGCAGCAGCTAACACACAGCAAACATTGTTAGAGATTTGCCATTATTGTTAGAAATGGTTCTGCACTTCCGGCCGACAGATCGGCAGAACGCCGTGGGAACAGCCGGTGCTGCAGGCAAGTAATGTGGATTGGGCCCATCAGCATCCCCGCCAAGGAATGCTCTTAGTGCAGGGCGTGCTGATGGACCGGATAGTGCAGTGGAAACATAGCCTGAATTTTTTTGCAAACCACCTGATCATGGTATAATCACCAAAATTACTGGAGATGTAGAGAAGGGTTGTAGTAACATAAAAAAAAGTATTGCTGTAGCACATGTACAGTGAGGGAAATAAGTATTTAAACTTTAAAAATTTATGGGAGGTTTATTGTAGCAGTGAGAGACAGATTTACAATGAAAAAGCCTTTGCAAATCCAGTGCACAAAAGTCAGTGATTGATGGTTACAATGAGGAAAATAAGTATTTGATACTTTTGCAAAAGATGACTGGGCATAGACTGGGCATAGACGTGCTGATCCATGTGTGACAATGATGTCTCATGCTCCCTGAATAATTGTTTCACAATTTGAGCTTGATGAATCCTGGCATTGTCCTCTTAGAACAGTGGTTCCCAAACTGGGGGGCCTGAAGCTATTCCCACGGGGCGCAGGCCCTCATTCTTAACATATGTTTGAATAGGGAGGGGGTGCTTGATAATGTTCCTAAATAGAAAAAGGGGACTTCACAAGAAAAGTCTGTGAACCACTGTCTTGGAATATGCCTGTGCCATCAGGGAAGAAAAAATCTGTTAATGGAATGACCTCGTCAATCAGTATATTCAGGTAGTCAGCTGACCTCATTCTTGGAACACATAGTGTTGCTGAACCTAGACCTGACCAACTGCAGCAGCCCCAGATCCTAGCACTACCCCCACAGGCTTGTACAGTTGGCACTAAGCATGATGGATGCATCACTTCATCTGCCTCTGTTCTTACCCTGGTGCGCCCATCACTCTAGAGCAGGTCTTTTTTTTGATGGCCAGGCAGTGTATATTCTCAAGTCTTCCAAACATATGGATCCATTTGTCACGAAATATGTGAAGGTTTAAATCTTGCATTTGTGCCTGGTTTTTAGTTTACCTCAAACCCCCTCCCCCCAAATATAGTAAGTGGGTCCACCTTTGCAATCCCATGTAAGTTTGCAGAAAAGGATGCTATTTGCTTGTTTGCATCGGTCATTCCTTATGTTTTACATTTTTATTTGGAATATAATAATTCAGTGAGTTTTTGTGCTTAAAGTTCCCAGAATAGACAATTAGCATTAGCCTTCTTCTAACCTTGCAAAATTATGTCTTCCTGTCACTTCCAGTAAATCCAGGGAAGACTTACGGGAGGAGTGTTAGTGGTAATTTTGAGGTGTAATTACTGAATGACGTCATTGCTCATTCCAGAAGAAAAATGATCAGTGCTGATTGAAGGAAGGATGGGACATGGACCTTACAAACACACCAAGATTCAGCTGTTAATGAATAGATTCTTCTATAAGGCGACATGTTTATCTTGGGACTACTGGAGTGTTGCATGAAAATTGTTTAGGGTCCCCATACACCTTTAGATTTCTCTGTCAGATTTCCTTTGGATCTCCTTTTGTCTTACCAAAACCATATAATATGAGGGACTTTCTAAACCATCAAGTCTACCTGTGTTCAATTGCAGAGGACCCAATACTGCATAGTTGTTGGTAGATCTAAAGGAAATCTGACAGAGAGATCTAAAGGTGTATAGCCAGCTGTAGTTGTGAACATTTTTCTTTAGAAAGACAGAATGACCTAATTTGTCCTTGAGGTACACCTGCCACTTCCTCAATTACGGCATTCTAGGACGCAGTCTGGCATATGCTTCAGGGGAAATGTCACCACCTCTGAGTGGCTGTATTTTCTTTATTCCAGGCAGTGATGGGAAATGTCACAAACATTATTATTGGTCAAATATCAAAAATTCCTGTTGCTTGACTGGACTCATCATGTGGTTGATTGGTCTCTGGACTGATGGACAGATATGCAATCTGTAGACCATAAATGTAAACTGTAAATCTGTAGGTTTTCTGGCTGTTTACCAAGCTTTTTACAAAGCAGTTTTTTTCATCTTGGGTAAGTTAAACAGCCATATAAAGGAAGTCTGGGGCTTACTGAACTTCTGAAGACGGCCATACACAGTTTGATATTCAATTATCGTTCTTTAAGTAAAACGCATGGATAGCGATTGCCGCACACCTAGTATGATCGACCATAATGGATGGAAACAGTTGGTTGAAAAGTGATTGGACATGTTGGAAAATTAAGCTTCATATCTGACAGCTTTTCTAGGTATTTCAATTTGTTTACAAACGTTATTACAATCGTATATATATGATTATAATTACAATCATATTTACTATCATATTTACAATTATACTACTCATGTGCTCCATAGTAGG
Source organism: Ptychadena robeensis (assembly GCA_036250615.1). Classification (NCBI taxonomy): domain Eukaryota; kingdom Metazoa; phylum Chordata; class Amphibia; order Anura; family Ptychadenidae; genus Ptychadena; species Ptychadena robeensis. The sequence continues at coordinate 28,682,196 of CM070036.1, read as the reverse complement.
ATCATAAATCAATTGTGTTTATCTCGATCACACTGTGTGGTGGTACAATTGATCAATGTTAAAAACACGCAACATAATCAAATCGAAAGGTACCCATACACGCTTAGATTCCCGCTCATTTTGACGATTGATCACAGCATGGTGACTTCACTGTGCTGTTTACAGTTGCCACAATATGAACAGGAATTATGATGTGTTCCACTGACACATCGATTCCCACTCGATATTTTGTATGGGGAGTATTCAGATCGAACAGGGATTTACCATCTTGGCGGATGCCTGTTTGCTCCATTTGTCACGCAATTATAACCTTTTCGGGTCGATCACTTAAGGTGGGTAGCCATCGATTCCCCAAAATCGATCTACGGGAACTCAAACGCAAATTCTCAGATTCTGGAAAACTGCTACACAACAAAAAAAACCTTTTTCACCTTTTCATTCTTGACGGAAGCATCATAACCCTCTGGGCGTTACGCGCTTTTCGCGCCAAAAAACCTTTCCCCCGCCGTTTGTGCCTGATCCTGGCACGGGCGCAGTTTGATTCACGATCAAACTGCGTCCGAACTGAGTTCGGGCATAGCCCCCAGGAGGTTAACTAATGGAAAGCCGAAGCCACTTCCGGATACACAGCTCTGGCAGCTGACACCAACCCCCCCACACACACTCCTCTCTGCTCCAGTGTGGGGTGGGAGGGGGGCTGGGCAGAGTTGACAAGTGTGCATTCATGCAGCTGCTGGGTGATGAGAGGTGAGGAGCATCTCTTTCATCACCCATCACAAAGTCTCACAGATGTGACGCTGACATCACAATCCTGCGAGACTGGACAGGTGGAATTTCCTATAGCCACAAGGGCAGCTGGGACAGAAATCACAAATACCCTTGCGGCATTATGGCACTACTTCAGACAGTGGGAGGGGAGGTCTGTAAAAAACACCCCTCCTGCCTGTCAGAAAAAGATTTTTTTTTCCATTTCTCTGCACAGCCGATACTGCGGAGTGACCTACAAGGTGGTTGATACGCTTTCAATCCTTATTAAATGTTTCAAATGATTTTTCTAAATGTGTAAATATTCCATGGAACGTACTTGTGGCAGCATGGATTTTGTCCAAATTCTCCTGTAGCTGCAATGTGTTTTTTGTTGTGATTATAGGGCCACTGAAATGCCTTAATGCGAGCAGGTTTTATGGTTACAGCTACTTAATCCATCTGGTTAGATCATCAGTGAAAAAAGTTTCAGATTCAGTAATCTGATACACCGTGTAGTCGTGTTCGGAAGTTTTCCTGGGACAACTGACATGTGGGCATGCACAGAGATAAGAATGTAAGCTAGCCACAGACGGGTAAATTCCTGTGCAATCGACCTCTGATTAATCACCGCGCGGTGACGTCACCACACTGTGATTGATCGGTGATCAATTGAACGGAAATCAATGTGCATCACATGGGCACATCGATTCCTGTGAAACCGAGTCTGCCTCTTAGTCAGCAGCAGCTGCAGTGTGAGGAGTGCTGGCACCACCCCTTCACACTTAGCCTGATGGCTGTGGAGGAGGGAGGCAAAAGCTGTGCTTATACTTTGCATGAAGATTCACGTCTTCATGCAAAGTAATGGAGATTGAACATGGTTTTCCCACATGTTGGGACCCAGTTTAATCGTGTTTCTTCGAGTGGGCTTTATTGATCCCACTCGAAGGAAAGCAGACACGGGTAGGTTTGTTAACAGATTAGAGTACAATCAATCACCATGAGCGCGCACATTGATTGATTGTACTCTAATCTTTTTACATCTACCCGTGTGTGCCTAACTTTAGATGCACACTTGCAATTTCAGTGTTTTACTTTCTCATAGTTATAGCGAAAAACCTTTAATATGTTCTGTCCTTTGTACTTTTTGGTGACACATTTCTACTTAACTCTGCCACTTATCACAATTAACATTCATTTTAAAGCATTCAACATTAAAACAGAAAACTACTGCTATTGTATTTCAAGATGTATATGTATGCAAAAAAAACTTCCTAAAACTGGTGTTACTGTATAAGCAGGGCCTGACTTTGCTTACAGTCTAAGGCAGGGGTGGGCAAACATTTAAACTTGTGGGCCGCAATGGCTTTTTAAATTTGACAGGGGCCGGACCAAGTGCCCAATCCAAATCTTTTCTTATACTTCTTGTCCTATCAAGAATGTTGTGGGAACATGAAAATAGCCAAAGAAAAAGCCTTGACATTCACTTCATGATAACTTCTTAAAACTGAGATTGGATTACCTACACAATGTGTTAATAATATAAAATTATTGCCATCAGTGTTCATTGATAACCAAACCAACCACTTTATGTGTTCTATTTTATGTTTTGCAGTGCGGTAGGTAATTTAATATGATGAACATTCCAGCAGTAATAATAAGACCCTTGAAAGGTTATTGACCAACAGAAATAGTTACACAGACACATCCATGTCAATGACTGACAAGTGTAGGCCTACAAATGACTTCTTATTTTGTATACAGGGCTTTCACCGTGCTAAGATGCAGCGTCACTGTACATAATTTTATATGTTCTTAATTTCATAGCTAGATTGGCATCAAGTACTTTCTGTTATTACTCAAGCTAATGACATCTATGTATTTAATGACCATTCTTAAATGTATTGTTGCCATAGGGTGTACTGTCCACGTAATTGTGCCCAAGCGAGTCCACATTATGCTCGAGTGTTTGGAACCCGGATTTATTCTGATGTAAGTACTTTTATGCATTTGCTTTGAAGTTGTTACCAGTTGTCTGCTTTAGCAGACTAAATACAATTATGGTTTACATGAACTAAAATTTACTCTTCTTCTCCTGTTAATTGGTTCCATGCTGCCATGCAAAAGCTTGATGATCTGTATAAAGTATGTTTAGCACTAACTTGGAAGTCTGCATTGCTGTTTTCAAAAATCTTTAACATATATTTTTGTTACATTATTAAATTACATTACATTATAAAAAGTTTCTTATATTGCATGCACTAAAGAGTCAACAGAGGTTCAAGCTATACCAATCTATCCTATAAAGCAGCCAAAGGTTTCAACTGGAGCAGTTTTACAAATCAGGTAGTACCCGTTAAGCTGGGCATAGACAGGTCATTTTCCCATCGACTGCTCAGCCTGGCTATGATGACGTCATCACGCTAGTTCAGAGAATCGGTCGGGCACCCTATGTGTACCGGCCATTACTTCGGATAAGGACTGCTGTCCCCTTCCGAACTAATGGGACCGGCTAGGAATTTACACTGTGCGATCCAACATGGGGCAGATTCTTGGTGAATCACACCAGGTGGGTGCACCCAATTCTCTGCCGACTTAAATTCGACAAGAAATTGGCTCAGAAATTGATCTGTCCGTAATTTCTATATCTATCTCTTTACTTTCCCCATCCAAAGTAAATGCCGGCATACAAAGGGTGTGCGGCCGATTCCCGACACGTGTGGCCGTGCGTGATTACGTCATTATGCACAGTCTATCTGTCGGCATATCAAAGAAGAAACAAAACGCCTATGGCCGGATTAACACTGTATGTAACTTTACAAGCCAAGGCACAAGGAAAATGACTGATGCCACTTGGCTTTAGCAGCTTGAAAAAGGTCCCCAAGAGGAACCCTGAACATTTTATTACAGTCAATAAATGTAAACCCAACTCACATAACCTTAAACAAAGTAATGTTGTTTCTAGAGTTAATTTTTAGTATTTATATGTACGGCTTTTAATAAAGTACTTGGTGATCCTGCTAAGGAGGTCCTTGTTCTGACATTTCTATTAAAGTGTGACAATTCTCTGATTGGGTTCAAAAAGATGACATGATAACAATGCATTGAAAACAGTGTTTTCTAAATGAAGAAGGAGGGTACTTGTTTAACCTTCTGAAAGGTAACTCCAAGTGTAACTAGGTGTAGATTTTATTTACTTCTGGTTCACTTCGCTTTCCTGCTCCTGGCAAGCCTGCACCCTCCTCCAGTGATGCGCCCTCCTCCAGTGATGCGCCCTCCTCCAGTGATGCGCCCTCCTCAGCTCTCCTTCCTGGTTTCACCTCCATGATGGCTGTGATGATGCCAGGAATGTGCAGAGAGGGGGCGGGAAATATAAACAAAATACATTGTAATTTGTGTATGTTTTCTGTACCGCTATAGAAATAGAAATGTAGGAATATGCATACTGCAAGGGATGATAATACCCAATGCTCTAATAAAAATAAAGATTGTCTCACTATGGTTTACATGTACTGGAATTACATTTTATCCTGCAGCAAGTTAGGCATAATGTGCACAGGGTTGTTTTTACAGTTAAGCGCCATGGTGGTAGAATATCTTTTTCAGCTCTTTAATTGATTACTGCCTAAGACACCTGCTGTGTTGGAATAACAGACTGTCCTAATAAACGAGCTTCCTTAGGCTATTTGAAACCAACCTGAGTCTGAAACTGGTAGTTCGCCAGAACTCTCCAGACAAGTGTAAGACAAGTCTGCAGAAAGTAAAACCTTGCTAACCGAAAGGTTAAAACCTCTGACCTCCATTGACATACGAGTATAGACATAGGTCTAGAACTGTAAAAGTTAGGTTATAAGAGATATACTCGATCATTTTTAGAAAGAATTTCTAAACTCTAGAGGTCACTTTGAGGGTTAGGGGTTAAACTTAGATTCTGTTGATGATATACTCGATAATTTTTAGAAAGAATTTCTAAACTCTAGAGGTCACTTTGAGGGTTAGGGGTTAAACTTAGATTCTGTTGATGAGTGGACTGTGCATATTCTTGTGTGTAATGGGACATTTACTTAATATCACTATAGTGTTCAATTTCTTCTAAAAGAGTGGAGAATGTGCTTCTCGCTATGAGGCCCTCTCAGAATAACTCCATTCAACAAGAACAAGAATTGTTCCTTCTATGGATTTTCAGATTTGTTTTCTAACCTAAATGGAAAGGAACATTATTAAATTGTAAGTTTAGTTGGGTCAATAAATGCTGTTAATAAAACTATTGTTGAGCTATATGTGATATGGGATCTCTCAGGTAGATTGGAGAGGACATTTAAAGTAAGTAATTTTTTTTGTTTTATGAGAGTATTAATCAAAGCTGAAAAAAATATATAATATGAAGAAAAAAATCAAAAGATGACAGCCTAGCAACAAATAAAATATGATCAGAAACCTTATAGCTCATTCATATCAGTAATGGGTGTTAAAGGTTCAGGCAGTAAATAGAATGACTCCACTGCAGAAAGAGAAAATAATTGTTCATTACAGAAGTTTAACCAAAAGTGCATGTTGAATTGTTAAAGCTTCTAGCTGAGGTGACTGAGCAGACTATAATCTGAGCAGTGTAATTGAGAAGATAGCTCAAGTCAACTCCATACGCAGCTGGGGCATGTGTGCGTACATCAAGAAGAAACACTGAAAGGGGCATTTTTAAATAATTTCTTGACTGTATTAATGAATGGCCAAAGTAGCCTTCATCTTACATACAAACAGACCAGGAATCAAAGCTGATCGTGGGTTGCACCTGCCGCTCAGTTCTTCTTTTACCACACTTTTAGATTTAGATCTTATATTAGTTAAGAGGGAGTGAAGACACGTGGTTTATCCCAATGTTGCCTCTCCCTACCCTAGATATATAGTATAACTCCATTCAATAAGAACTCAAAGAATTGTTCCTTCCATGGGTTTTCAGTTTTGTTTTCTAACCTAAATGGAAAGGAACATTACTGAATATTACCATAAGTATAGCTGGGTCAATATATGCTGTTAATTAAAACTATTGCTGAGCTATATGTGATTAGTGTTGAGCTCGAATATTCGATTTTCGAATATTTAGCTTGAATATTGCTATTTCGCCATTTGGCTAATATTCGCGAATATATCATCGGATATCCGACGCGATCGCAATTTTTCGCGATTTTATTACGAGTTTATAATCGCAATTTTATAATCGCGATCCATTGCAATGAATGGGATCGCGATTATATAATCGCAATGCGATTTTTTAAAACAGAAATAACGGATATTCTCCCAGTCGAGTATCCGAGCTCCATTGACTTGCATGCATTGCGCTTATGTGATCGCAATTGCGATTTGTAGATCGCAATTCATGTCGTAAGTGCGGATATTCGAGATTGCGAATATGGAATCTAATATTATGGCGGATATTCACGAAATTACGCGAATTCGAATATTGCCTAGTCGCTCATCACTATATGTGATATGGGATCTCTCAGGTGGATTGGAGAGGACAGAAAAACATATATAATATGAAGAAAAAATATCAAAAGATGACAGCCTAGAAACAAATAAAATATGATCAGAAATCTTATAGCTCATTCATATCAGCAATTGGTGTTAATGGTTCAGGCAGTGAATAAAATGTTTCCACTGCAGAAAGAGAAAACAATTGTACAAGAAGTTTAACCAAAAGTGCATGTTGAACTGTTCAAACTTCTAGATGAGGTGACTGAGCAGACTAATAGTCTATAAAACTATAATCTGAGCAGTGTAATTGAGAAGATAGCTCAAGTCAACTCCATACGTAGCTGGGGCATGTGTGCGAAACACTGCAAGTGGCGTTTTTAAATAATTTCTTGACTTTATTAATGAAGTGAAAATGGATAAGAAGAAAATTTGCCTCCATGGCCAAAGTAGCCTTCATCTTGCTTACATACAAGCAGACCAGGAATCAAAGCTGATTGTGGGTTCCACCTGCTGCTCTGTTTTTCTTTCCCCACATTTTTTGAGTTAGATCTTATATTAGTTAAGAGGGAGTGAAGACACGTGGTTAATCTTTATGTTGCCTCTCCCTACCCTAGATATCTAGTATTTGCAAAGCAGCTCTACATGCTGGGGTGGTCCGCAATCAACAAGGAGGATACGTAGATGTCATGCCGATTGATAAGAAGAGACACTACTTTGGATCAACTCAAAATGGGATCTCTTCAGAGAGGTAAATTTATGTGACTAAACATAGTAAAGACTTATTAGAGAAAAAGATGTTTCCTCTTTTTCTCCTTCTCTTATGTATCTCTTAAGCCCCAAAATAGTGAGATTATTCCCAAATGCTGTAGGGAAGCTTGGGTGCCATGCCTGTCACTGTCCCCGCAGATGACAACTGGGCCCCCCTAGCTGCTCGGGCCTGGGGCAGGAGTGCCCCCTTTTCCCCCCTGACGGTGGCCCGGCATTGCAGTACATGAAAACAGTGGCTTCTATAAAGTGAAAAGACTTTTTTGAAAATGTTGTTTCTTGAGTATTTTACATTTACCACTATTACTCAGCTATTGTTGTCCCCTGAGCACCTCCTACTCCTTGTCTTCCATAGAACTAAATAGGCTACTTGGCAATAGCCAAGGAGCCTGTCTGTGGAATTGCTGTTTCTAATACATCCATCTAAAATGATTACCATTGTCACTGTTTTCAGCAACTTTAATAACCAGACGTCTCTGTAGAGCTCCCTGCATCAAGGAACCGGTGCCAGAATTCTAATGGAAGGAAAATCTCCTCCATCCATTGAACTGGACCTCATATCTACACCACAGTAGTAGATAATGGGCCTAAAGAAACTAAAGCTAGTCATACATGTATAGATTCCCCTTTGATCATTGAACGATCAATTGCAACATGGTTGCGTCACCACGCCTAATGATCGTTCACCGATCATTTGGAGCATTGATGTGCACCACCTTGGGGAATCGATCCTTGGGCAATACTTTGGATGTGGATCGAGCAGGAGAATACAGACTTGTCGGATTCCTGTTTGCGTTTTTTGTTTGATTCCGACCTTTTTGAGTTGATCGTTCAAGGTGGGCGCATTTGATAGCACGTTTGGGAATCAACCGTAGAATCGATATGTGTTTGGACTAGCTTAAAGGTGTTTCTTACATATCATTTACTCTTGTTGGACGGTCTCTTTAACAACTAAATAGCACATCGCCTTCAGGTTAATTTTTTTCACATTTTCTCTATTTTGTATGATACACTACTCTTCCTCTTCATATTTTCGTTCAACTGCTATGTGTATGGTTCTTCTGTATGTTTCAATTATTTAATTAACCTGATTATTGCAAGTGTCAATAACTAAAATCAATTACAATTAGTTAAAATAGTTAAAGACAGAGCAAGCCAAAGAAATGCATTTTGTAAATGTGTGCAAAGAGCCGAATAGACTCCCCATTGTTATTTCTTAAATTGTGTAACTTGTGGTATTAAATGAATTCAGGAGAAGCTGTTGTACCATAAATGCTTGTCTCCTGTAATCCCATAAATCATAGCCTAACAAGCTGCTTATAGGTCAGAGCAGCTCTGCGGTTCACTTCTCCCTCTGTGTATAATGTAATATCTGATACGATACTTTCCTCTAAGCATCTGAAGACTATTTTACCATAGGCACGCAATAAAGAAAACCAGTCATTCACTTACCATGTAGACTTTGCTTTCTATAAGCATTCTAAGCTGATCAGTTAAGCCATAATACCAGGTGCATACAACATTCTGTGGGAGTACCTAGCAGCATTTATTTAGCTTTCAAAAAAATGAACACATTACATTTTTATATTCATTTTTATCTGCATGAAAAGCCTCTAATTATATATATATAAATATATATATATTAATATATATAAAAAAATGTAAGTTGCAGTTGAAGATGCTGCAAGTTACAAATTCTTGCAATACTTATCAGTAATTTTCCCATTACAGGACATTCTTTCTTTGTAAGAAATAATTCAATTGTTTTCTAACATTTGCCATATATCACAGCAGTTTTATTGCTACCCTTTACCCTCTCATCAGATTCTTTATTTGGCATGTGTTTGTTGTTTTTTGTTCAATACATCTGGGAATCAAGAGGGAAGGCAGAACATAGGGTTGGGTAGGGCAAGAAGTAGCCATGATGATCTATACTGGAGTAGACATGGTCAAATAGACCAAATAGAGGGTGACCCCAGCTGTGTATCCAGATTAACATTACTAAAGCTGTTTATTCCAAACTGCAAATTGGGTCAGGCTTGTTAGCCACCACCATTGCAGTACATGAAAACAGTGGCTTCTGTAAAGTGAAAAGACCTTTTTGAAAATGTTGTTTCTTGAGTAGTTTACACTTACCACTATTATTCACCTATTGAGCACCTCTTACTCCTTGTCTCCCATAGAACTTTATAGGCTACTTGGCAATAGCCATGGAGCCTGTCTGTGGAAATCTTGTTTTTAATACATCCATCTAAAATGATTATCATTGTCACTGTTTCAAGTGACGTGAGCAAGTTATTGAGCTCTGTAGAGCTTCTTGCATCTAGAAACCGATGCCAGATTTCTAATTCAAGAAAAATCTCCTCCATCCATTGAACTGGACTTCAGATCTACACCACAGTAGTAGATAAGGGGCCTAAACAATCTAAAGCTAGCCATACACGTATAGATTCCCCTTTGATCATTGAACGATCGATTGCAACATGGTTGCGTCACCATGCCAAATGATTGCTCACCGATCGTTCAGAGCATAGATGTACACCACCTTGGGGAATCGATCCCTGGCTGATACTTTGGATGGGGATGGAACAGGATAATACAGACTTGTCGGAATCCCTGTTTGAGCCAGCAATTCTGTTGATATCATTTTCCGAGGCTTTGCAATCAGCTCACAAAATCAGCTAGTTGACAAATTCGACCATCTATAAACTGCAATCCTTTCCCCTTTATGCAAATTTAAAAGCAAACAAAACGTAGAAGAGAATCGCTGATGCTTAAACCCCACCTTCTCCTTGATTAATATAATGAATATTATGTGTTTCTAGATTGCTGGCCTTCATTCCTAAGATTCTTGCTAGGTGTAGCCTTAAGGCCCCCATACACGTCTAGATTTTTTATCCAATCAACTTAATTCAATCAATTTTCTGGGTTGATTGAAAATCTATGGCAGCCCACATGGTTAGATCAAACTAAAACAATAAAAATTGGGAAAATAATTGAATTTTTAATTGGTTGTTTTGAAATTGATTACACTTTCAGTCGATCCCCCAAAAAGTTAAAATAAAGATAAAATATCTACAGTTGGCAAACATACATCAATCAATCACAGATTTCCCTGATCCCAAAAATGTATCTTTTTAAGTTGATTGAACAGAAAATCTAGACGTGTATGGAGGGCTTTACTCCTTTTGGCTAGCAACTGTTTCTCTGGCAAACATGTCTTATCAAAGTTGATGTATGCTGGCCTTGTTTATCTTTGACCACTTACAATCAAATCATAGATAACAAGCTTCTCTGCTGCCATTTAAGGAATCGATCGGTTGTGAATTGATCACAGTGTGTGGGGGTACAATTGATCAATGTTTGACTGACAGTCAATATTTAAATAGCACAAGATGATCGGATTGACAAACAATTGTACAAAGTCGACCCATGCATGTCCACCTTTACATATCTCTTGGCTGGACATGTCTCCTGGGAGTTGAATATGTCGATCAATGAATGTGTCTTCCAATAACCTGCATTTGAGTAAACGTTGTACCTATAAATTCCTTTACTGATGGTGTGCCCTTTGTTTCTGCAGTTTACATAACCCACTGGGCAGCAAGGCTTTCAGAATATTTGCTGTCATCTGAAACTGTTGAAGCACTTGGAATCCCCAGCAATCAAGGAGTAATTGGTTCAGTTTGTATAAAGATGTATTGTTATTGTACAGTATATAATACCCATTTTAATATAAAACAGTATGTATGTGAGTCCTAGAAAATGTTGGCAGTATGGCATATGGATAAGTTTCAAAAGAAAACTAATGTATTTTATTAATTCCTGCTGTATCATGTCCCTTTTCAGCATTCAAGCTATATGGTTCCACTTGTGTGTGTGGTAAAATCTATATTATTGTATACCAATGTAACTGTTGTTGAAGAAAATTATTTGAACAACCTTTTAGGCCTAGATATGTTGTATCAAAATAATGAGCTTCTCCTGCTGTTCCATTATCCATGTTCCTTTCATTCCATCATAGGATCACCAAGAGAGTCGCTGACCAAAGTTATGTTATTGTAATCATTGGCTGGTCAGATGATGATAAACAAAATCAGCCTTGGAAATTGGGAAGTCCCTACAATCCAGAAAAATATAATGACAGGAATAACAAGTCCCTACAATCCAGAAAGATATAATGAAAGAAATAACAAGTCCCTACAATCCAGAAAGATATAATGACAGAAATAACAAGTCCCTACA
>CM070036.1:28633184-28661094 GCA_036250615.1 Ptychadena robeensis | reverse complement strand
GAGGATGATGTGGTCAAAATACTCATTTGCCTAATAATTCTGCACTCCCTGTACATTTAATTGAAACACTATACTTAGCTCCTGAAACATAAAACTATTTTCAAGGCAGACTATATGCATATAAATTCACTACATTACATTACAATATGTCTGTTCTCTTTATCACCTTTGCTCTATATTTTGTTTTCAAATTTCAAGTTCAAATAGCTACAAACTGCTTATTTTTTTAGTCTATGGTTCTTCCTGCATAAAGCGGAATGCATGTCGCAAATCTCAGTGTAATATGTTGTATCATAAAAAAAATGCAACCTAAGCATTAAACATGGCTTGCAAATAGACCAGTAATACACGGGAGAGTACTACATTCTAGAAATTCCTTTCTGATGTTAATTGTGTGGTCTACGGTGCAAGTACATCAAGACATCTGTTTAAAATTACGACAGGAAGCCAGGTTTGCCAAGATCAATAAAGACAGTGCCAGCTACAGTTTAGGCAGAATTCACTAATCAGAGCTAGAGTATAGTTTTCACATCTACCTTACTTCATTTGTGTGTGTATTGTGTAGCTCTCTTGATGACGGTGCTGTTTGTGGAAAGGCATATGGAGGTATATATACATACTTAAAAGGTCAGCTACTAACCACACAAAGCATACACGCATAATGCGATTTAAAAGGCGTCCTCCGACTTACACAGAACACCAAACTAGAGTACTTAGCAAACCAAAATTGCCTACAGATACATAAATAAAGACTAAAAGACTTAAATTGCTCTATTTAGTTGTTATATCATCCAATAGTGGGTAATATGCAAATTAGGAAGAACACATCTTCTGGTGCATGGCTACTGTGTGTTCTATAAACCAATAAGTCCGCCACACATTTCACAGCAAAGATCAATCAATCACTTACAGTGGACTAAATGGTATAGTCTGTTGCTTGTCTTGGCTCCCAAGGCAGCATGGGAGGTAAATAATATTGTGAATGAGAATAGCAGCTGCACACACAGATCAAATATGTATATTCCCATTCCTAACATCACCACCAAGCCAGTCCCTTCCCCCCCACCTATTGTATACTCTACCTATTAAATTGTAAGCCCGATCAGACAGGGTCCTTAGCTCCTCCCAACTCCTGCGTAATATGTTGCTGCTATGTAAATAAAAGCTAGTTATAAAATATTAATAACATTGTCCCCCCCCCCCCACCTATTGTATGCTCAGGTCCCCAACCTTTTAGATTGTAAGCCTGGTCAGGCAGGGTCCTCAACTCATCCTGTGTCATGATCTGTACCAATTCTAATTTAATGTACAAAGCTGCATTATATGTTGGCGTTATATAAATAGGCAATATTCGAATTTGCAATATTTCTCAAATAATTCTACTAATATTCGATTTAATATTTGAAAATTCACTGTGTATTGTGAATTGCAAAGTAAAGTACTTACCCTGCTGAAAGTAGGCCCTCAGTGACTCTTTTCTCTGGTCCTGTGGCCATATGGATGTGAATGGGCAATATGCCCATATAGTGAGGATCTGTCTTGCACACCATGACCCATTATAGCCTATTTATAGTGGTGTGCTTGGGTGTGCTCCTATGTTTGATTTATCTGACTGGCTGCAAGTAGACTTTTTCTAACAGTATCCGGCCTAATTTCTGATATTCTTAAACTCTGCCTGCGCTTACTTTGGTTTGTCCTGACCATGTCTCCTGCCTTATCCATCTTTACTGTCTACTTTCTTGGACTGACCTTTTTGTATGACTCTTGGCTTGTTTTCTGAATTACCTAATAAAGCTTGGATATCTGTTGTTGGTAGTGATTGTGTGCTCAGGTGCATTACATCTAGCAGACATTGCCAATTCTCTGTTGACTTCAGCTGCTCACTCAAATTTGCGTTATAGGTTTTAAAACATGGGACATGGGCCCATTTGCAGTATATGTCACGACTTATCACACATGATGTGTGGGTTATGCTGTGTATAATAGTGTTTAAACAATGCTAAAAAAAATCAAGATTTATTTCACAGGCACAAGTTGCTTTGTTGATCAAATGGGGAATTGAGGCTGCATGGTGAAGTCCACAGAAGTCGCTAGCTTTTTGGCTTGCTGTTGAGGATAATTTTGTAGAGTTGTAAGAAAGCAAACAGAGGAGTTTTCTCCGCACTCTGGTAAGGGTGATGGGGCTAAAGCAGGGATAGGCAAGCTTTTTGACTTGTGGGCCACAATGGGTTTTTAAATGTGACATAGGGGTCAGACCCAGAGCCTGCAAAGGCTGCCTGCCATAGGGGTCCTAAGTCCTCGTAACTAGGACAGGATATTTGAAAAAAATATATGTTAAAATGAATAAATAGATGCTTTTGATAGAGAAGAACATTCTATTGCAGGAAAACTATGGCCTCTAGAAAACAATCCAAACAATTACCCTCTAGGTGTTATCTTCACTTATTGCAGGGAATGAGGGGAGACAGAGTGTCTTGACACCAAGGTGACAAAGGGCCAAATTAAAAGACTAAAGGGACGGTTTTGGCCCCCATGCCTTAGTTTGCCTATGTCTGGGATTAAGAATTTCTAATGGCACTGACAATATATTCAAGCCTTGTATAGCCCTAATGTCTACATTTTTACAATTGTTGGGGTTGTTTTTGTCTATATCATGGCCCCTGTGATATTTTTTATTATAGATCACTATGTTCTTTAAACCTCTCTTGATGAAGCAATTGTACAATCATGAAACATGTAGAGGAAAATCTTTAAAGATAAGCGCATCGCTAGTGATGGCCGAACTGTCTGCAAGGCTTACAGGTCGGCCGCAAACATGCAATGTTCACTTTTCTTCTCCCAGCGAACAGTACAGGTGTTTGAGCCACCGCGTTCGCCGGCAAGAATTAGATTATTATTCTTCCGCCAGCCGGATCAGGAGCAGCAAGATGCGGCCAGAGGAGGAATATGTTCACTAGAGACCGGGTAGAGAACTTCTACCCGACCTCTAGTGAAAAAAATCGTCTTAAAACCAGAAGTGATGTCAGTGTCGTCATGTTCGGTAGTCGGAATTCCCCGCGAACAGGCAGGGAATTTGAATCTCCCCATGAACAGGCGGACGTCGGACTTTTTTAAAAGTCAGATCCTCCTGTTTGCAAACGGACCTGCCCATTGTTCGGCCATCACTACACATAATATATCAACTGATACAGTTTGAATATACTGATCAGGCCTAATACCAGCTTATGTACTTTGTATATACCAATGACTTTACATTATTAAATTACTTTTAACTGCTTTAAGCTGGCCGTAGACGTCTTGAACCATGGCCGGCTTGTAGCAGACTCATTACAGCGCTGATGGAATCCTGTGTGTTCCGCTAAAGCAGGGTACAGACATGTAGATATGGGCCAGATTGATAGCCACTTCGAGCTTCAAAGCGCCGTGCACTCTCACGGCCATCTATCTGGCCCATAAAATATGCAGCCATCACTGTTTTCGAGCGGGACCAATCAATCCCGCTCAAAAACAGCAATATCAGTCATGCCCGTTGAATATGGCTGATGTCCGTTGCTTTGCATGGAAACCGCAGGTCTCCATGCAAAGCATCGTCGGAGCTGGAGAGATAGCAGAGCTGTCTCCCCAGCTCGGCCGATATCTGACGTCATCACGCTGCTGCAGGGAACATCAGACGGCTCAAATATCGACACAGGTATTCCCAGCAGATTATAGCCAATTTACTTGGAGAGTGAGGAGACTCCCCCTCCATATTAACTGCTTACAACAGGATCAGCCACAACAAATACCCGCGGTGCGATCCGAACTGCAGGCTATTTGGGTCGAACCTTTAAGGTGGCCAACCCTGTAGTTGCGGGCGACCAACCACCATGCGGTTGGCATGAGTGCGCACGCCGGTCGATCGCCTGCAACTACTGCCGGGAAATGTTTATGGCCTTGAGATTTATTACAGCAAGTAGCTGTTGTTTAAGTTAATAACGATCACACTTTATCCACAATGCTTGCTTTTTACACTTTTCTTTCCAACATTCTTCAAGTTTCAAAACACTACTGAAGAATATTTTGCTGAAAGTGAACAGCAATATATCCACTGAACCACCAAACTTTTTTGGGTTCAGATTTTAATGTATGCTAGCCAACCAAAACTGGCTTTAAATATTTAGTGAAACATTAATTATAATGCTAATGTTATCCCAACAACAAAGAGATGGTGTTATTGATGGTGTGCTCGAGAATAATTCCATGTGTTGTAGCCTAAATGAAAACAGAGTATTCTGGTGCTTGGCTGAGGAACGGATAAAATGACAGCTTGAAGCTGAATGATTACTTATGTAAATTGTGTTATAATCGTTTTTCCTCTTTGCAGGAGCCTGGCTTAACTTTAGCATTGTCTCATAGCCAGTTAAAATGGTGTGTGAGCGCCACATAAACAACATGTAATGTAGAATGTAATAAAACTAAATTTAATTCAGCAAGTTGGTGCTACTAAATGTGGCAGTGGAAAACACTTCTAAAATCAAATATGGTAAGTCATCTGAGGTGATAAAACAATTAAAGTTAAAAGAGAAGATCCTTTATATTCATTATTTGCTGACATTAGATGGTTTAAACAGAAGTTAAGCCTTCCCAGAAAGAAGTTCGGCTGTGTTTTTTTTCTCAGCCTTGTTAAAATTAAAAATAAAACCCCCATAATTATATACTTTTCAGCAAACACACAAAGTTTAGAATCATGTGTTTGTATTAGTACATCATAAACAAAGGGGGGTTTCCATTTCTAACACATAGGTAACTTCTTTTACTAAATGATCAATGCAGGATTGTGGAGAATCCCACCAGTTTGGGACTTTACAGACTAGCATGGTGATCTCTGCTTTAAAGGAGAATAAAGCTGGGCATAGACGCTTCGTTTCAGGCTTCCCCTGAAAAAGAGGCACCCTTACATTTTTGCCTCACGCTGAAATACAAGGCACACCCCCGAAAATAGGGCACCCTCGAAGATACGGTACTGTAACTCTCCACAAAATGACACAGGAGGATCAGAAGGGGTTACTAAAATGGTAATCCCCCCTCTGAGTCTGTGCCATTTTGACTGCCCCCTCTGATTCCCCTGTGTCATTTTTAGTGATCCCCCCACCCTGATACCCCAGTGCTGTATTCTTCTTCATGGAAAAATAAGACATCACCCGAAAATAAGACGTGGGGCATCTTTGGGAGCAAAAATAATATAAGACACTGTCTATTTTCGGTTTTAAATGTTGAAATGCATTTTTATTTGAACAGGCCCATTGGATATAATCTGCACTCAATAGAAATGTCTTAATACCAGGACCTCTCTCCAAGCATGCCACCTTTCTTACAAGTCTGCTTAATTCTAATATGTTCTTAAATATTTTAAGATTCCCATACACGGGTCAATTTTCCACTAGATTTTTGCCCGATCGATCACTGCATGCTTTTGATTGCTGCCCACCCTGAATCGGATCCTTAGGTGGTGTTCCATCGATTCCAAAACAATCAATAGCCCATTCCACGATCGCTTGGAATGATCGAATCGGGAAACGATCAATGCATGAGGCATCTATGGGTACCTTTAGATTCTTATCTGTGAATGTTACCTAGTTATTTAATAATTTCATTGTTTTACCTATTTTGTAAATTGTGTTCCCTATTCTATAGTAGCCCTATAAGTCCCAGTTCTATAATAACCCCATCGGGCCCAATAATATTTGTTTACATTTTGAGGGAACCAATTTTCCAGAATGAAGTTGAGTTGAGTTAAAATAACTGCCCGGCCGAAGGAGGCGGGGTCGAGCGGGGGCTGTGATTGGCTAGGAGTCCTTGGTTCTCTGCGCCTGCGCGCCGTCGCTTGGACCGGCGTCCCGGTTGCCCTGGCGACGTCTGGTGGAGGGGGGTGTTTGCTCCGCGTCGCAGCATGCTTGTCCGTACGCTGCGACGACCGGCGCATGGCGATGGCGCCTAGGTGTGCGTCGGGCGGCGGCCGCCGCAGCAGCGGGGGAGCATAAAAGGATTTTGATGTTTTGTAACATTTTAACTTGTTTTTAAATAAAAGAATTAAAAAAATGTATACTCAATGACTACTTACCTGGTAGGTCCTACCTTATATATTCTACTCTTTTGATGAATACCTCATTGTTAAAGTCCATTTGGATATGCCCTTATCTATGAGATCATGTTCTTACATATTTCCAATCTTATTTTGCATTTAATACTGTTATATCTTGATTATCTTGCCTATTCCCAGTGCCACTCCAACATGTATCACCTCTGATCTATATTGATATTCAAACCTCTAATTTTATGACGAGATGGCACTGCGAGCTTTTATTATATTATATATTTACATTTTATATTTTTATATTTATATATATTTATATTTTATATTTCTTAAATATTTAGGATAATCTTAGATTATTCTACCATAAACTAGACCCACCAGTGTTTGTTTCTACTAAACTATTTAAAACCTTTTAAATAAACCCCTTATTAATCTATTATTTGCATCACACCCTTTTCACAGATTACCTTGATTACCCTCTAAGTTTATCGGGTAGATATACCATTCAGTTTAATCACACCCTTCCCATCGTGACACTTATCCCTCACTCTCTTACCCACACCACCTATCACTATACCTTGCTACACCTTCACTTCACTCACTCCTTAATTCTGTTTCCCTATTTCCTTTTCCCTCCCTCTCTGTCCTTCCCCTACCCTACACTGTTTTCTCTTGCTCACTTTGATTTTTCACTTTCCTTTGTTGCATTTTTCTCACTTATATTTTTCCACCATCACGGCCGCATTCTTAACTCACTTACGTTCCCAGGGTGGAATATAATATTCTTCCCGTGGGTCATCCTCTTTTGCACACTTTCTTCACCTTTTTATAGGAGGTTCTATTCCCTCCAATATCCTCACTATCCACCAGACCCTTTGATCCATTCCTTGACCATTCACCATTAGTTTACCACCATAATTTTTCTTCCGTCCTCTTGGATGTGCCGTGGCCTTCTGCAGTGCTCCTCCATTCCTACCCCTGGGTTGTGCGTCGGCGATTTCCATATACCTTTTTACCATAACATGGGTAACGGTGAGTAGGCATTTCTTGATTATACATCAAAAAGATTTCTGGATATTCTTGGGGGAGAATAATCTAACATCCTCCTTATGATATTTGCTTTTAAAGCTACACCTCCTGATGAAGCCCATTCGAAATGCGCGTTGAGGTGTTTTGACTACCCCTTTTCTGTACCATCTGTTTTAAAGCCACAGTCTACAGGCATATCAAGTGCCCAGCATCACAAAGGCTGTTCAACGTGTCCCTTTGACCTTTTTTGGACTATTTAATAAACCTTTTGGACATGGTACTTTGTTCTTTGTGCGGCTATTCCTATGACCGCTTGTAAACTTATGTCAAACAATGTGTGTATTTGTCTGTTATGATGTATACCCAATGACTGCTGTTTAATCAGGTGGCCTCAAAGTCCCTATACCCCGTTTATGCGGGGAACAAATAGTGTTTTTTTGGGGGGTGATTTCACTCCCCTCTAAAATCTTTTTAGATATGTTGAGTTAAAATAAGATAAAGATCTGTGAGATCTCTTTTCATCTCAATTTACAAGTACAGAGCATTGGGAATACTTACATGAAACACTCTGTCACAACATTCAACCTTGTTTTTCTTCTTTAGGTGAACACCACAGCTCATACTTGGCAGCAGTGAACGTTGATGTATAAAATTAAAGCAAAATGGCTTACATTCATGCTATCATAGGGATGACAAAGCCACCCTTTAAAGTCACCTTTTACTTACCCGGACAAAGCTGTAAAAGTTTGTAGAATATTTTTTGTCATCATGTACTATATTGATGCCAACATCTAGTATTACATCGACGAAGGTAGGTGAACTTGCCAGCATACAGTCAGAGCCAGGAATAACAACTATTAAATGCCCTGTGCCAAAGTGGTCTCCTGCCCAGCTGACGGTTTTACAATGTTTCCATTCAATGTCTTTGACTTTTTTCCTTCCATTCCCCACATAAACAAACACGATTTTCACGCATCAAGAACATCACATTCAGGCCCTATGCTGAGAAATAATACAACCTGTGGTCTATTTATTAATGTTTTATTTCTCTTAGTCAATAGAAATCATTTTGCATTATTGCATACAGAAAGAGTGCTCTGTTGGTCTATTTCAGTTGCTGACCTCCAAGCCACAGTCAACTGATCCCTCAAGGCTTGGGTCACAAATGATCTGTATTTTAAGACAGTCTTAGGAACATTTGTGTTGTGACACTTGGATGATATAAATGTTTTCTTTTTGTACAGTAGTAATTAGTTTGATGTACGTTTAAAATTTACATGGTTTATGTATTAGAGAGTTTGTCCACAAATTGCATAGTAAACCATTGCTTTGGGCCTGGTAAACTACCGCTACTGTGAAAAGGGATAAAAGGACCTTTTGGTCATTTATATATCTTATTTATAAAAAACTTTGGCAAAAGTATAAAAGAAAGTAAATTCAGATTTACCGTAGAGGATATACACCTTCATTTTAAATGTAATTTTACCCACAAGGGCCGAAAAATTCAGTGAAAGTTGCACAAGAGTAAGGATGACTGTTTGACATGCAGCAGTTATAGAACAACATATTTATTCACTGTCCTGCTTTGCATAATTGTTTGAACAGCCATTCTTTCCAATCCTGTAAACAGTGTGTTTTAAAATGTGTTTGTTAATTTATTTATGAGATTAGGAAGTGGAAAATAAAATTTTTCAATAGGTTTGCCCTTATAAACCTTTCCTGTGCAATATACTCAAAGCTGCACATAAGAAGAATGCTGGTACGCCACATGGTCTAAAACGAGCCATGCGTACCTTTATTATCCTTACTAAGCCCATCTGTGTACTATACAGAGAGGGGAGACATGCATGCAGCTTTTCCCCTCCTCTCCCCTCCTTCCCGATGTGTCAGCAGGAAGCCCTGCTTGTGTTGTGCTTTGATGGCAAGTGACATCTGTTGGCTGAAGTTGATATTGCAGATTGAGTTGAGATTAAAGCTCAAACTCTTTTTTACACTACTTTAAAAGTAAAATTTTTAGATTGCCAAAATTCTTTCAGTTTTTGTTGTTAAATATATACAATGTATGTCATTTGGATAACCCCAGGGAAACCTTAATAACTATAAAAGGTTGCAGTTAGGTATGTCAAATTGGGAATGTAAATAACTAATCTAAACCCTTTTAAAACCACGCTACATATGGGGTGAGTACCATACACCATCTCCTGGTACTCATCCGAGTAGCTCGCTGAAAACGTTATGTGCACCCCTGAATATACTCACCCATTCTTCAAATAAATGACTAATTAATGGCTGAATGTAAAATCTCTGTAATAAGTCTACACTTATTATACTTCTCCTAATTCTGGTTTTGGCAGAGTAGACCATTTTCTGTGTATCTAGATCCTCCTCTCTTTGACTATCCTTTGACTCAATTTGTTTTTGCTTTTCTCTTAAGGTCCTCATACATGCTGCGATCCGCGGCCGATTTTGCGGCCGAACAACGGGCGTGCACGCTTGCTCTATCTATCGCCCGCAAAATAGTGGGCAAAATTCTCGAACGGCCAGGAAACATGTCGGTAAATTGATCATGTCATCACACACGGCCAGGAGCTGACGTCATCACGTTTGCATCCTGGTGCATTATGGGGCTGCTTTAGTCGGCCGGCACCCTTTGAGTGACATTAGCCATTAGCTTGAATGAAGAAGCCGGTCTTCATTGAAGTTAATGGCATCGGCTTGCATCGGCCAGAGAATATCGGACATGTCCGTTCTCTGGCCGGCCGAGCTGTGGGGCGACAGGGATCTGTTGCCCCATGTGGGCACACGCCGATAAGCGCGAGCGCGCACGCCCGTCGGTCAGGTGCAAAATCGGCCGCTTATCGGCATGTGTATGCCAGGCATTAATCTATATATGTTGACTCTCTGCTCTTAATCTGGTTACATAAACTTTCCCTGTTCCTGCCTTTCTGAGTGTTATCTCCTCATTCATGTCCTTTGGCCCCTTTAAATATATATGAGCAAAGCAAAAACTTTGCTTGATCGATCTTAGATTAGTCTAACATCAATCAATTGTACCACCACACAGTGTGATCAAGTTAAACGATCAATTTATAATCATACTACAGAGTACATGCGTAGTACAAAACAAATACAATCATAATTAGGTTTGTAAATACAATCATATTTACGCTCGTAAACAAAACAATCAAAATACCTAGAAAACCTTTATCCAATATTTGTTCAATTAAGCAAAATTTACCAACATGTCCGATCACTTTTCGATCGATTTTTTGTTTAATTTCGATCACTTTAAGTTGATCATACCAGCTGTGCAGGAAATGTTTTAAGTCGATTGAACAGAAATATCGATCTGTGGATGGCCACCTTTACTACAGTGCCTTTTATTCTTAATGGCCCTGCCCCATAGCACATGCCATGTAAATGGTGATGCTAGTGGTTGTGCTGTGCTTCTTTGTCAATGCATTCAAAATGATAAGACCACCTTTTAATGATTGGAAACCTATCTATATTCCCAGAATGTTTTCTGCTTTAAAACTGAAACCAAAATGTTGGTATATGTTACCGGTTATTGTCTTGTTATATCTTCATGACTTCATCAGTTGCGATAAGTCCTCCCCCTAACCCTAAAGAAATTGTCTACTATAAATTGCTGGATAGACATGGCCCCCAGCATAGTACATGATGTAAGGTCAGGACGAACCTCATGGCCTTCTGATTATTTATACCCCTTCCTTATAAGTCTGACCACACCTTTTAAAAACCATACCAATTCGGTGGGTCATGCCCAATTGACTCCACCCACCTGACAGTTCATTGTTATGACAAACACCTTCTGTTCACAGACACACATGACAGACCCCCTCATTGATGCAGAACCTTAGTTGTTAGAAATTTCTGTTACAGTGGTATAGTGTAGATCAGGCCAACCACCCAAGTGAATAGGTGATGAGTTGAGTTCAAGAGGGGGCATCTGCCACTGAGACTGAGGTTTTGGTTAGTCTCAAAGGTGTTCTTTAGTGAACCTGCCATGTCTAACCTCTAGCGAGACAGATCCCAATGTTTCATGACCTCTCAGTGCCAAAACCCCCTAAGGTCAACCCACCACTGTAATAAACCCCCCAGTAGTCCACAACAACCATATTGTTAGTGCTGAAACCCCATCCTACCATCTAAGGCTGGACCTAAATTTCATGTACCCTCAAGCTGCCTAACCCAGACCCTTTTCCTAATCATAATCCTTGAGGGAACTGACTTACCTTATCCTTCCAATGTAGGACTGATCCACGGTTAAACAGTTTTGTTGGAACTTGGGTGGTGACTGTAAACCCCTGGTCAGCTGCAATAGTCAAGTAAAATCAATGAATTAAATCCATAGATGCCACTGCCTGCTGCCCCTCTCTTTATCTGCCACCCATATACAAAAACGGTTTAATTTTTATTATTAGTGCCTAATGTTACATAGTTAAATTACCAGATACTAGTGTGGATTGCGAATATTCTAATCACAAATTTATATTGTGAATATTGGCACTTCGTGAAGATCTCCATAGTAGCAAATATCCTATATTTTTCACTTCAATACCCTGAACTACCGTGCATTACATTCGCAATATGTGCATGTGCAAGCGCCGATTTATGCAATGGAGGTAATCTTTAAAAAATACCATGCATTGCATTTGTAATATGCGCATAAAAAGTCATAATGACCGGAGATCATGAATTCTCAAATTTATTGCGAACAATTTGTGATAGTTGGCGAATACGAATATTGCCTAGCTGCTCATCACTACCTGATACTACCAGCCAGGGGCAGTCCTAGGGAGATTGGGCAAGTCCCAATAGCTGAACAATAACCGTATTCACTCTGCGCGATTTATAGGCAGGCACGCTGGGGGAGGCATCTGCCCAGATGCTGCCCTGGGCAACCGGCCATGTTGCCCATGCCTAAACAACCACTGTTACCAGCAAGCCATATGTCAGCTTCTTTCAAAGCAGACTGTGAAAAAGTATGAAAATTAAGCCACGCTTTTTTCTGATAAAGAGTAGTGTTGAGCGAGAATATTCGAAATTTGAATATATTCAACGAATATCCGACATTCGAGAATTTGCAATGTTTTGCAAATGTGCGCTCGGATATTGGCAAAGGCAGATATTCATCATTATGCTTTAACATTGTTAACCGGCATACATCGTGCATATTTGTGCGCATTGTGAATGTATACACCCAGTCCACACATTGCTTTTACTGGCTAAGATCACAGAATGAAAAAGAGAAGCTGTAAAGCTGCATTGCGAATCCTTGCGAATGATCGCGAACAGGTGCGCACGATGGAAGGCAATAGTATACAGTTGCATAGATTTTACTAATTTCAAAAATTCCTTTGTATATTCGCGGAATAACGCAAATTCTAATATACCATATACTGCTCAACACAAGTTAAAAGTAAAAATACCTTAAGGCTTAGGCTCCACTGTGCGTTAAAACCCTGCATTTGACGTACGTGTGTTAATGTCTGAATGACTGATTATTAGTGTTGAGCTTGAATATTCGAATGCCGAATATTTTTCGCGAATATCGGCAATTCGAGAATTCGCCAATATCTCGAATATGTCGGCGGATATTCGCAATTCCGAATATTCGCAATATGGCCATGTATTGCAAAAATAAACATAGCATGTGACCATTCATTTTAAAGATTTAAGAATATTATTTTCGCAATGTGAATATGATTTTCGCAATACATGGTCATACCGCGATTATTCAAATTTCCGAATATAGAATCGAATATTAGTAGAATTATTCACGAAATATCACGAATTCAAATATTGCCTATGCCGCTCATCACTACTGATCATCACTAGTTGTAACTATTTAGCAGGATTTCCATTTTGCCCTGAATGTAACATTTCTGTCCTGACCGTAGTTATCCTTTCAATGCATACCAAAGACAGAATTGAACTTCTAATGATACATTAAAAAACCCCAAAAATGTTAGGTATTTTCTACAATCACCTAAAAACATATAGTTGGCAGCTCTGACCTACATTTGCAGTTAGAGCAGATGATGCTCAATTTGACTCTGTGGCAAAATGATTTAACACATACGGTCACACTAAATAACATTGTAGCTGAACTTTTAATTTTGTTTATAGAGAACTTAAATTCAGCATTTATTGAGATACAACTATAAACAAAGAATTGAGAAAGATTTCCTACTTTACTCAAATACATAAAGAGTTAAAAGGAAAAAGAATCCTGCATATGAGCCATCACAAGACTCGTATCGCTCTCCCAGCCAAGAAAAATGGTAGTAAATTGCAAACAGGTGTTCCAGTTTCCTATGCCTTCAAAAGTTGTCATGTAAGCATTCTGTGTGTGCACGGAGCAGTCATCATAACAATACTGGAGCAAATCTCTACCACCTAAACTGCTTGCTATTAGGGCTGAGTGGATTTGTTGGCAATAGAAAATAATCAGATTTCAGCCTTCAATGTATTAAAAATGAAATAAGAACCATGTTGTTACAAGGAACAATTTCAATTTTGTACTTGTTTTTTTCTTTCAGTTTTCCTGAATCAGTCCCTTATTCTGCTGTTATGTTAACAATCGAGTGATAAATATGCATAAGTGAATGTGATTAGTGATGAAAATATGTTATGGCTGTATTCACAGTGATCTATAAAATAATAGCATTATACTGAACAATTGTTACAGACATTAGTGTCTATATTAAGGTCAAGTTTACAAATATATGGTCCCCAACATATGGCAGTGCACAGGGCATATGATATGCCGCATAGCATGCACAGTAGGTCTTCAAACCAAATTATTTTTGTGCACCTAAACCTGCTATTCATCATAAATGGATGTAGCAATGGGACTTTGAGGCAATGAATAGATAAAAAATATATATAAAGGTGCATATATGTCATATCTATTGGAGACATGCAAAAAAACATTAGATGTGCTTCACAACTTCCTGTTGCTTCTTCAGGAATTTTTGCATGTTCATAGTCTCAGTATAATGCACTGTGAAAAAGAAAGAGAAATACATATTTGGAACTATCATGAGGTAAGTACCTCATGTCAACAATATATATCCATTAACATGTCCGTTGATCAGCATAACTCCAGCCATTCAAGAGAATGGGAAAATTATTAGGATGCCACCAGGTTAAAACAGTCTTATGGTATGACTTGTAGTCAAAAGAAAAATGATAATAATAATAATGAGGGACCAAATATTTCCCTACATATTTCTATTAAGGAAGAATCTGTAATTGTTATGGTTTTCCCAGAAAAGAAAAAGAGGGAGTTGTGCATATGCATGCTTTGCTTTGTAGTTCGGTGCACTGGATGACATGTTTCACTGCAGGGTAAAGATGGCCGAATTTTTCGACTAGCTGAATTTGTGAGCTGATTGCAAAGCCTTTGAAATTGATATCATCACCAAAATTGCTGGAGATGTAGAAAATGGTTGTGGGAAATTTTTTGTTCCAGCACATGAAGTTTTTTGCATAAATTAAGTTCAAAATCAAAGTCGAAATTTCGATTTTCCTAAATAAATGTCTTAATTTATGCAAAAACTATTTGTGTTCATGATGTCTCTCTCCTGGGGTGAGTTATTTGTTCCATAGTCTTTGGAACTATAAAGAGGTTTGGAAAGGTGTCAGATCACCAGAGGTCTACGGCTGCCCTTAAAATCACGATGGGTGCTCGATTAATGAGCCGATCGCCCGTCAATTGGATGGGAATCAAGGAGCATTACTTTAGATGCTTCATTATAGAAAAATATAATATAATGGCCAGAGGTAGGTATCAATGCGCTGTAAGGTGCCGCACCCTGAAATACATTGAAATACACACAATGGTCTATCCTCAGAATATAAAAAGAAACTCAGTCATTTAGATGCTTCATTTAGATGCTTCATTCCCATCCTATCCTTTGGATTGGGGACCCTGGTCCCAAACCTAAGGATGCAGTTCAAGCAGGATTCACGGACATGTCATACCTGTTTCACCAACCTGTGAAGGGTCGATTTATGTGGGATCGATTGATCACACTCGAAAACAGGGGTGGATGCATTAGATGGGCGGTAGATCAATAACATCAGTGGCCATCTATGCGTCTAAGGGCACCTTAACTGTTGCTGCTTGGAGATTTTGATTGACCTTCTTGGCCATTTAGAGGGCTGGGTAGAGTAAAGGTACCCATACACGTTGCGATTTTTTGTGCGATTTTAGCCCTTCCGACCGATCCGGTTGGTCGGGTAGGTTGATCATTCTGGATTCCTAACATGCAAATGTAGTCCGACCGATGCTGTTTTTAGAAAAAATCGGCTGAAAAGTCGGTCGTGTCCCGAATAAGGATGCCCGGCCACTTTTAAAAGTTTCCCAATCCAACCAGCCGATCGGTCTAATCGGAGGCCGAAAAATCGGGCATCCGACCGACTTTTAAAAATAGCACTAAAGCAAAAATCGGGGGTCAAAATCGAATATCGCATCGGTCCCCAAAAAATCGCAACGCGTATGGGCACCTTTAGTGAGTTAAACTAGTTTAAAAACCAGCAATAGTTAGATCTCAAGTGACCTCTGATGTCTTTAGCAACTCAGACAATAATATTTCAAGGTATATATATTCATATTGCACTTATATTAAGTACGCTACACCCATCATCAAAACATGTATACACCCCTAAACCTCCATTACAACAGCATTGTCTTCTTTCTAATATTGCAAATGTGCTTCAGAAAAAAAACCCTCTTTATCCCTGCAAACTGTGTGTGTACTTGTGTTTCTCAACTGTATACTTGTTTCTGAAATACATAAAACAGGAGAGTGAGGTGAGGCGCTGAGAAGGTCAGCTTTGGTTTGCCCTTTCGAGAATTAAATATTAAGTGAAACATTTATGCAAAGTCTTTTTAATGTGTCATAAAGAGTCTCTCTGAAATCCAATGGATGCTTCCACACAGTCTACTTAATTTCAATTTGGAAGAGAAGATATATAATTTAGGAAGGCTTCCAGAATCACGGAACATTAAGCATTCAAATATTCAACACTAGATGCATAGATGAAGGTTTCTGGTTTGTCAGCCTGCCACTAACAGTACCAGAATCTGTATTTAATTTAAGTACACTAAGATAGTGGTCATTTTAGGTCAAAAACAGCAGTATTTTTGTGAATAAGCCACAAATGAATGCTTCATTCTCAGTGAAGTAAAGGGAGTCAAGGACACCTAAAGACTTTAGTGATAGAAATAGTTTTCCTGATATAGCATCACTCTTATTTTGTCTGTTTAGGGTAGTCAAATATACCCGGACGACAAACGTCACTCAACAAAATGCACATAGACGTTAGTTGTTACAATATACAATCAAACTGATATTACATTTAAATATTGCTGGATAAAGCTAAACTGCCATTAGGAAAAAATTTAAGGCAACTTATTTAAAAAGCCTTAATGTATTATTTTTCCACTAATGGTTAGTGGTGTGCTGGTAATTATATCTATTTGTCGCTAAAGCATTTAACTACTTGTTTACAGCCATATCATTAGCAGTGAATTACTTTTAATGAGTAGGTAAACATGTTAGTAGAAATTTCATTGTATGTGTAGCCCAAGCCAAAAAGCTAATTCATGCTGTAGTGCAGTGGATAAATGCAATACAGAGTTACCCCCGGAGGGTATAAAATATAGAGATAGGAGGGGCCAACTGGTTTCCACTTCATCGTGGTTCAATTTGGATTTCTTGTGGGAGACAGGTCAAGTCAATGGCTTTTGGGACTACAAGAATCAGCTAGTGTCAAGTTAGTGTTGGAAACTCCCCTACCCAGCTTGGGTTTGGTAGTCAGCCATCTAATGAGAAACAACCATGGGGAATGAGCTAATGACTTTCCTGTGCAGTAGAACCACTCCACCTGGGATGTTGTCAGCCCACAACCTGTAACCATCCCCAAGTATGCACCCTGCCAATTGGGTTCAGTGGCAGTAAAAGACTGTCTATATTTTTTTCCCTAGTAAAGACACCTGTAGAAGAAGACTAGTGTGTATGCAATCCTTTACTGAAAGAGGCCTGTGTATAGCTACAGTAAGAATAATTAAACATGAATAGAGCTGAGTAGTAAAGAGGGTCCCACATTATATGGACCAGGCTGTAAAAGAGTGGAGGACTAGTGATCCAAATCAGCCTGAATTGTGTCTGCGAGTGGTCAGGCTTCCTCGACTGTCTCAGATGGAGCATCACAGGAGTGGAGGAATTACTGTGGGGTCTGGGGTACAGTCAGGGTCCTGCCCATGCTTCTCTTGACCAGGTTAGTCTAAGCTAAGATGGAAGTAAGACAAGATGTTCCTGAGTAGTGTACATGCTGGAAAAAGCCAAAGCCAAGGTCACAAGATCAGAATGTCTATAAGAAAAGGCCACAGGAATCTCAGGATGACAATAATTATTCACTCTGGGATGAGGAGCACCTTGACCTCTTTGTTTTGGGTGCTCAATGACCTTGTTGTTAATGCTTTAGAGACTTTTGGTTTAAAGGGTTTTGAAAGATACCTATGATACCAATGTGATGTTCCTACCTCAGCCCCCATCATTCAAATAGTTTTGGTTGGGAGGGTTGGAACTATACCCAAGGGGTGGGCAACCCCTGTGGATTTTTAATGTGAGTATCTGGTAGAAAAGTAGTTCCAGTCGAGAGATAAACATGCATACTTTTATTATTTGTGGTAAAAAACAAAATCACCATAAAAGTTTTACAATTCTGTAGGGTTCCTCAATGTAAAGTTTGAACCCTTTGCATTTAAAATCACAAAATTACTGATCGTTCCAATATGCGGATGGTCCAAAACAGTTAGTGTCATACAGTATTCGTACTCCAATTTGGTCCGACGCGTTTCTTCCTATTGTAGACTTCTTTAGGGATCTTTTTTGGAGGTTTACCTAAAAGTCATTAAGATGTTCATGACCATACTTTGCATAAATAGTTGATTACACATGGTTGCAGGTTTTTCATTATGTTTAGTTAAAAAGTGCTCAGGTTCATCTTCCTTATCCATTCATTACACCATACAGTACATGTCTTATATCTGTCTAGCAGGGTGAAGTTTCATCTCCATTTCCAAACCTCCATCCTAACAGTACCTTTTTGTTAAATCCTTTTTTCAATCATTATCGCATTATCCCATAACCATCCATACATTTGTTATATAAGGGCGGTTAGTCTCTCAATGCAAAAATAAATAAGTGTCTTGGCTTACCGGAATCTTTTATGATCCATGTGTTGAGGATGGCTTCCACGGGCTGATGCCTCCTGGGTCTCATACCATTTAGTCGAAGCTGGACCTTTAGGGATTTTGCACCGTGTGTGAGCCCTCACGAGCCGTGCGCTATCGTATAGGGGGGAAGGGTGTCTATCTCTGCTGTCAACACAGGTAATTGAGAAGAAAACTATAGTGCTCTGTTGCACCCCAAGTATGCCCAACACCAAACTTACTGGAGATGTACAGAAGGGTTAGGGGTATACTCCAAAAAAGAAAGCATGTCTCTAACACAAATAGTTTTTGCACAAATGAAGTTCAAAGTCAAGTCAAAATTTCGAAAATTTCGTAATTTCGCTTTTATTTTGTAACTTAATTTATGCACATGTATACTATATGTGCTAGAGCAAAACCTTTTTTTACAAATGTTCTCACAACCGTTCTCTACATCTCCAGAAAATTTGGTGATGATACTATGTTCATAGGCTCTGCAATCAGCTCACAAATTTAGCAAGTCGAAAAATTCGACCATCTCTACTAATAGATGTCAATGTTATATCCATTTTAATATTTGCTGCAATATTTCTGTTCCCCCATGTAGAATTTCTAGCTCGTTGGGTTCAAAAGTTACAAAATTCTGCAAGTCATTCAAAAGAATTATTATTTGTACTTAACCTGCGACTGAACTGACCTTTACTTCTTTTATAGGACGATTATCTCACAGCCAGAAATCCTTGTGAATCTGGGGTGATATTAACAACAGGAACTTTTTCTAAACTCAAGAAAATAAGTTCCTTTCAGTGGTAGTTTCAATGATCCAATAAAAGGTTATTTTATGATAACTTGTTGTAATGAAATCTCTGTTTTCCTTTAGGTGGTTGGATTATACTGTGGGGATTTCTGGCGTGACGCCTGGGATTGCAGAGGTAAAATCCCAAGATCAGTGGCCTACTAAGAATATGACATTTAGCATATTGCTGTAGCAAGTCATGGATATGACAAGTATTTTCCTATTCATATAGCTAAGAATACACTTACTAGGCTGAGTCTTACAACAAATTTAACTAAATACATTGAAAATTACTTCATCCTATACAGTCCTGGCCAAAATTTTTGAGAATGACACAAATATTAGTTTTCACAAAGTTTGCTGCTAAACTGCTTTTAAATCTTTGTTGCAGTTGTTTCTGTGATGTTCTGAAATATTATTATAAGCACCTCATACGTTTCAAAGTTTTTCATTGACAATAACATGAGATTTAAGCAAAGTGTGAGTATTTGCAGTGCTGGCCCTTTTTTTTTCGGGATCTCTGCAATTCGACTGGGCATGCTCTTAATCAACTTTTGGGCCAAATCCTGACTGATAGCAACCCATTCTCTCATAATCACTTCTTTGAGTTTGTCAGAATGAGTTTGTTTTTATTTGTCCACCCGCCTCTTGAGTAATGACCACAAGTTCTCAATGGCATTAAGATCTGGGGAGTTTCCAGGCCATGGACCCAAAATGTCAACGTTTTGGTCCCCAAGCCACTTAGTTATCACTTTTGCCTTATGGTACGGTGCTCCATCGTGCTGGAAAATGAATTGTTCTTCACCAAACTGTTGTTGGATTGTTAGAAGAAGTTGCTGTTGGAGGGTGTTTTGGTACCATTCTTTATTCATGGCTGTGTTTTGGGACAAAACTGTGAGCAAGCCCACTCCCTTGGATGAAAAGCAACCCCACACATGAATGGTCTCAGGATGCTTTACTGTTGGCATGACACAGGACTGATGGTAGCGCTCACCTTTTCTTCTCAGGACAAGCCCTCTTCCAGATGCCCCAAACAATTGGGACAGATTGATCTTCTGCAGAAAGTATGGTGAATAGACTGCTGAGGACTGGGGCATATTCTCAGTAATATTCTCCAAAGAAGCCCCTTTCTGATTGTTTGGGGCATCTGGAAAAGGGCTTGTCCGGAGAAGAAAAGGTGAGTGCTACCATCAGTACTGTGTCCTGTGTGGGGTTGCTTCTCATCCAAGGGAGTGGGCTCACTCACAATTTTGCCCAAAAACACAGCCATGAACAAAGAATGGTACCAAAAAGATTTGAGAATTTGCAATTTGAATATTCATGATCAACACTAGTGACCAGAAGTTATTTTCTCAATATAATTAAGCTGCTTCAAAAATGTGGTAGGCTGAAATCGTATTTTTTTTATTGCCTTAATAAACACAATAGATTAGAGGATCCCAACATAAATTTAAGAGACAAACATACACGCAACCACTAAATTTATTGTGTCTTTAACCGTGGCTAATACACAATATTGAAAACAATTTGATAATACTGCATAACATTACCTGATTATCACTGATCAACAAATTTGGAAAGTAAGAACAGGCTGATCTCCCTTCCACTAAAGCATGTTACCAACATATTAAAGCATAATGTTATGTTACATTGTTAAGCTATGGGTTAGGCTGGGCTTGTGCTACATTGCGCTGGTATTACATACAATTTGATGAACAGCATTTCTCCTTCTAATTTCTCCTAATGTCTCAAAGGTTTCTTAAGCCAGATACAGAAACATTACAAAAGAGTATTAATAATTTTAAATAAAAAATAATAATATTTTTGAAGTTAACCTTCATTTTCAAGTCTTTTGCCTTTATAGTTATCCTATCTGCATTTGTTGGTTGCTAATATCATCTCTGTAGAAACACACTCCCCAGCACATCCATCGGCACCACCATTTTTACAATACGATTAGTGCTGGGAGGAGCCATTATTCATTAGTAATATTCTGCCCAGAATGGTATCTGTGAATGTCAAATGATGCCCTTTCACATCATTTGCTCTGCAGTGCTGTTTGTTTGCCGGTGTTCTAGGGTATTTTCCTACCCCATGATATTTTCCTACACTTACAACTGCGCAAGCGCAGATAGCTCTGCTTTTCAAGTGTTACAGGGTTAATCTTACTGGTTTCGGGTGTTTAAGGTTATGGGTTTGGGTGGGGTTGAGGTTAGGGGGAGTGGTGCTACATTGTAGGGGTCAGCTTTAGGGGTTGGAAGGTTAAGTTTAGGGGATTCAAACTAAACTAATTTCCCAAATCCCCTTACCCTAACCTTAACCCTCAAACTCACTAACCCTAACTTTAAACCGCCACCAAATCCCTGAACTTTAACACCTAAAACCCGTAAGATTAACCCTGTAACTCTGGAAATGTAGGGCTATCTGTCCATGTGCAGTTGTAAGGGTAGGAAAATATCATGGGTAGGAAAATATCTCAGGGACACGCGAGCATCACTGCGCTTGCTCTGCACCTGCAAAACTGCATGCCTCAAGGCGTTCACAGTAATGTGCCACATTGGGTGTTACGGTAAACTCAAAAACACTAGCTTTGTTAACACTAGCTGTGCTGTGTTGCGGTACTGTGCCCCACTGCAGCTGCAGCGTGGCTGGAGTGAAAGGTCCCTGTGAAAACCGCCCTTGAGAAAACTTGCACATTAAAAAAAAATGAGAGTGCAGCTTTTTAACCACCTTTCATCAGGTGATAACACATATAAATACATGCTATTTGGAGACAAATTTTACTTTATTGCATGTTTAAGCTAGGCTGTACTTTTTTGTCTTTGTATAAAAGACTTTCATCTTACAAACCTATCCCATAGTCCATTCAACATTGCTTTGCATCAACAAAAGAACTTACAAGATCTTACAAACCTATCCCAACATTGCTTTACATCAACAAAAGAACTCCGTACCCATGGCGAAACATGGTGGTGACAGTGTAATGCATTGTGGTTCCTGAAACTGAGGCTTCAAGGTAAGTGAACAGTTGCCAAAAAAAATTCTTTAAATAAATAATAAAAAAACGAGTTTTATTTAAAAAATTCTATTTATTTCAAGAAAATGTTTTTAGACTAAAAACACTATCCTGTTAACAGAGGTGTATATACTTTTTTAAAACTATCATACATGTGTATTTATTTTGTAAGGACTTTTTTTATATAACAATTCAGGTTTAATAACATGAAACTTATGAGCTAACATATTATCAAACAAATAGACAATAAAGGTAATCTATCCACGTGTAACATGGAATGAATGTTTTCTCTTTCATATACTAATCAAAATAATAGCTTTATCAAGTTAAATCCCTATCTTGCTGCACTACGTAATTGCTTCTTGACAAACAACATTAAACTAACCTCAGAACTATTAACCAATGTTGACTTATGACCATAGTGTGGAAACTGACCAGATTTAATGAATTCACACACTGTACCAATTTGATCCTGTAACCACAAGATGGAA
The DNA here is from genome assembly GCA_036250615.1 of Ptychadena robeensis. Taxonomy (NCBI): domain Eukaryota; kingdom Metazoa; phylum Chordata; class Amphibia; order Anura; family Ptychadenidae; genus Ptychadena; species Ptychadena robeensis. The sequence continues at coordinate 28,638,438 of CM070036.1, read as the reverse complement.
AAGACCACACATGAACTTAAAGTAGCACTAAAGAAAAGTGTAAAACTTCTACCTGAACATAACTACCTTTGATCCAGTGACCTTGGTCCTTTTTTTTTTTTTTTTTACAAAAGGGGCTGATGGCCATAATGGTTACTCTTAGGGCACAAGTGCAATGCATGTTATGCAGTTTCTCTAAATACAAAAACAAAGTGATAATGATAAATCTTTCTTAAGCCCCCGCATACACCTTAAGATCAATCCATACAATCTCCATTAGATCTATCAACAACTGTGTAGTATAATGGCCTCCCTGATAGAATACATAGTGATTGTAAGTATTAGCTCCTCATATTACAAAATTTGAATGTACAGAATTTGTAAGGAAAGATTGTAAGGTGTATGGGGGGCTTAAGCTATTGATTCACAAAAGGTGTTAAGACTGTTGACTAAAGTGAATTTTCAGTTTGTACAGTTGTTTTTTACTTATTGAATAAATGAAAAATTAGCTGTCTTAAATCATGCAACTAATACAAGCAATAATACTTTTTTTTAGTTCCCTTACTTGTGTACCTTTTGTAAGTAAATACTTACCACTAGTGATGGCCGAACATCGGCCAGGACTGTCCGCGAACGGGCGGGTCGGACTTACGTCCGCCGTCGCCTGTTTCGCCGGACCGATTCAAATTCCCCGCCTCACGTCATTGACGTACACCCTCCGTCCCGGGCCCGCATCCTGGAACGCACATTCCTGGTTTATGAGCCGGATGTGACGCACTGGCGTCACTAGTCCTGCTCCCGACCCTCCTACCCGGTTTTTTTCACTAGGAGACACGGCTTTCTGCCCGTCTTCTAGTGAAAGATTCTTTCCTCCGGCATCGATCACACAGGTTGTGATCCTGCGAGGCAGAATAGAGATCATCTCTCGCTTGGCGAACGGAGCGGGTGCGAACATCCGCACTGCTCCCGGCGAGAAGATGGGCGAACACATCCGTTCGCCCCGCCGAATCTGTCCGCCTTGTCAGACATTAGTGCGGCCATCACGACTTTACCAATTCATTAACCACCCTAGCGAATAAGCCTGATGTAGATCTCTCACCCTCAGTACCACCCTCCAGTCAAGCCCTGCACCATCCTCCAGCATCAATTGACCGTCACGTTCCTCCGGATACCGTAGGAACTCCCCTGCTTCCCCTTTTCCTGTTGCTAGATACCTGCAGACTCACGTGACCTTGACAGTAACTAAAGTGATCCTCACCCCCTAATCCTGAGGATTCTCTGCCTTTTTTAGACCTACCTTTTCAAATAGGGTCTCCTAACTCCAATAACTCCTAAAAGTTAGTTTCTAAATTCTTTGTACAGTGTTACTCACTTTATAGTAATTAACTAAATGCTTTTAAAGTGAATTTCTCTGTTGGTCAAGACAGTATTTACACTTGTTTTTGTATGAAACCACTGTATGTGACCTATGTTTATTATCATGTGTATGTGTGCATAGCATATACATTGACTCACACTATATAACATATTCATTTAATGCAAAGGAACTTGGTTTGTGTTTCATTTGCCATGGAAACGTCTCCACATAAAGGCCAAAACTGGCTATGGGTATCTGACACAGGGAAAGTGTCTTTTTACTTTCTTGAATATTTTGCCCAATTTTGTTTGCACAGTGGGTTCAACATATGGTGGCCAGCTGAAAGGTGTTTAGAGAGGCTTCACTTGAACCTGATTATGCTGTAAATCTTGGCTGGAAAATGTGTGGTATAGTTGTCATATTCAGGTTGAAGAGTGCTATGTTTCAGTTTACTTCATCTTAAGTCAGATGGGCCAGAAAGAAGAAAATAATTCCAAAAAATTCCATAGTAAAAATGCAGTAAAAGTGGTGAAATGGTTAAATTTCTAGAGAGACATCTATTAATTATAACTTAATTCATATCACTACATCACGTCTGAAATGTTATCTATCTGTTCATATTTTACAAAACATAAATAAATGTCTCAGATAGGCAGATAATAGACCTGAATGATTAGAGGTGGGACAACCTGTCTTGCCCACTTGGGAGACGTAGTATCCTAACTAATATGGTAACAAAAAATTAGGCTTCTATCATAGTTGAAATAATATTTCCATTAGTTCATAATAAAACAAAATAAAAACCATTATATGAGAAAGTATCCCCAAAGTTTTGACTGCTAATATATACTAGGGTATTTGCGGCTTTATATTTGTCAGCTCAAACCGAGCTTCAGAATGGGCAAGGAAGGTGATGTAAGTGACTTTGAACGTGGCATGGTTGTTGATGCCAGACGGGCTGGTATGAGTATTTCAGAAACTGCTGATCTTCTGGTATTGTCACCCACAACCATCTTTAGGGTTTACAGAGAATGGTCCAAAAAAGGGAAAATATCCAGTGAGCGGCAGTTCTGTGGGCGCAAATGCCTTGTTGATGCCAGAGGTCAGAAGAGAATGGCCAAAGTGGTTCGAGCTGATAGAAAGGCAACTCAAATAACCAGTTTGTATCTGGAGTTAAAGTACTTCCAGGAGAAAAAAGGCAAAGAAGAGGTGCCCGTTATTTAATCCAGAATCTTCTGTATTTTTATTTTTGTTTAGAACAGTTACAGGTTAAACATTTATGCGTTTTGTGGCCACTTCTTCAGGACAATGAGGAAGATATATATATATATATATTAGAATCTCCACTGTCCTAGCACAGGAGTCATAGACGGCGCAGGAAAGGCTGCCCCCAGCCCTCACCTCCAGTACGTTTAATCTGTAACTGTTCTAAACAAAAATAAAATACAGAAGATTCTGCATTAAATAACAGGCGCCTCTTCTTAGCCTTTTTTCTCCTGGAAGAACTTTAACCCAGATACAAACTATTTTACCAAGGAAAAAAGGAAGAAAAACAACCTTAACAACCTTGGTTCTCCAGAAGCACTAGAGAGCGACCAGAAGCCATAAAATACCTAAATAAAAAAACAACTAACTGACAAAGAACTGTTAAGAGGATATCCACCACCTCTCAAAAAAACCCTCTCATGTAAGCACCCCTCGGGAGATCCTAGAATTTAAGAACCCTGTGGGAACCAAGGACGAGAGACCATCCCTCTTCAACTCAAATATCCACTCCTTACAACCACGGTATGCAGAGGAGCATCGCTGAATGCACAACACATTGAACCTTGAGGCAGATGGGCTACAGCAGCAAAAGACCACACCGGAAGCCACTTCTGTCAGCTAAGAACAGAAAACCAAGGCTACAATTCACACAGGCTCACCGAAATTTGACAATAGAGGATTGGAAAAATGTTGAAAATAATGAAGTCTCTATCAGCTAATTGACCAACATCCCATAATAAATTAATATAAAAAAGAGTGGGGGCATGAAGTAAAAAACACCACGCCCTCACATCTGGATATGGGTAATGGGTATGGGTAAAAAGGCAAAATAAGGACATTTAATGTCCATAAAATCACTGTGTGTGTCCCTATTCGGGTACAGGGTATATGATGATACATAATTAACACAACGCCCATAGATTCACTCCTGAGATGTTAGCACAGTCTCCACAGTCAGATGGAAGCAATAGTGGGTTGAATCACCACAATAAGTGGACTTCCTCAGGGGATGATCTTAAAGGAGCTAACAAGGTGGTGTCTAGAGCGACCTGGATAGTCACTGACTTTTGACATTCTATTACCGCTATTAGATGGTCGCCCTTGTGGGCTTGGCTGTGGTCCCTATGTGCTTGGGCCTCTTGTTCGCCCCACTGAACTGGTCTGCCACTTTTTTCTGTGTATGGTTTAATCTCTAGTACCTATATATGTGAGTATATTCTTTTCTCCGACTTAATTTCACACATGTACTCCATCCCCTGGAAACCATTGATAACTCTAATTTCCCCACTATCCAGGTCGCTCTAGACACCACCTTGTTGGCTCCTTTAAGATCATCCCCTGAGGAAGTCCACTTATTGACGAAACGTACGTCGGGGTGATTCAACCCACTATTGCTTCCATCTGACTGTGGAGAGGTGGTGCTAACATCTCAGGAGTGAATCTATGGGCGTTGTGTTAATTATGTATCATCATATACCCTGTACGCGAATAGGGACACACACAGTGATTTTATGGACATTAAATGTGCTTATTTTGCCTTTTTACCCATTGACTATTGTGATTACTTTGTATATAATCTTATTGGCCGTGAAAGTCCCCTTGCCTTTGTATTGCACAAAGGGTATCCAGATGTGAGGGTGTGGTGTTTTTTACTTCATGCCCCCACTCTTTTTTATATTAATGATTGGAAAAATGTTGCCTGGTCTGATGAGTCTCAATTTCTGCTATGACATTTGGATGGTAGGGTAAGAATTTCAACACCATGAAAGCATGGATCCATCCTGCCTTGTATCAAGGGTTCAGATTGTGGTGGTGTAATGGTGTGGGGGACATTTTCTTGGCACACTTTGGGCCCCTTAGTAGTAATTGATCATTGTTGCAACTCCACAGCCTACCTGAGCATTGTTTCTGACCATGTCCCTCCCTTTATGACCACAGTGTACCCATCTTCTGATGGCTACTTCTAGCAGGATAATGCACCATGTCATAAAGCTTGAATCATCTCAGACTGGTTTCTTGAACATGACAATGAGTTCACTGTACTCACATGGCCTCCACAGTCACCAGATCTCAATCCAATAGAGCACATTTGTGATGTGATGGAACGGGAGATTCGCATCATGGATGTGCAGCCGACAAATCTGCAGCAACTGCGTGATGCTATCATGTCAATATGGACCAATGTCTCTGAGGGTTTCCAGTACCTTGTTGAATCTATGCCACGAAGGATGAAGGCAGTTCTGAAGGCAAAAGGTACTAGCAAGGCGTGCCTAATAAAGTGGCTGGTGAGTGTATTTCTATCTACTGCCATATCTGTCATCTCTCTTGTGTTTCCCTTCAAAGCTCAAATGTTTCCAACGTTTTTATAAAGTGACTATTATAATTGGTTAGGTCAAGGAACTTGAGGATTAACTTATCTAATTTAGATGGTAATGTATGAAGTACCTAAAATTAAAATTACGTAAACATACCTGAACTGTTTACCTTCCGAGCGCTAACCCGACTGTAGTTCAGGAAAAATTTGTTTACAAACAATACTTACCTGAGCAGGTGTGACTTACCTGTGCAGCATGCCTCCAAGTCGGCGTTCTTGACAATCCTTCCACCTCTTTGCTGTCATTGATCACACCAAAGAGTTGGGGGGGGGGGGGG
>CM070036.1:28591143-28611988 GCA_036250615.1 Ptychadena robeensis | reverse complement strand
ATTACCTTCAATAAATGGACGACCGAAATCCGATAAAAAAATCTAACAAAAAATAGAATCTGAAGTTGAATGAAACAAAAATCTTGACGTGTAAACCCACCTTAAGGGTAATCACTCATAATCACCTTTATTTTCGCATTGACTATCATTGTAGAATTCCTTGGTGCGGATTTATTGCTTGGGAGTTTTGCCATGGATTCCCCTCTGTCATGTCATTGACCAGGTGTTAGACCCCTTGAAACAACTTTCCCAACACTATTGTGGCCAGAAAAGGTCCCTTTGTTTTTTAAAATTCCCCTCCCATTGAAGTCAATGGCGGGTTCGCCGGTTCGCAAACTTTTGCGCTAGTTTGCATTCGCCGTTCGCGAACGCGCAATTCCGGGTTCGCGCCATCACTAGTAATAAGGTGCGTATTAGAAAAAAACAAAACACCAGAATCTAGCAAAGGCTGATTCCAGAGAGAGGTGGCTAACCTCATGGGATTTGGGTGGTTTTGAAAAGTGTTTAGTTTTCTTATTTTATGTAGCACAATATTTGTATGTAGCACAAATATTGTGCTACACATGAAACTGGTCTAATTCCTTCTGATAGGGCCTAGTGTAAGGGCTGAAATGCGTAGAGCATAAATACACCCCAAAGGAAGGGGCACTATCCGACGTCTCCGCAGAACTCTTTAGAAGCAATAATTTGAGATGTTTGCTTTCTGAATGACTTTAAGGGTCCATTGCTTTTTTGTGTGGGCTAGTTGGCCCATTCTTCTTTACTTAATTTATTTAGTTCTTTGAGCTTAGTTGGTGTTCATTCATGCAAATAATTTTTAAGACCATGGGACAGGTGCAACACTACAAATAATTTTTCTCCTCTGCGTTTTTTGTTTATCCAAAGGAACACCATAGTTACAGTGAAGCATTGTGGTGGCAGTATCATGCTTTGGGTCTGGTTTTCTTCAGCTGGAACTGGGGCCTTAGTTAACTTAAGATAGAGGGAATTATGAACAGTTCAAAATAATGGTCAATATTGGCACAAAACCTTCAGGCTTCTGCTAGAAAGCTGAACATGAAGAGGAACTTCATCTTGCAGCATGACAATGACCCAAAGCATACATCCAAATCAACAAAGGAATGGCTTCACAAGAAGAAGATTAAAGTTTTGGAATTGCCCAGCCAGAGCTCAGACCTGGATCCAATTGAAAATCTGTGGGCTGTGCACAGGAGATGCTCTCGCAATCTGACAGACTTGGAGTGTTTCTGTCAAGAAGAGTGGTCAAAAGTCAAAATGTGCCAAGCTGATAGACTCCTATCCAAAATGTGCCATGCTGATAGACTCATACCCAAAATGTGCCATGCTGATAGACTCATACCCAAAATGTGCCATGCTGATAGACTCATACCCAAAATGTGCCATGCTGATAGACTCATACCCAAAATGTGCCATGCTGATAGACTCATATCCAAAATGTTCCATGCTGATAAACTCCAATTCAAAATGTGCCATGCTGATAGACTCATACCCAAAAAGAATAAGGTGCTTTGACAAAGTATTAGTTTGCACGCTTATGCAACCACATTATTTTTTTATATGTTCTTCCCTCCACCTTAAAGATTTCAGTTTGTTTTTCATTTGAGTGGTACAGTTTATAGGTCCCATTACAGGTGGAAAAAGTTCTGAAATGATTTCTCTTTGTCTTATTTTTGTGCAGCACAGGAACCTGACATTTTACCAGACTTTTTATACCCACTATAGATGCCAATATAGAAGTTTAATTATTTTGATATTGTGTGTTGGTTCTTAATATTGTTCCTAATATTGTGTTACATTGTTTTGCTGTTCTGTATTTATATATATTAGATAAGATACCAAAATTAAGAAGTCGCTGCAAAAAGAAGAGGAATTGGTCTGGAAAGTTTCCCAGAGTTTCTTTCTGCACAGGTGCCTCGTAACCTGTCACCATGCTAAGCGGGTTATTTATAGTTCTGTCATGTGATTAAAGTTACAACAAGTCATAAAAATCGTGCATTATAGTGCACATATAAGGTTCTGAGTTTGTCACACACATAATATTAACTGTTTCATTGTATATCTGAGGGAGATGTTTTGTACAATTATGTTGTGGAAAGCCTTCTTTAAATGTATTGGTACACTGGTTTATTTTGCTTTTGATGAAAAGTAGCCTTCCAAAATATCCTTTTGTTTAAAGTATATTTGGCATCTTTTCATTTGGCTTAAGCTGGCCATACACGCATCGTTGCGCATGCAATTGACGAACGAATGTTTACAACGTGTTGATGCAAAAGCCGATAAACGATCCTTTGCTGATCCTTGGGCGAATCGATGTGCACCACTTAGGGTGCTCGATCCTTAGCTGATATTTTCATTTACCAACATGTTGAATCCCTGTTCGACCGGCATTGTTTTGGAGCGGGATCGATCACTCCAAGTGGGCAGCGTTTCATTCATTAACGATCCATCATTATAAATGTGCACACTGATCGATCGTTCATTTGTTTGTTTGTGAATCTAAATAAACATTGATCCGTGTAAGTAGAAGTGTAGTAACTGCTCTTATTAGTGGCCAGTGGCTATCCTAGCCTTATACCAGGTTGTGTCGGTTGTAGTTTACTTACGAGGATCTGTAAGGGCTTGGGTCTCTTGATAAGGGTGGATCCTCCAGATCTGGTCAGGTGTGGTGGTGTGAATAGGGTTTGGGGAAAAGCAGAGAAAATCCAATGGATTTTTTTCCACTCCCATAGCAGCATCAAAAAAGCATGCAAAACCCGTCAATATTGCATGCTAAATATTTTAGGCCAAGTTAGCCCAGGTTCATCCTACATGAACAGTGATGTCAGCAATGTCAGTGTCAATGTCAGCAATATTGGTGGGACAACTGCAGCACAATCTTTGGTTTGTGAACCCCCTATGTTAATGGTGCAGTCTATGCATGGGTTGTGTGTATAAAAACCTGCTTGTTTCTGAAGCACCTCCCCTGGATCACTGTCTACACATATCTGTTCTTTTTCACATCCTCATGGTTGTGGGGGGAGATCATAGTTAAACAGCATAGTATGTATGTGATTGCCTTCTGCCCCTACTGTGTGTGTATATATAGAGTACATCTGGAAAGTATTCACATTGCATCACTTTTTCCACATTTTGTTATGTTACAGCCTGATTCCAAAATAGATTCAATAAATTTTTTCCTCAGAATTCTACACACAACACCCCAAAATGACAATGTGAAAAATGTTTACTTGAGGTTTTGGCATATTTATTGAAAAAAAAAAAAATGAGAAATCACATGTACAGGGAGTGCAGAATTATTAGGCAAGTGGTATGTTTGAGGAATAATTTTATTATACAACCATGGTTTTCAATGAACCCAAAAAACTCATTAATATCAAAGCTGAATAATTTTTTTGGAATAAGTTTTTAGTTGTTTTTAGTTTTAGCTATTTTAGGGGGGATATCTGTGGTGTGCAGGTGACTATTCCTGTGCATAATTATTAGGCAACTTACCAAAACTAATTTATACCCATTTCAATTATTATTTTTAACCAGTGAAACCAATATAACTCTCAACATTCACAAATATACATTTTCTGACAATTTTCAAAAAACAAAACAAAACAAATCAGTGACCAATATAGTAAAATAAGCCACCTTTCTTTGCAAGGACACTCAAAAGCCTGCCATCCATGGATTTCGCTGTCCGATTGTTTTGATCTGTTCCCAACGCACCTCAACCATTTGCACTGCAGTCAAGCAACCATCAAACAAAAACAACCCCACCAGCCTTCTTCTCTCAGACACTGTGTCACGAGAGGTGTAGTACTGTTTTTTTCCCTCCTTGTAAATCACCACAAACGTCATTTGATGATGAGACCACAGGGTTCTCAATGGGGTTCAAAGATCAGGTTGAACAAGAGGCCATGTCATTCGTTTTTTCTCCCTTCTTTTATAATACCCTTTCTTTGCCAGCCAACGCTGGTGGAGTACTCTACTACTGGACGCGTGTGATGGAGCATTGTCCTGCATGAAAATCATGTTTTTCTTGAAGGATGCCATACTTCTTTCTTCCTGGAAACCACTGCTTGAAGAAGGTGTCTTCCAGAAACTGCGTAGGACGAGAGTGAGCCTTGACTCCATCCTCTACCCGAAAAAGGGCCCCACAGAACTCTCTTTTGATGATACCAACCAGCTAAAACCATTACTCAACCATCCCCTCCGCCTTGCTGGGCGTCCGAGTCGGACTGGAGCTCTCTGCCCTTTAACCAATCCCAGCCACGTGCCCCATCCATCTGGTCTGGCCCATCAATAACTCCTCTCATTCATTCATTTTTCACATTGAGATATTTCTTTGGCCATGTCTTGGTGACGTTCATTTCTCAACAGCTTGTGTGTCCTTGTTCAGTGTGGTCGTCTTTCATTCAGCCTTTTTCTTGTCTCTGAGTAATTGCCAAACCACCTTGTGCTTTTGTTGGGGCACTCCCAGTGATGTTGCAAGTCGGGGGAAAATTGGCCAAACAGACTTTTCTCCAGTTCAATCATTGGTCAGTTATTTTGCGCCCTTTTTGTGGTTCCACACCCACACGCTTCTTTGCGACCCTGTTGACTATTTTGAATGAAACGCTTGATTGTTCGATTATCACACGCGTCAGAAGCTTTGCAATTTAAGAGTTATGCATCCCTCTTGCAGATATATCTCACTATTTTGAATTTTCCTCAAGCCTGTCAAGAGGGGGAAGTCCCTTCCTTTCTTTTGACCAACCCATTTTTTTTGGCCAAGGAAAAGGATGTTGGCCTAATATTATTGTCACACCTAATATAGGGGGTGATGTTCATTAGACCCACACCCCTTTCTCCTTCATTAAACAGAGATGCACATCACCTAAATGCTTTAAATAAATTGGTAGTAGGCCTTTCGATCCTATACAGCTTGGAGTAAACAACATGCATAAGAGGATGATGTGGTCAAAATCACTAATTTGCTAATAAATTCTGGGCAACTTCCCTGTATAATGTAGTCACAAAACCAGCCTTGCTCATATAATTGTCATTGCACCTTTGGCAAGCATTACAGCCTCAAGGAGAGGTCTTTGAATATGATGCCACAAGCTTGGCACAACCTATTTTCCTTGGCCAGTTTCGCCCATTTTTTCCCCTTTGCAGGCACCTCTCAAGCTGCATTAGTTTGATGAAAACCATTATAAGATCTCTTCTCCAGAGAAGATGTTTTATGTTATGGCAAAGATTAGGACCTTATGGTCCTGGTTCTTACTTAAATGTTTTTTTTTAAATAAATTTCCAAACTTGAGGTAAATTTATATAATCATGTTGTGTTGTGATGTGGGTTTCCAGAAATTCTCTTCAGTTCTTTCTCAGGCAAAATCTCAATTTATTCCATTTTGAAAAGGCTGTACCATAAAACAAAATGTGGAGAAAGTGATGAGGCTGTAAGTACTTTCCAGATGCATTGTATCTATCAATCTGGTACTAGTTGCCACAACACAATTTGCATCCAGATTACATTCAGCATGCCATTTACATCACTATGGGGTGCCCATTGGGTGTTCCATCATTGGTACCTAACCTAGTGAAGCTTTCTGCATGCAAAAATTATATAAGTATATAAAATACTTAACCCCTGCTGTCCCTTGAACTACATGAAGATTCCATATTTATTTCTGATCTGCAGCTTCCCAGGGATTCATTGAATTCAAACTGGCCACTGGTGGGGCTTCATATGATGGTTTTCAAATAGAAAAACAATCTCTCTCTATCTCTTTATTCAATACAACCAAGCAAAGAATCCAGCTATTTTTTCCTTCTCCTGGTTATCACACACACAATCATCACCACTTTTCTCATAGATTTAAAGGCTGCTGTTTGTACTGCGTCAATCAGAGAGAGCAGAGGCGGCTAGGGGCATAACCTGTCAAAAAGCCGGGAGAAATACAGGAAGGTCACAACATCCGGTATGTGCGGAATGTGTTCTTCAGAGATGTCACTTATGGTACACAGGCTTAGGGTCCAACACAACGTAACGAGTGCAGTGACTCATCAAAAAAATCGTCCACTGATCGTGGATACCCAACCACATGGGCCGCGACAAAGCTTGGTCCGCCATAGAACAGAAGGTCCATAAATCTCTGGCCCAATGCCCTTAGTTTTAAATGGGGCCGGCATCCTCGTCCAAACTACCGGCCGGCACCCAAAGGGTCCCACCGATACTGTGGAGCAATGGAGAGCCATCTTTCTATACATTCTACAGCCATCTACAAATTCGATCCCCCGCTCGTTACGTGTGTGGGGACCTTTTTGTTCTCAAGCTGATTTTGCGGGAAGGCGTGACGTGACTCTCCTTGCTAATGTTCCCAACCCCTCTGTGCTGAAATGTGTCAAGGTGGAAAATTAGCAGGGGAGATTAAAGCTAGGTAACCACGGTGTAAATCTGGGCCCCACAATAATCGATGGCTGCCTTCATCAAGTGCCATGCACGCTCATGGCCATCGATCTAGGCCCATAAATCATAATGCGGCCATCCTGTTTTCAACGGAAATTCCACCATCAATTCCTGCGCAAAAACAGGGATATCGGATATGACGTAAAAACCACAGTCGATGTCTGTTGCTCCTCACCGATATCTGACAATCTGCAGGGAACATTCCAACACCCTCATAATCGGCCGTGTGCCCCCGCTTAATGATGCTCTCTCATCCCTGCTAATTTCACCTAAGTGATGTCCAGAATCCAAGGAAAAAAATAATCAGGATTTGTTGGAAAATCGGGTATTTGGGCTGGAAAAGCCAAACATAACAATGATTTTCCTGGCCAAACACGAAGGTGTGACGGTCTGTGCTAGAGAACCCTTCTTAATTTTACTATCCTCAATTATAAGTGCGGAGGTTTTTTTATTGCGCATTCTTCCTTCGGTCTGCCTGGCACCTTTTCTTGAACATCAGTAGAATTACAAAAGGAGATGAATTAGCTCCCTTTAATCTGGCTTTTCCTTCTGTGGGGCCTTTTCCTTTTCTTTTTTTTTTTTCTTTTTTTTTTTTTTTGTTTTTTTCCTGACCCTCAAGGACTGACAAGAACTGGCAACCTGTGGATTGATATCTATATGGCAGTCCGACTCTCACGTCCTTTCTATCTTCCGTTCCTTGCCACTAAACCTACATACATTTTCACGTGAACGGCCTAAAGAGTTACGCGACTCATATTGGTGCGCAATGTCCGACACTTATGTTTGCATCATGCACTATGTATAACGTACTGTTGTTCTCCCTCAGCCACTGTCAGTGCACTATTATGGAATCATCTGTATAGAACTAGGAAAGACAATTTCGTGAAGGTCTTTCATTGGTTGGGAAGGGTCCTGTGTTGTTGACAACACAGAAAACTAACCCAAGATGATTAGTTGCCTAATGGACACCTAATACAATTTTTGCACGGTCAATACCTTAAAGCCTTGAGAGCTGATAATGCAGGCAGATGTGTGCTTTAATTGCATGCATCATAAATTGATAATAAAACGAAAGTTAGTTTTGTTCAAACAATATGCCATCTACATGTGCATACATTACAAGCTGAGTCGAACGGTATTGCTAATAGCAGGCTACTTTATAGACGACAATTCTTACATAAACAAAAAAAACCGAGTTACACATGCACTATGTATACTACACCGCTTTCCATAGAGATCGGCAATTATCTCCAATCTTACTTATCATTATGTTGTGAAGGCCTTTTATGTGTTACGTGGGCCTGTGACAATGACGTTGATTAGCTATTAAAAAACACCATTTAAAAATATGCTGAGAATATTGGACATTATTGATTGAGATACTGTTGTATAAACTGGTGGAATAAAAGATTAATATTGATAGTAGGTATTAATCAATTATTGCCACTTAATCAATAGAAATAATATTTTCCTTATACAATGGTAATACACTAGATATTGAGAAATGTAACGATGTCTTGTAATGTTGTTTCACAGGACCTTTATGTGTCACTGTTTGTTGTAGAAGGAAAGCTTATAGATAAGTAAAGATTTTAATACTTAAGGCCTCCCAAGCGCACTGCTGAAGGGTCCCAAATTTCTGTACCCAAAAGTGCAACCCATAGCACTTCAATGGGTACAAGTTTTTTCTTCTCTTGTATGGGTGTTAGTCCTGTCAACTTCCCAAAAAGTATGTCACGTACAAGGGTCTAATAGGACATCCTGAATATGATAAAAAATGGTTTGAAATGAAAACAAACCAATTACTGTAAATAAAATTTTTTGTTATAAATTTATGAGAAACAAACAAACAAAACATCAACAAAGCTATGCTGCTATGTACTAAATCTCGCCCAATAAAAGTCTCTGGTGCCCCAGATGTGCCCATTGGCAGTTAAAACCCTCCTACACCTGGTGTGATGGTGTGGTAAAATCACACAGGGAAAGAGGTTATTGCATAGTGGGCACATCTGGGCACCAGAAACTTGATTTGGGCGATATTTTTTACATAGATCACATTCTTCATAGAAAACTGCTTTTGTGTCAATTTACTTTCAAATTTCCCGCCGCCTCCCCCCGATGTTGACGTCATGTGACTCCGAGGGGGGGGGGGGAATAGCGGAAAGATCCAAGCAGGCATGTCGCATCGGGTACCACCGCAAAACCGTTAAGTATGCGCTGTCGTGCCCCGATGTTCACTTGGACGGCACCATCTCGTCCAGTGCAATTGTGGGAGTAGCAGCGCTGGACGAGATGGTGCCATCCCGAACGCTAGGGGCGGTTAAGCTGGCCCTAGATATCTCGGTGCTGGAAGATCGACCTCGCGTGATGACTAGTGAGCGACTAGGCAATATTCGAATTCGCGTAATTTTGCGAATATCCGCCATAATATTCGATTCCATATTCATAATCTCGAATATCCGCACTTACGACATGAATTGCGATCTAAAAATCGCAATTGCGATCCAGTATGCGCAATGCATGCAAGTCAATAGAGCTCGGATATTCGACTGGGAGAATATCCGTCATTTCCGTTTTTAAAAATGGCATTGCGATTATATAATCGCGATCCTATTCATTGCAATGGATTGCGATAATAAAATTGTGATTATGAAATCGCGAAGAATCGCGGAAAATCACGATCGCGTCGGATATCCAATGATATATTCGTGAATATTCGCAAAATGGCGAAATAGCGATATTCGAGCTAAATATTTGAAAGTCAAATATTCGAGCTCAACACTAGTGATGACGTCATAATGCATGGCCGGTCGTGCCGAGAATCGGCCACGCACCCTTTGTGTGCCAGCATTTACTTTGGACATGTCCGTAATTTGTTAGATCGATTTCTGGGCTGATTTCCAGGCCGATAGAAGGTGGGCGCGCTAGATTACCAGCAGATCGTTCACCGCATGCACAGCAGTCGATCTGCTGCGAAATCTGACGCAAATCTAACCGTCTATGGCCACCTTTAGCAATAGCAAATGTAACAGATTCATAGTACAGCACTGCTGTAATAATTAGGAACTGAAGCCAATAACCTCAATGTGTTTATTTTAGAGGCTAGATATAGTGGAGTTTCTCCTTTTTCAGGCTTTTCTTTTTACCTGGTAGAGACGGTAAAATTTCCTCACCAACGGGACATTATTGCTCTAGCATATGTCGTTTTTGCATACATTAAGTTCAAAGGCAAAGTTTGAAATCTTAACTTGACTTTGAACTTACTTTATTCATAAACAATTTGTGTAAGAGCAATACTTTATTTTTCGTATTCCTTGTATCCCTTTCTACATCTTCAGCAAGTTTGGTGATGTTCAGGGGCTTTACAATGAACTCACATTGTCATTCCTCACCCCACCATTCATAACCGCAGCCCATTTGACATAGGGTCTGCCAGGGAGGCAATGTTGTTTGTGCCGCCCCCTCCAGACTAATTTAAAGCATTGCCTGGAAGGGGGGGGCACAAACAATGTGGCCCCCTCCCCAGCAATACCAGGTCCTGCCAGCAAACATTTAAAGCTTTACCATTCCCAGTATCATATCTCAATCATAGGGAGACCCCTTTCCACAATGTGGCCCGGTGTTGTGGGGGTCAGAGCTCATTAAGCATCTGGGGGACCTTTTATCAAATATCCATGACCCCCACATTATGGAATGAGTACAGAGGTGTCCCGGACCTCTTATGATTGCGTTTAGTGTTAAAGAAACCTAGGAATTTAACACACAACCCTTGTTTTGATACCTACCTTCACAGTTGTACATACGTATTGTGCATGATTTGAATGATCGGCATCCTTGCATTTGTAAATAGACCTGGCATCCGGGGGCACAGATAATCTGAAGCATTCACAGTGAGCGGGGGAACTGGCAGTTAATGTATTCACTTCACTTGCCGGAATCGGCTCATTTAATACACTCAAATGGAAATGGAATCTGAAATGTATGAAATAATGTGCATCATATCTACAGAGCTTCATACGGAATTTCAGAATGACAGAAAGAATATACGATGTCCAGATGCTGCCCCCCCCCCCCAGCATGATGCCGCCCTTGGCAACTGCCCATATTGCCCATACCCCACTGAGTTGAGGAGTTAAGGAGAGATTATTTTCCATATATATTAAAATAGGATCAGAAAGTAGAAGTCTTCATCTTCTTAATTAATTTCCCTTGTTTTACCCTTTTAACCATTATGAATCTTTAAGACCACTAGGCATGTTTTGCTTTACTTTATCGAAGAGGATTTTATAGATACAAAAGGGACTAATGAGTAAGAATGAACTAAATTTAAACAGAAAATGCTTATTTTTGCAAAACAAAGGTGAGGTGTAAGTATTTTTTCCTTTTTTTTGTTGGAAGTGTTTGAAGACAAACTTACCGTATGTTTTAAAAGGACATAAGGAACATGCACAAATCTTAATAAGAAAGAGGGACTTTCTATATGGCTTTGAGGGCATCATTTAAGATACACAAATCCTTCCAATAACTTACATGAGGATGACCTTTAGCCAGTGGTTCTCAGCTTTTTTAGATCTGCGGCCCCAGAAGTGACATCATAAAGTGTCACTTTCTTAAGCCCCCCATACACCTTACAATCTCACCATACAATTTCTGTACAATAAACTTTTGTTCTACCAAAACCATGTAAATCACTATGTATTCTATCAGGGAGGACCCAGCACTACATAATTGTTGGTAGATCTTATGGAAATTGTATAGAGTGATCTAAAGGTGTATAGGGAGCTTTAGACAATATATATATTAATCATATAGCTTTTATGTTAACATGCTGAAGTTTGTATGTATAGTGAGGTCATAGGACAACACAAAAGGACTCGTCAATAGCAGCGTGTCCTTGATATAGAGCTGAATTCACCAAGTGTTTTTACTTTTGCTTTTCCTTCAGATTGAATGGTGCATTGAAGTCTTATAAATCAGTATAAATCTTTAAATATGATAACCTTCAAGCAAAGCCACAACCAGAAATGTTTTGCATTGTTATTTGCCAGCTTTATTTGCCAGACAATTTATTCTCAAGTATAATTTCAACATGGTCTTCATGGTCTTTTTTAAGAGACTTTGCTGGTAATTACTTGTATCCCACTGTACTCTGTAGAATTTAAAGTAAAATCCTTTTGAAACAGGTTTAAAGTTTCAGTTATCCCCCCACCCTGAATTTTAATGATCTACAAAGTGGTAAAGCAGAGAGTGTGCGAGACAGGCAGCTTTCATTTTTACCTGTCGTTTACTACAGTAGTTACTGTTTAACTTCCCCACCCACGTTTCAGTTTGTTTAGTAAATCGATCTGATGGTAGGCAGCCCTGTCGCCATTCAGTGAAGGTAATATTGTATAGCATATGGTAACGTCTCTCCACTTGAAATTAGAAGCGTGTATAGTGTAAGACTCTGGTTTAGGAGATATCACCTGACAAAAGGTGACCTGTTGGGTTGAATCTGGAGGAACTGTTTGATGAAAAAAATGAAGTTTTGGTGATTTGAAAATCAGGTTTAAAAAAGGTTAGTAAATGGGTGTCTTTACACTCTAAAACAACTACCTACGCAGTTGCTTTTGATAATCATGAAGGTATAGATTGTTTAAGGTTCATGATGTAAACTAGTTATTTCCATGCTTCGTTAACAAAGTGTTTGTGTCACATGATGAATGGCAATGGCCCGCCTGACACCTATTGATATCATTAAAATAAATTAAAATGAATGTGTTATTATTATTCTCCATATTATATTATACTAAGCTATCTGAACTACAGCTGACATTTTTTAGTATATTTTTCTTTTGTAATTATTTTGTTTTAATGGGGTATTAATTGTTGGCAATGAGAGTGTGTGTCATTCTAATTATTATCATCATCATGAATATTATCATGGTTTTTGTTATCATCATGATCATGAATATTATAATTATTATTGTTATTTACATGATTGTGAATATAATAATTGTTACTGTTATTATCATCATAAACATGAATACAATCATTATTATCATGAATATAATAACCAGTTTTGTTATTATCATTATCATGAATATAATCATTATTATAGGTATTATCATCATCATCATGAATATAATAAGTATTATTGTTATTAACATGATTGTGAATATAATAATTGCTATTGTTATTATCATCATTATTATGAATATAATCATTGTTTTTGCTGTTATCATCATAACTATGAATACAATCATTCTTATTATCATGAATATAATAATCAGTTTTGTTATTATCATCATTATCATGAATATAATCATTATTATTGTTATTACCATCATTATCATGAATATAATCATTATAATTGTTATTATCATCATGATGAACATAATAATTATTGTAATCATAGTAATCATCATCAAATTATTGTTATCACTAGTTTGACTGACCTTCTGTTGCAATTTTATATTTCTATGATTACAATTGTAACAGATCTGTGACATGGTATATATCATTACACTCGAACTGGTTTATTTAAAAGCAAGTGATGTATAAAGTGAACAGAAACAATCTGATCCCATCTTTCAACAATATAATCTGAATGGTTATTACCGGCATATTATTACTGGATATGGTTGTGGATTACAGGTTTTTTTTTTGCCCTAGAGGCTTACGATTACTTGTTAAAATTCTTTTGTTTCTTCTTAAATTTTTCTTTTGTATCACAATATCCATGTATTGGCTCAGTTTTTTTCATGCCATACCCCTGTGTCATGTGTATAGCAAACATTAGCTATTTTTGTGAAGCTAAGCCACCTCCCTCCCTACATACAGACCCGTACAACACCCTTCTCTAGAATGTTTTATCTTTCCTAATAGTAGCAACATAATGGCTGATATCAGAATTTATTGCCGGCCATCATTTGAATAATATTGCCATTACGGTTTGATCTTTATGTTGTCGTTGTGGAGGTTGTGTGGTATTTTCTCAGCGATTATATTGTGTATCTGACAGAATGGTGATGGGTGAAATGTCAGTGTGATAAAGTGCTGGGCGCATGTAAATATTACAGGCTTTCTGGCAAGAATTGGATCTGACTTGCATTGTAATGGAATGACACAGCCGGAGAACATGGTAATGGGCAGAAAGGCCTAAAGAAACGCAAGTCTTGGACTGCAGAATACAAATGAGTTCTTACATTTTGAGAGGTTTTTCCCCTTCTGCATTGACTACGGTATTTTCCTTAGTATTTCTTTTTTATAAATAGCTTCTCGGTGCCAACATACAATGGCTAAATTTAAAAACAATCATAGAGAATGCTCAATCTAATGAAAAATTGGCAGTATTATCTCTTTAAAAAACAAGCAGGTAAGATGACATGATACAATAACTATTGATACACATATATTTATATAGAATACATTGAACAAAAACAGGACAGTATTGCGACTGAAGTGATCAATGATTTTTAATTCCAAACATGAGAATCAAGTCCTCCATGTTTTCATGTTTTAGAGAGTCTTCTATTTACCCCTACTTAGGAACATGTATTTGAATAGGGATAAACACATTTCTTTAAAGTTTAGATGAGTAGTAGATACATTAAGGAAGGGGAAAACTCTGGCAGTAAATTCCTCGGTCCCATCAGCACTGACCTGTGCCAGAAAGCTGAAAGTCCAGTCCGTAAAGTGAGAGGAGTTCCCTTCTAGGGGTTGTCATTGTAACATTTGTCAACATAAGATTTCCTGTTACTTCTAGCCCTGGTAAAAACTGATTCTACCAATGCAAGTCAGGGTAAGATTCCATTGATGCGGATAGAAAAACACATGTAGAAAATGATTTATTCTTTCAATGAAGCCTCATGGCTTTACTGGTTGTCTCTCCAGTTTAGTGGTCAGCATGAGAAATGTGCCTTGTGGGTAGTGTTGAGCTTAAATATTTGAATTGTTAATATATTCAAAGAATATCAGCTATTCGAGAATTCTCAAATATTTGTAATTTTAAATATTCAAGATATTATGCATTGGGAAGCTTATGGTCATGCATTGCCAATTTATACCACATGCCATTCATTTTGAAAGTACTTGTAAATATAATTGTGAAAATATTTTCACAATGTATGGCCATACACTCGAATATTCACAAATATCGAATATTAGTAGAATTATTTAAAAAAATATTGTCTATGGCGCTCATCACTACCAGTGAAAACACAAACAGAAAAACTAAATTGTCAGAAGTTCGGATTCTATACTATAAACTAAGAATTTTGATGCATATGTTTTAATTCCACTGTTATGACTATGTCCTTATCATCAGTCTGTGATTTCATAATGTTGGACAAAGGACTTACACTAATTTTTGTATTCAGAAAAAATCTGGATGTCAGTATAAATATTAAGTGAGTTTATGCCAAGACCTATTTTATATATGTGATGTGTTGCTGCAATGGCTGCCTGGTCACTTCATAGAATAGTACATAGATGAGTTGTCCCTGGCTCCCAGTGATAGTGTATTGCCCTAAGTTTTGAGGTCTCCAGTAAGACAAGGTAAAGTGACTTTTGTACACTAGGGCCCAAAACTTTTATATCGCTTAGCTCCCTACTAGGGCTCAATCCACCTCTGATGCTTTCAAAATGCAGTACAAATGTAAATGCACAAGTACAAAAATTTAATAAATAAAAAAGTGATATTTTTAAAAATTCAGTGAACTCCCAAATCTCTATGACTTTCCTTACATTTTAAACAATGTTAACACCTATGCCCCATTTTCCCATTCTAGAAAATCATATAGAAAAGGAGTGGGAGTTGTTCTGTAGCCCTTACATGCTTCCTGTCCTCGGTAAATAACGTGCTATTTATATGCAGTGTATAGTGCTGTGATTGAGTATAGTGAACTAGATTAGACAGTTTCTGACATTATCATTAGGTGGAAATTGCTTAAAAACTACTGTCAAAATGGTATTTCTTGTTGATGTTTATTTAGATTTTCTCATAATTAGTGATGGCCGAACTTCGGCCGTGTCCGTCCGCGAACGGGCGGAGCGGACTTTTAAAAAAGTCCGCCGTCCGCCCGTTCGCGGACACATTCTAATTCCCCACCTCTAGGCGGGGAATTTGAATCAGAAAAACGCATAGTTCCTGGTTGTGTTAACCGGATGTGACGTCACTGACGTCACATCCGTGTTTACAAGCCGGAATTTCACTGAAATTTTCACTCTACCCGGTCTTCAGTGAAATATTCTTCCTGCAGCAGGATCTCGCTGCTAATGATCCCACCGGAGGAAGAATAGAGGGCTCCTTCTCGCCGGCGAACAGGGCGGGTCGAACACCCGTACTGTCCGCCGGCGAAAAGGAGGGCGAATCTTCCATGTCGGTGAGGAAACCCACAAGTTCCTTTTAAGTCCTGTGAGGTTTCCCATCTCCTTGTTTTCTCCTCTTTCTTGTATCGGGGCAAAGCTTTTCAATTCTTAGCACTACTTCAGACTGCCGTGCAGCTGCATTAGGATTTTTGGCATCTAATGGACATGCTAGCTGTAATCGCGTCTGCTCCTGGCAAGAAATCTGCATCTCCCATTGTTTAAAGATAACAAAGTTAGTTATGTGTTTCCATTTGGGCACTCGGCCTCAAAAAGGTTCACCATTACTGCTATAGGTTATCAATTGACATGTGAACACCGTGAGCCCATTTTCTGTTCTCCTCTGACCATGAATCCTGACTACCAAAATTTTTCCTTTAGACTTAGGCTATGTTTCCATTATATGTTGGGACCCCCTCTGCTAAGTGTATTGCTTGGGGGGGATCCCAGCATAGCATATAGACTTACCTGCTCGGCGGATGCTGTGTCTTCACTGCAACGAGCTGTTCCGCCGATGCAAGGCTGAATGTAGTCAAGTACGTTGAGCCTCAGCATCAGCGGATGTGCAAACACAGCATCCGACAAGGAGACAAAGTCTATGTGCTACGTTGGGATCCCGCCAAGCAATACACGTATAATGGAAACAAGCCCTTAGCAGGGGGGTAGTAGGCAGGTGATTGACAGCTGGCCAACAACCACCCCAATGCTAATATGTGCAGATACTGCACACAGCAGCGGAGTAGCTTGGCAGTCTGAGTTCAGGCTAAATAAAGCTTCACTCTTAGCAGGCCTTTTTTTATGATTGGTGCAGTAATTTGGAAAAATTATATGTTGAAAATGTGTGGACCAATGGCTGAGATAGATAAGATTCTGTGCATATTTAATGCAGAGTGCTCAATTCTCAGTCTCTGTCTTGAGGGGCAAATCAATGGATAACTGTCTATATACCTTTCAAAATAAAGCTTGCACATGCAGTTTTTCCTCTTATTCTGAAACACGATACGGTAGGCTGAATGTTTGATTTGGTAATCCTAAATTGCTGACTTTTTCCTGAATAACAATGACACTTTATTGTATTGTACATATTTTCCTTATAGGAGGGAGGGAGGGAGTAAAGATGAATGTATATTCTCATGGATTTTTAGAATGCATCGAGAGTCCAGAGCTCTTCAATATCAAACAGCTAAAGAAGGATGCAGATGGAGAGTGGGGGAGGTTGTAAGATAGGAGATTCAGAGGCAGTCCACCTGTCCTTAATAACCTAAATATTTGCTTAACGATTTTATAACGTAAAAGCGCAATAAAATCCCCTTTCCCAAGCTTTCCTGATGATAAGGACAACCAAAAAAACATAGATAACTTGTTAGGTAGCCATGCCATGTAATATCAGGCCAACAGACCGTAGCAAGGAGACCCAGTACTTTTAGAAACTTGGCTACATAGAGTACATGTCTGCTTATCTCATTTCCCTCAGTGTTGATGGCCAAATCTAAGGAAGTTTGCTTAAAGTGAACCTGAAAGCAAACTATTATTTGTTTGTTTTATATGGAATTGCATTTATTTTATGACATTTTAAAAGTTTATTTACTCTGCTCAGATTTTACCATCTCTAGATCCTTCTTTTCAGATCATGACCAATGATCATTCTAAATGAAACATTTTGTTCTATTACATATCGTATTTTTGACCTAATGAATAGAGATGGTCAAATTTTTCAACTTGCTAATTTTGTGAGCTGATTACAAAGCCTCTGAAAATGGTATCATCTCCACAATTTCTTGAGATGTAGAGAGGGGTTGTGGGAACATTTGAACATTTTTTTTTGCTCTAGCACATGTAGTTTTTGCATAAATTAGGTTCAAAATGAAATTCAAAATTCCGATTTTCGGAACTTTGAACTTAATTTGTGCAAAAACTATTTGTGTTAGAGACATATTTTTTTTTTGTAGTATGCCCCCAACCCTTCTGTATATCTCCAGCAAGTTTGGTGATGATACCATGTTTAGGGGCTTTGCAATTAACTCAAAATCATCGAAATCGTTGAATTTTAAAAACAAAAATTCGTCCATCTCTACTAATGAAATCATCATTGGGTCTTAGATCTTCTTGATGAAGGAAAATCATAGCTAGAGGGAAGGGTCAACAGATGATTTATATTTCAGTTTTCTTACTACTCCTTCGTGAAAATACCTTAGTCAGACTTGAATGATTTGTGATGCTGAAACTCCACGATAAAGGGAACCTGAATTAATTAAAGGAAAGAGGCATACCAGGGTCAATATTGTTAGGAACAAAGGTCTAAATGATGTTGGTTGTCCACTAACTGGGATAAGACGCCCTATCTGACTGCAGATGCAAATACCCTGTAAAGGCCATATAGAGTTTGATTTTTCCTTTTGATCAATTAAAAAAATTGATTGTGTAAATTTATTGTTTGAAAATCGAATTCTTTTTACCTGAATCGATTGACCAAAAGTTATCAAGCATAAAATTAATTGAGCCATTTCCCCCCCAAAAATGCCCTCCAGAAAAATAATGTGAGCAGTAATTGAACATGTTGGTAAAACTCAATCTATTGTTTTAAGTATCTGATGGGTTTTCCAGTTATATCAATAAAATTTTCAAGCTGATGGTACTATGGAGCATGCTCACAGGACTAAAGCTCCCATACACCTTTTGATCACTCCATTCAATTTCTTTAGATCTACCAACAACTGTGAAGTATAGGGGCCTCCCTGATATAATACATAGTGATTGGAAGGTTAAGAAAGGTCCTCATATTACATGGTTCTGGTAGAAGAAAAGTTGATTGTACAGAAATTGTATGGTATGATTGTAAGTTGTATGGAGGACTTTAGTATATATCACGTTCATATGGGCTTATTCTGTTGTCTTGCCCACATATATATACGTTGCATACATTGCATAAGCATTTTTGATGAACTTTTCATGTAAATAAAGTGATGTTTGCCTTTTTTCTCTTTTAGAACTTTGTTTAGCATGCTGTTATTGATTAGAAGAGCAACCACCGTTATGGATAGTAATGGCAGAGAACATGTTTACAGTGAAGGTTAGTTAGGGTTAAGGCAAGTGGTTGGCAGGCGTTCATCCATGTGTCTTACCAGCTGTATGAGCTGTTGGTTACTCTATAGCTAGGCATACAAGGGTAGATTCCTGTGCAATCGACCCACGATCAATCACAGCGTGGTGACGTCACCATGCTGTGATTGATCACGGATCAATTGAATGAAAATAAATGTGCACCACATGGGCACATCGATTCCAGTTCAATGGAGATGTGTTCTCCCCAGTTCACAGCCTGTGAGATTCACTCACTCACAACACGAGGCTGGAGCTGGAGAAAGGCAGCCAACCAGAACACAACCTCACCCAGACGTGCTGGACCTGCCCCCTTCACGTCTCCATTCAAAGTAATAGAGATTGAACGGGGTTTTCCAACATGTTGGAACCCTGTTCAATCGAGTAAGGCACATACTCAAATCTATTTACAGATCTACCCGTGTATCAGCTGCAGGGGTGAGGCAATTGTAATCACCTCCATTTTGTTGAATGGGCTCATGTTTCTGGCCATAGACCTGAATGTGCACGGTTAAAAATTGTGTGTCATTTCAACCACTCCCATTCACTCTCTATAGGCGCGATTAGGCGGGGACAGGGAAAATATCCTGCCCCCCCACTTCTGGAAGATGTAGGCAGAGTAATACTATGGTCATACCTGTCAACCTTCACATTTTGGCTGGGAAAGTTAAGTTTTTTAGGTGTCTGATGTGTCTGATGAAGTTTTAAACAAATCCCAGAGAATTACCAGGAGGGCACCATGTAGCACTGATGTTATTGTTGGGGGTGGCGCTGGCTGACTAATTTAGGACGGAGGGGGCGTTACTCTTCGCAGGTGTGCAACATGTTAAGTAGTCATATAGAAAAAGTGCAAAAAAAGTGGTTTACATACTCTGAGTCCTTTCTATTTCGGAAGCAATATGAGCACATAAAAGCTGAATTTGTTTTGTAGTTTTTTTAAATTCTGGTTTTCATCTTCAAAAATACCTTGTTTAAATCTATTTTAGAATGAGTATATCTCCTTGCACCACGGAGAATTCGCTCCATATCTGTGAGTATCTCCTTCCATCTCTGATATTGAGGTGTTTCCCTTATCCAACCTTTCTGCTCTGTTTCAAAGTTCTAAGGTTCCAACAATAATGATATATAAAGAACATAAATGTGAGGTTAATAGAATGCCAGATTACCCAGATTTTTATTTATATATGCTTACTCTAGTCAACTGAATTTCAAATGTTCTGATTCTAAACTAACTTGGTACCTTACCTTAGCCTATCTGCCTATTTTCATCAACAGGTCATTTCCTAGAATCTATTTTCATCCTACCAGGAGCTCTTGGCTATTACAACTGTTCTACCTCTTTTAATATTTACATCTTCCCCAGCCTTTTAGAGGTTGTTTCCAATGATGTGGGTACAATAGGACAGGATCCACAAGTGTGTTTCAATGCCGGGTCCCGAGTTATCATTGCTAGGTCAGTGACAAGCATCATGTACATTAAATATCGATGGACTGGGGTGGGTGACTGGGGTGGGTGAGTGGGACACAAAAAAGCAGTTTTTTCCTTATCACATAAATTGGGCGTATTACAAACAATGCAGCAGTAATTCACCCTAAAACATGGGCAAGCAGCAGGCAATCCACCCAGTGAAAACTAGCCTTAAAGCCCCCATACATGCTTAGATTTAATGGCTGACCGACCACCATACGCACTCTCGATGATCTTCTTCGACGGGTGCTTCTTTCCCTTCGTACTGGCACACAAAGGTGCCCGGGCCAATTGCGAGCTGATTTTTTAGCCGATTGACTGCGGTCAATAGGCCAAAACATCGGCTCACAATCTATACGTGTATGGGGGATTATAAACTCAATTTGACAGGGTCTTCCCCCTATGCCATAATCTCCCAGTCCTACTGCCAGTTTCTGGAAGACACCTTCTTCAAGCAGTGGTACAGGAAG
>CM070036.1:28571760-28591043 GCA_036250615.1 Ptychadena robeensis | reverse complement strand
ATAATTCTGCACTCCCTGTACAGCAGTGATATGTTTGCCATCTGTGTTTTTATAGCTAGGGAAAGTGTTGCCCACCCCCTCTTCATGGGTTCTTTTGGGTTCTTTTAGGTCTTTTAAGTAGAAAAGTGTAACAAAGTAATCATTTTATTTATTGGGAAAATCTCTTACAAATATAACTTGGATTAAAGTTTTCCAGATAAACCTTATCATTAACAACACATAATGTTGAATACATTGATACTCAAGAATTGTGGTCTGTCTTATAATACTGTCTGCACAGTGTAAAGGGTGACACCTTTTTTTTTTACATTCAACCATTTCGATGATTCTTAATTAATTGCAAAGCCCCAAACTTGCTTGAGATGTAGAGAAGGGTTGGGAGTATACTGTAAAAAAAAAGTATGGCTCTGAAGGTAGCCACACACAGAGAGATTCTGCCTCAATACATGAGGGCTCAACTTTAGCGGGATGATGTCATCCGGCTGCAGACAGCCTCTCAGCTGATCGGCAGGCACCCTTAGTGTAGCGGCCATTACTTTGCATGGGGACTGTCGTTTCCATTCAAAGTAATGGGATAGGCTGAGAACTTACTGGCATGTCAAATCACCTTGGGATGCGACATGCAGGAGATTCCTGGTCTATCTCACCAGATGGGGCCACTTGATTTTCTGGCGAGCGGCCGCTGGGCGATTGGTGGGAGAGCCCATGCGGTCGATTGTATTCAAATGGGGGGAGGGGGCTATGTGGACTGATGGACATAGGGCAAAGGTCCCAGTCCTCAGTTCCTCGCACACAAATCGCAAATTTCTCCCTAAACAGAAGGGACCTGGGGACTTTAAAGGCCAGGGGTGTATATTGAAACGTAGGTCTGTCACATTACAAAGGGAGATTCCTATGATATAATATCATCACATCATAAATTGTAAAGGATAAAAAGCCATTTAAGACAAGAAATGTCCATTCAACATGTTTAAGGTAAAAAGGTATTTGTCCGGTTGGATTTGAATGTCCTTATAAAGCATAAAATAGACAGTGCATGCTGAGTTGTCGCTTTAATCCTGTTTAGCGAAGGAGCCGGAAATAGGAGGCAACAATGGGTCCCATACATGGATCAAGGAATGAGTGACCCCGACATATGTTTCAGATATAGCTTTCCTCAGGGGATCCCCAAAGGTATCAAAAGGGCCCCATGTTCACACACCCGATGCTCCAAAAGAAACCTCACATCCAACGGTCAGATAGAACCAGAGGTAGGGGAGCGGGGAGGCACCTTCTGGGGCACTGTGGCTACGTTTCTAGCGTATATTTCTGATCAACAGAGTCAAAGAGTAAACACTAAGAGGACTTCACAAATCCTCCTATTGGTAGGTCACGGTTAGGTGCCCATGGAGTTCCCCAGAGGTGTCGGACAGTGGATTGGACAAAAAAATCAGGTGCAAATCGGGCCGTGTATGACTAACTTAACACAAAATGTTTTTGCATAATTAAGGTTCAAGGGCAAGTCAAAATTTTGCAAAATTTCATCTTTGACTTAATTAATTAAATTTATGCAAAAACTACTGTGCTAGAGCAAAATAAATTTCCAATGTTTCCATAACGCTTCTCTACATCTCCAGCAATTTTGGTGATGATACCATGTTCAGGAGCTTTGCAATCAGCTCACAAAGTCAGCTAGTTGAAAAATTCGACCATCTCTACACTTAAACCACAGACTGTCGCTAAGCTAAGGGACATCTTTAACATGCTTCTCTTGGCAAAACATTCCTGTTTGTCAGGCTCTGTTCATATTAAACTAGCTTAGCCTTCACCATAAAGTAAAGACAAGGTGTGGTTCTAGTATATACATTACATTAGATTTCTTTACTACAACCATACACACCTTTTAGTAAACACACATGACACTGTGGTCAATAAATCATACCTTGCTACAAGAATGATCAAACTGCACTTTAACTCTTCTTTACACAAAGGCAAATACTTTGCAAATACTTGACAAATTAAATATCGGTTGAATCAAACAGTGGCTTCTTAGATGTCATGAACAAATTCAGTAAGAGCTTTACATCTGCTTTTACAGATTTCACTACTGTTACAGCTTAAGGTTCCCATCCACATTGCGATTTTTCATGGACCAATTCGATATTCGATTTCGACTCCCGATTTTTGCTTTACTGCTATTTTTAAAAGTCGGCCGGATGCACGATTTTTCACCCGATTTTTCACCCGATTTTTCACCCGATTTTTCACCCGATTAGTCACAGGCCGACCGACCGATCGGCCAATTGTATAAGGAATCTTTTAAACGTCTCTTTTAAATGTGGCCGACCGACTGAAAATTACGGGCATTATCATTCAGGACCCGACGACTTTTCGGGCGATTTTCTAAAAACAGCATCGGTCGGACTACATTTGCATGTTACAAATCCCGAACGATCGACCTACCCGACCGACCGGATCGGTCGGAAGGGCTAGAATCGCACGAAAAGTCGCAACGTGTATGGGTACCTTTACAATGGAGAATCACTCTGAAATGCAAAAAAAAAATGCTAATATTACTTATTACATCCAATTTCACCCAAAAATGAATACAGTGAGAGGAAATACTGCTTTAGAGATTCTCTGTAATGGCATTTTGTGTAGGACTACTATAATATTATTATGTATGTTTAACACATACTTTTTATAATTTGGTAAACATAACCCCCACTAAATCATTTAGAGTACAGTTATGTTGGTATATCTTAGCCCTTTTAAGTATAGTAGACAAACGTCTTTCCACTTCTGCTGTGGGTTCCTCTTTCCCAGTGACCATACTCTGCAGGCAGATGGCCCTTCTCCTAAGGTTGCCACCATTCTGAACATGCTCAAATCCTAATCATCTAATTTGTATGTTTGCAGGTTTTTTTTTTTTTTTTTTTGGGGGGGGTTGCCTTCTGAGGTTAATGTTACCCAATATTCTCCAATCTCACAAACACTAGTGAGATCACAAGGCATATTTCTTAATTATCGTATCGTATATTAATTAGGACCACAGACCAGGTCAATTATGATCAAGAAGTCCCATTATCAATTATAACAAAATATAACTGATTTAATTTTTTTATAGTATGGTTGGGGTTGGATAATTTCGTCACTGGCTTCTCTGTCTTTTGGGCAATAGGGAGGCAGATGGGTTTATTGAGTTTTATTTAAGTAAAATGCCGGAGGGCTGTTTATGTCTATCCCAGTATCTCACTTAAGCCTGCCATACACACGCCGATGTGTGCAGGCAGACTAGTCCCGATATCTTTCCGGGAGGCTAACGTGATGACGTCATCACGCTAGCCTCCCGTTGCATTATGGGGCCCCTTCAATCGGCTGGGCACCCTTTGTGTGCCGGCCATAAGCTGCAATGAAGACGCCGCTTCATTGCAGCTTATGGCATCGGCTTTCATCGGCTCCCATTGGCCAGAGAAGATCGGACATGTCCGTTCTCTGGCCGGCCGAGAAGTGGGGCGACAGGGATCTGTCGCCCCATGTGGGCACATGCCGATTAGCGCCCGATTTTTAACCTGACCGACAGCGCGAGTGCGCACGCCCGTCGGTCAGATTAAAAATCGGCCGCTTATCGGCATGTGTATGGCTAGCATAAGGCACAGCAGGATGTGAGGAGTAAGATAAGGAAAAGTCCTTTTAGAATTGTTCCTTTCTATTTATCTATATATTCTATATCCCCCCCCCCCTCTATATTTCTTATCTGTCCCAGTGGCAAGTGCCATCATGTTAGAGCCTCTGTAAGTCCTAATCATCTTCTTCACTGAAGGCCTTACAATCTTTCCATACAATTTATATACAATCAACTTTTCTACCAAAACCATGTATTATGAGGACCTTTCTAATCCTTCCACTCACTATGTATTCTATCAGGGAGGACCCAGCACTAGATATTTGTTTGTAGATCTAAAGGAAATTGTATGGATTGATGTAAATGTATGGGAGGCTTAAGTGTATACAAATCTTTCATAATTTAAGCCTTTGTGAGCAGGGATTAATTGCCATGGCTCATGGTTACCAGAGGTTTTGCTGGCTCCCTCAATATTCATCCAACATTCCCTGAATATTAGCTTTTGAATTAAGTGACAGACATTTTTCACCTTGCCCTTGCAATAGTGGCAACCCCCATCCTATAAGACCATTGTTATAATTCGTTTCTGCCTGCTTTGAAATTTATAGAGCGGTAGCATTCCAATTCCCAATGGAAACCCTTCCTGCTATTTATCTCAGCAACCAGCCAAGACATGCTACCAGAAGGGTTCCTGTTAGCTGCTAAGCTTTTCTGAATTGGTTCCAAAAATGTTCTCCAAACCTTTCAAAAACATAACCCCAACATGTGTGCACATCGATAATTAATGTAATGTAATTTTTTTTATTTTATTTTACAAATAGCACTTTTTGGAAATAGAAGTGGACCAAGTAGGCTTTGTAAATTAAACAGTTGGGGGGGATTTACTAAAGGAGTAATTTTTACCCCAGCCCTCTGTTTATTTCTGACATACTCCTGGCTTCAAGTAGAGACTTGTTTTATTTTAATTCCCTCTTACCTGATTGGGTATTTAAAGTAAACACAGCTTGGCTGAAAATGACTACTTCAGTAAATTATCGGCTTTGTGAGCAGAAAATACAATGGCCATTTGCCTCACTTGTGTCGTCTTTGTGAGAATTATATGCGTGCTTCTCGCTTAAGGAATTGCTATTGTTAGTTGTTATTTCCCTCTGAACTGATTTCTTTCTGTTTTGTTTGGCACATAGTGCTGTTTTCATGCTGTTAAAAGGATAGGGTGAATGTTCATTTTTTTTAAAACCATTTTTTCCCCTTGCTTATTTTAATACAAAAATAATTGCGGACGTATTTGTAGCTGCACATATATTAAATCCTATGTGCTTCTATCCAGAAAGCAGTACAGAAACAAGACATACTTTATTCAAGTAATGTATTCCGAGCCACAATAGCGAATTGATTATTTGCAGGCTCCAGTTTATTATGTTCTCAAGTTCATTGATCTCTGAGGTGCTTAAACAAGCTCTTATTGGTTTTCGTTTACTGTTTAGTTACATATTTTAGAATAACATTGAAGTCACCTGTGCCCTGCTTTTTCCCAGGGAGAACAGGGAAGCCAACTATTAACCATTTACGGGATTTCTATGTAGCGTCTGACTATGAGAAATTCACATCCGTTATAACGTAAAAATGATTTTCCATAAAAAGGAAACCAAAAAGGATGTTGCCTTGATAGCTAATATCATAATGTGTATGCCATCATCCCACAAATTCATATACAAAAAGAATTAACCAGATTTGCACCCAAATCAGCACCAGTCTCTCAACCAACCGCACTGAGGTGTGGGGACTATCGCTGGCAAAGACAATTAACCGCCCTAGCGGTCAGGACGGCACCATCTCATCCAGTGCTGCTACTGCTACTATAGCACTGGGCGAGATGGTGCCGTCCAGTACACATCGAGGCTCCGTGAGCGCATGCTTACAGTTTTGCGCTGTCCCGGTGTCCCCGATGTGATATGCTGCCAGCTACTCTGTCTCTTCCCCCCACCCCACTCCGAGTGACGCGATGATGTCACATCGGAGAGGCGGCAGGAAATTTGAAAGTAAATTTCATGAAATCAATTTTCTCTGTAGAAAACTGCTTTCAATGTGCTTCTATGTACTAAATATCGCCACATTAAAAAGTCTCTGGTGCCCCAGATGTGGCCATTTGCAGTAACCCTCTCTTCCCTGGTGTGATATTACCACATCCATCACACCAGGTTATAGAGGGTTAACTGCAAATGGGCACATCTGGGGCATCAGAAACTTTATTTTGGCGAGATTTAGTACATAGCAGCATAGCTTTGTGCCCAGATTTTTCTGTTTTCTCATTAATTTTATTAAAAAAAAAACTTTTTTTTATTTTACATGGTTGTTTGTTTCAAACATTATTATATTCAGGATGTCTATTAGTCACTTGTATGGACATATTTTGGGAAGTTACAGGCCTACAACATAAAGAAAAATTTACCATTGAGTCTATGGTGCACGTTTGGTACAGAATCTGGACCTCAGCAGTGCGTAGGGAGGTTAAAAACAAACAAGGTTTGTAAAAACTGTGTTTTTATCTGTATCAAACAAGTCGCATGGTTTAAAGGAGGAGTCCGGACTTGGAGCTAGCAAGAAAACACACAGAGATAGGTGGTCGTAGGTTTACACAAAATAAGTGATTACATTCAGTAATGTATCACAAGGAGATAAAGGTATGTACCCCACTTGCATTACTGCAGTGGGAAGTCAGGGACTTACCCAGCGACCAAATCCCCACAGGGAAGTCGAGGAGGAGTGGAGGCATCCGCCCACCGAAGCACTGCCTCTAGGAACGGAGAGGCCACATGGGAAAGTCTGATCAAGTTTTATGGATGGTTGTTGATAAAAACGAGGGGTTACAAAACTTGGTTTTTGTTAATTTTCTTGCAGTCAGTGGTTAGGAGATGGTGGTGACTGGGGGGTGCAAATTTGGTAATTACGTTTCTAAATGATTTCCTAGTTCACTTTTAGAAGCAAAAAATAAATGATTAGTTATGTGCCGATATTTGCTAAGTGATAATGGCTTATTTGGTAAGTAGAACAAGGACAGAGGCGCACAACTAGACAACAGTGGTTAAAAATGTGGAAAGGTAAGGTAAAAAAATGGAAACAAATGAGACAAAGCACAGACAAGTACTCATTGAGAGAGGTTACAGGGGCTCTCTAGGGCATGTGGCTCCAGGAGGACCTCAGTTCCTGGTGGGGGAGAGAGATCACTTCCGCTTACGGATACTGGGAGTCAATAGGACATGGGACGTGTTTGAGAAGAACTCTTTTTAACATGGTTGAAAGAGTCTTCTCGAAACGCGGTCCCATGGTTCTATGAGCCCCAGTATCGGTAAGCGGAAGTGATCTCTTCTCCCCCAAGGGAAGTGAGGGCTCCTGGATAGCCATGGCCCTGAGAGAGCCAGCCTTGGTAAACCTCTCAATGTGAGTATCTTGTCTGTTGCTGGTCTCATTTGTTCGGCATTTGTTTTACCGTATCCGTTCCAATTTTTAACCATCTGTGGGTACTAGGTTGTGCGCTCGGTCCTTGTTCGTATTGGTTGTTTTGGGGGCCCACACTCTCCATTTGAGAGCTGCACCCTACACCATAAACACCCATACCCTCATCTGACTCCATTTGCTCTGTGACCTTGCTCAGGCCCCACACACCAACTGAAGGTCCTTTCTGGCCACGGCTACACTAAGCTGTGTTATCACTGCTAAAGGTTGTGCGCAACTACCCATTATCTTTCTTAGCTCTTTATTTAGGTAAGACCTATGATTCAATCTAGGGACTCCTAAAGAAGTAGTATTGATGAAACGCGTAAGCAGTTTATCCCTTGTAGGGTCCCTCACTAAAATATTTTGGAAAGTTTATGTTTATTTTATGTATAATATTAAATGATCGGTTTAAAAAAATTATGTGTGATACATTAACCTCCCTAGCGCACTGCTGAGGTCCAGATTTCTTTATGTCGTAGGCCTGTAACTTCCCAAAATCTGTCCGTATAAGGGTCTAGTAGACATCCTGAATATAATAATGTTTGAAACAGCCAATTATGTAAAATACATTTTTTTTTATAAATTTAATGAGAAAACACAAAAATCAGGGCACAAAGCTATGCTGCTATGTACTAAACATCGCCCAAATAAAGTCTCTGGTGCCCCAGATGTGCCCATTTGCAGTTAACCCTCTCTAACCTGGTGTGATGAAATCACACCAGGGAAGAGAGGGTTACTGCAAATGGGCACATCTGGGGCACCAGTGACTTTATTTGGGCGATGTTTATTACATAGGTGCACATTGAAAGCAGTATTCTTCATAGAAAACTGCTTTCGTGCAATTTATTTTTCAAATTTCCCCACACCTCCTCAATGTGCGCTGCCGGTGCCCCGATGGTCACTGGGCGGCACCACCTGGTCCAGTGCTATAGTAGCAGCGCTGGACGAGATGGTGCTGTCCCCACTGCTAGGGCAGTTAAACAAACTCTGGACAAGCTGGATTTCAAATGATCCTGCATATCCCCAGAAGGCTGTGGTCACAGTATTTCAAGGGTTGCGCAACCCCCTTCATTACAGTGACGTGGATGTTAACGGAGAGGTGTCGGATATCCAGCCCATATAGCCGGCGTCTTTAATGGGGAACCTGGTTGTCAGGTCAATCAGGCGGACAAAGGGGCCCCGAGATAATGCACGCTGGGCCCCCATAGCTGCTTGGGCACGAGCCCCCTTTCCCTTACAGCCTTAAATAAATGAACTATAAAACACTACAATGACAAATAATATGCAAATTCCATTACAATTGTTGCTTCATTTTGTTCATAAATGATTTTGAATTTCAGACAATTTATTTGGAATTCAACAAATTCAGATCTAAACGAAGTCACCTGTGCCACTTAGCCCTCCATCATGGTATCCCTTGGTTATGTCTAGTTACATTATAAATGCCTCCCTTGGCTTACTATAGTAGCACTACAATAGATTGAAGCATGACTCTGGCCATGTTCTAATTGTGTGTCTGTTTATAGTGAAAATCTGTCTCATCATCATAATAAATGTGTTGCAAAACTTTGCAAATCCGTCCCAGCTGGCTGCCCAGAATTACAGGTTGGTAGGTCATAAATACATTGTAAACTATCCGCATAGGGTTTACCGAATGCCCAATTCACCTTAAAGTGTTTCACTTCATTAAACATCCCTCTTTACATTGTTCTTTGAAGTTGAAAATGCAGTCTGGATTCGGTTTGGTGGAAGGCTTATCCCTTCTCTGCTCTGGAATGATTTAAAATCCATGTCCACAGCTGATCAATTTGGAAACAGTTTGCACCCTTCTTAACTAGAGATGGACATCCTCACATGATACATTTCACAGGTTATATAGTAATCCTTTTCAACTCATTCCCTTTATGATACAAGCAACCCTGTGCGACTGCAGCAAGTATGCACTCAGACTCCTATAATTCAGTCAATAAAACTTACACACAGAAATAAATACATACACAAACTATTTAATATATATTTACACTCATTTACTACTTTAATAAACCCAACTGCCTAACAGGGTGTGCATCCTGCTAGAATAGCTCATGATGTGGTACCCTGTAAGAATTTTGAAGGTACCATATGAAATTCTGCACCATTAGGCAAAAACTTGCCCATCTACATAATTCCATGGTAAATTACACTGACCAGGTTATGTCCACCTATTGTTCCATTTCATAGTTTTGGAGCCTTCATGTTTATTAAAGGCACTTTAGGGTCAGCAAGGGAATTTCATCTGGTCTACAGCTTACAGCTTGACCTATGAAACATACACTTGAAACTTGACTTCCCACAATTACATTTTTGGAATATATATTATATACATAGGTCACAACTTGTAATGCAACTATTTATTGTAATTTACAGTAAACAGGACCCTCGACAGTGCCATAAAAACAAATTTTTTAATACCATCTGTACCGGCTTCTAGCCCTTAGATAACATAGATAACATAAGGCCTGAACTCATCATTAATAATTTGTACTAGAGATAACCGGTGACTGCCATAAGTACTGACACGTCATACCGACCATACTCTGTCGACTCTAAATGCACTGCTGAGGACCAATTAGCATATATTGGCATAGTCCCGGCTTTCAAAAGTTTGTTTTCATTACTTTGCAGGATTAAAGATTATATAAGATGTGAAGTGTAAATTGTAGGCATACCTAACCTAGAACTTCTCAACCTAACCTAGAACTTCTTAACATACAGAGTTTATTGGTCAGGAGTATGTAATGTCTGCCATTTCAGAAACCCTGCCCCCAGCCTAGGTTCTAGAGGTAGACAAGCAATAGGATCATTATAATCGGCAACTGTCACCCTGGATTCGAGGGACTCAAATCATGGTCTGACCCCTGTTTACTTAGATAGCAAGTAATATACTCCCTTGCTATTTTCTCCCAGTGGTACAGTATCAGATGGATTTATAAGTACATCCTTAATTTGTAATTATGCTCTCAAGTCAGATTTAAGGACGTATTCACATTGGAATTTTGTAGTGCTTTGCATTGATCAGCTTAGAACACAATACAATATTCAGCATTTTCCTTTTCCACTAGAACTCAGTAATGCAGATTCGGTCTTAGCAACCACAGGTTCACCTTATATATACACATAGGAATTCCACATCAAATAACTAGGATTGATAAAGCCATGGGTTTATAGATATGACCATGTGGTGATATAATATATCTCCATCTTAACCCTGTGATAAGAGTGTCATCAAATAATTTCTCCATTTACAAGACTCCCTGTCTGTTGGAGGTGCCCCAAAGACACTTACACCCACAATTGGTGGATTTGTTGTGTTTTTAACCTTTAACAATTTGATTCTTATTAAACAGTATAATCAGTGTGGGTCTTGAAGTAGCCAGTTGGTGAAACATGTTGACCAACACACTAGAATTATGCTAATCTCTCTATACGTTTGGATCATTGGGAACACAACGGGACTGTAAATCTATATATTTCTAATATATATATATATATATTTATATATATATGTTTTATATGTAAAAATTGCTTTGTTCGATTAAATTGTGACATTCATGTGAAAGGATACATCAATTGGATACATTATATGCAGTTGTCCAATCAAAGTCACGCCAAGGGAAATGTTCTTTGGATTGCTACAATACAATAAATGTACATTTTATGGTTCCTCCTCATTTCAAACTGTTATTTACATATACGCAAACTTATTTTTAAGTGTAACAAAGCACTGTGGACACATACAATGTGAAACACGAAGACATATCTCATAATGTATTATAAATTTATATTCATCTATTAAAAGCACAATGATGTGATGCTCTTATGCACTCCCTCTATTTCCCATTTTATTCTCTCTAACAGTTACATAAAAGCTCCATCAGTCAAGTGATGAGGTGAAAATTATGCACAGATTGAGAACTCATCACATGTCAAGTCGAAAGATAATATATTTAAAAACACCTCTAACAGCTAGCACATATGTTAGTGTGCATTAAAGTTCTTTCAGAACTTAATAATAAATCGGTATAAAGCAGTACACAATAATCTATATTTTATGATACAGTAAAAAATGAACATTTTCCTCTCCGTGAGCCTAGGGACATTAATTGGAGCTCATTTCATGCCAAGCCATCATCACTTTTTCTCACACCAAATGCATTTTACAAGATACGTGATTACATGGGGAGATCATAATATTAACAGTCAGAGCCTTATGTGGATGTGTCACGCTATTTGACATTTCTTATTTTCGTGTCATTAACAAGACTGTCATTAGAACACAATATATAGGTTTCAAGGAATATAAATTACTATTAAAAATGAAGAATGTTCGGTGACCTCAGGCAGCTGAGATGTGAACTCATAAATCCACATGTTATTTTATAGAAATGTACAATTTCTATATTTATGTGTCATGGGCTTGTATGTGTGTAGTACTTACAATCTACAGAATAACATTAAAGTGAAGCGGTACTCCATGATAAAGTTTTAAAAGTCTGGACGAGACATGAGAGCCATTAATATGTAAGTTGACACATACAATAATTTATAACACATGGGATGAAATTGCATACAGTGATCACATACAGGGTTCATTTGTTAAGGAACAGAGAATATAATGACTTTTTTTCAATTTAAAAGTGTACAGCCAAATAGATTACGGAATAAAGTACAGTTTTGTTCACTTTAATCATCCAATCATGTGCAAAGCCCCTGGTCATGGTACCATAACCAAATTGATATAGAGAAGGGTTATGGGAACATTGTTTTTTAATCATTGTTCTAGAACATGTAGTTTTTGCATGCCAAAAGCATGCTTCTTTAATTACTTCAGTTAGTTAATAAAGGGTATCACTTGAACCCCAAACTTTCTGCTTAAGGTTGGATTTACACGACCCAGCAGGGGTGCATATGGGCCCGTAATTATGGAGTTGTTTTCTAAGATTATAGGGTGCGATATTTGCTATGTTTCAATATCGTCCTCTATTAATTTCAATGAGCAAACCACAAAAACACATCTGTTTATTAATGGGCCAGGTATGTGATCCTGGTGTGTCTGCATGATGCCGACGGATCCACATTGCTGGGCATTAGGGAAGTGTTGTGTCTGCCAGGGGTCTGCGGGGCATCCACAATGCATGGTTTTCCACGCAGGGGAAAAAATAACTAAATGTAGACCCAGCTTAAATAAGGATCAAATATTTTGACTTAGCTTTGAACTAAATTTATGCAAAATGTGTAAATTCAATGTTCAGGGGCATTGCAATTAACTGAAAAATGAGCTAGGTGAAATAATGACACCCCAAAACAGCAGTACATTTAGGTATTTCGACCTTTATTCAAGTTAGCCTATACTCAAATCTAAATGGTATATATATATTTTTTTTTTTGTTTCTACCCCTATAACAAAGCGAACATATATTTTCGCTCTTTTAACAGTTTCTACTAATTGTGAAATAAACCTCAAAAACTTTGTTTATGAAACTACTATATTTTCATTAACCAACTGAAACAAAGATGATAAAAACTATATTGACACCTGGGGGAAGAGACCTTCATAACTTTTTTGGCTGACATTTTCAGGATTCGAACCCTTTTTGAAACTATAGTGACAGTTGTCATACAGCTCATGTTTCTTTCTCTTGTTTGTAGAGATGTGATGATAAACTCCATTACACCTGTGTGTCCTTTGTTCTCTGTGACTTTAATGACCTTGTAGGGCATATGAATCCAGACATCCAAAGGTCATAGCCTGAGAATAGTTATAATATTTACAGTCTGAGACCCTGAAGCAGCAAAACTAATGAAACGTATGGGGTGTAGCCAGCACACATTGATAGCAGCAATGAGGACTTTTATAAAAAAATTTGTTTAAATGTATATTATATAGAAAGTGTTATTCTTAAGAGCATTTGGATGTTTGATTTATGTTGCTTTTACTAGGGTTAGTACATATATACAGACCAACACCTTGCTTTAGAGATTCACATAGGATTTGGTCTGTAGAAATTTGTGACCTTTCAGCCAAAAGTACATTTATGGGGTCAGTCACTGATGTTCGACCAGAAGACCTGGCTTGAGATTGGGTATCAATAGAGGTGGTCAAATTGTTTAACTAGTTAATTTTGTGAGCTGATTGCTAAGCCTCTGAAAATGGTATCATCACCAACATTTGAAAAAAAAAGGTTTGCTCTAGCACATGTAGTTTTTGAATAAATTAAGTTCAAAGTCGAAATTTCAACTTTCACATTTTTGACTTTGAACTTAATTTATGCAAAAACGATTTGTGTTAGAACCATCATTTTTTGTAGTATACCCCCAGCCCTTCTCTACATCTTCAGCCAGTTTGGTAATGATACCATGTTCAGGGGCTTTGCAATTAACTTGAAATCTCTATTTATCAATTCATTCAATTAAGCTGAAGTCAGGGATCCTTTAAGATCCTTTATACAAACACTCATTATATTATGTCTTTATGGAGCTGATAGGGCTTCTCCAAGATAATGAAGAGATGGTTTAAAAATTCCAAGAATCGAAATTGTAAGTCGAAATTATGACTTTTTCAGTGCTAGGTTCCATGGAATGATTCCGACTTTTTTGTTGAAAGTCAAAATTCTCCAGCGAAAATTTATCTTAAATCCTTTAAAAAGTTGTGAACTGGAAAAATTAATATAACCTGATCACCATCCCCCAACCTATGGAATGAGTATAGAAGTCTCCTGGACCTCTTATCCACTCTTAAGGCTTAACAAATATCTGAAAAAATAAAAGAACAGAGAACCATTTGGTATTTTTGTATGGTTAAAATGTCAACTCAAAAAATGATAAAGATGGTCTTTTTTTTTATTTTCCTGTCAAAACCAATTTCAACAATTGGGTTGAAATTTCTGGCAAAATTTATTTTGTCAGACAATTTCTAGTCAGAAGACTAAAGCTAGCCATACACAGGTTGACTTCTGCCTCATGCATTTCGAAGACAATCGATCGCGAACGAATATGAATTGTACTCGCCGAATGACTATGTAGCGCATGTGTTATATGATAATACAGAGATTGCATTACGATCACTTTACCTCCCTAGCGCACTGCTGAGGTCCAGATTTCTGTACCAAAAGTGCACCATAGACTTCAATTGTAATTTTTCTTTATGCTGTAGGCCTGTTACTTCCCAAAATATGTCCGTACAAGGGTCCAATAGACATCCTGACTATAATAATGTTTGAAACAAACATATATGTAAAATAAAAATTTATTTTATAATAAAATTAATGAGAAAACACAAAAATCAGGGCACAAAGGTAAATTTAATCCAAGGTGTCACCTGAATGATATAACCTAATATACTTCTTTCGTATGATAGATTTGCAGTTGCCCCTCTCTAACCTGGTGTGATGGATGTGGTAAAATCACACCAGGGAACACCAGATTTAGTACATAGAAGCACATTGAAAGCATTGAAAACTATTTCGTGCTATTCACTTTCAAATTTCCCACCGCCTTCCTGATGTGACGTCACTACGTGGGGGGGGGAGGGGTGATGAGCTGCGCTCCGGCAGTCATCATGTCACATTGGGGGCACTGGGACAGTGCAAAACAGTAAGTATGCGTGGTGCCCCGATCTTGACTAGACGGCACGATCTCATCCAGTGCAATAGTGAGAGTAGCAGCGCTGGATGAGAGGGTGCCGTCGCTAATGCTAGGGCGGTTAACATCGTTTTGTGCATGTGCACCATAGTACGATCTAAAATCGTTCTAAATACCTAGAAAACCTGTCAGATACTTGTATGATCTAGTAAAATTCACCAACATTTCATATCGTTTTTTACTTTTGATGGATCATACCAGGTGTGCAGGAATCGAACCGTGTATGATCACCTTTAGAGCTCACAATTGCCAGAAATGTATTTGTAGGCTGTGCCTTCAAATGTACAAGCATTACCCAAATGAATTTAATAATTGGATTAAGTGTCCCCAACAGTTTGGCCATATGGTATATATTAATTGAATTAAGATGGTTGGAGAAGGTAGGTAGCTCATAGACGTGTGGGACACAGTTGCAGCAATTTTGAAAGCACCATTTGGCACATAATGCATTAGGAAATCATTGAGCTGTCACATTTGTCAATTGTGCATTTCTAAAATTGTACATACAACGAAGGTGCATGCAATGCCTGTGAATGTCTAGCCAGGAACCGCTTTATAAAACATTTACTGGCAAATAAGTGGTTGACTTTTTCTAAATATGTCTCTATATTTTAGTTTAAATCAGAAACTCTCCTGTGCTGGAATGTATTATTATTTTTTCTTTCTGCTGACATAATAAATAATAATAACTCTTATTATTATTCTTAATATGAGTATAATACATAGGTGTCACCATTGAACATTAGATGGAAGCTTGTGTCATTCTGACACACCCCTCATTATTATGCACCGCTTCCTCTCTGCTTATTATCAAACAAGGAAAGCTGAAGGCAGCGTTTTACACAAATACAATTGCTCGTGAGGGAACACAAAAGACATTTAATATAAAGCATTAGCCTAAAGCAAATTAACCCTGTATATACTTTTAGCTCAAAAATGTTTTCATTAAAGCAAGGCAATACAAAAAGTAATATGCATCAATGGGCTGCCAATTATGTCTTAAGTCGCTTAACAGATTTGAAGTATTTGAAGTTTGGGGTTAAAGTGATCCCCTTTATAGGCTAACTGAAGTCATTAAAAAGCAAGCTTTCAGGGTGTCTCAGATGTTCAACACACTAGCATTGCGAAATTTTAAATACTGTACCTACCATAGTTACCACTAGTTAAATATATATTATGGATGCCTCTCACAAATATGTTTTATGAATAGAGATACTTGCTGAACTTACAGTACAGACAAACAATTTGGACACACACATTCAATGTGTTTTCTTTATTTCGTGACCATTTATATTGGTAGGTTCTCACTGAAGGCATATACAGAAAATACAGTTTATATAAATATATATATATATATATATATATATATATATATACCACCACACAATCTGTAATATGACCACCACACAATCCGTAAGCAAAAAATCTCACCCTCACAGGGGTTAGTATCAGTCCAAACACAACTCAACTGAAAATGCTAGCATCCTGGCTTTCAATCGTCCAACATAAATGTTTGTCCTGGGTTCAGCTTTCCAGCAGGAACAGGTCTGGGCCTCACACTCTCTGTAAACCCCCTGTTTCTATGGCTCTATTAGCTACAGGTCTGGGCCCCACACTCCTTGTGTGCCCCCTGACTACACTCAGAAGCCCACAATCTCCTACTTGGTCTGAAGCCCTGACCCACTGGACCCAGCAGCTATTTGGAGTCACACCCAGCTCCAATCACCTGCAACCAGGTGTTAACTTTTTTACTGTACCTGGGGGAATAGGAAGGTCCACCCAGTTCCATCCTTCCTATCCCAGAGCCCGGGGACCCTTTGAGAAAAAACAAAACAAAAACACTAATGGTAGTGTTGGTGCTGGGTAATGGCGCTGGGCAAATAATTCCTGGACTCCTTCCAGGACACCACCTTATGGTTTATTCACACAGTGACAGATGGCCAATCGGTCACAATATATATATATATATATATAAATATAAATAAATAAAATTATAAATATATATATAGAGGACCAAATTAAAATATTTGTGTTAAAATATGTAAGCATATTTATGGGGATTTGGTGTGTGTGTGTGTGTATATATATATATATATATATATATATATATATATATATATATATATTTATCTACAGTATATTCTGGAATAAACATGAATGCATGTGAACATTGTTATATCTATCCCTGGCTACCAGCAGGGTGCAGTGTTTTATTACAATATTATAAATAGTGTTTGTTGGACAGCAGAATATCCTACAGCTGACTGTGTGAGCTGAAAACTCCTGAAAGAATGGACACACCCAAGTCATAGAAATGCAGAATGGTGATAGAAAAGTAGTCTGCCATGTAGCAGACTGTCCCTTCATTGAATTCATAAGATCTCAAATTAATCCCCCACTACTCTTTTAATAGTTTCAATACTTTGTTAGGATAAAGACAAGTAATGATTCATGAAGCATGTGCGAAGTAGAGATTTGTTTTGCTGGACATTTTGACCCCCTTTCTGGTGGAATTTAGTTTTATCTGCCGAATTTCAACCATAATTTTTCAAGTTAAAGTTGAAATTTTAACCTCAAAATTGTGCATGCCTTACCAAACAAACCTTTAGTTAAATCACTTATAGTGGTGGCAAGCCGACAGTTCGGCACAAACATTGAATGTTCACTCACTGTTCTCGTTGGCGAACAGTACAGGTGTTTAAACCACCCCCTTCGCCGGCAAGAAGAAGTCTATAATTCTTCCTCCGGCTTGACCTTTCTGCGCCCAGTCCGGCCGGAGGAAGAATTATTTTGTACTAGAGATCAGGTAGAGACACCTGATTTCTAGCATTGTACCAGGCAAGGGCCAAATGTGATGTCCGACCGATGTCACTTCTGGTTTTGGAACCAAGAACTGTGCGTACAATATACCGGAAGTAACTTCATTTCCGGTATAGTGCCCATTCAAATTCCCTGCCAACAGGTGTTCGATCCACAAGAGTGCTAGGGAGGTTAACCTCCTGGGTGTTTGGCCCAAGTTAACTCAGGCTGAGTTTCATCCATCATGATCCAGAGTTAACTAGTGAGAAATTCACCTCTCCATCGGATTCCCCCAGCGACCTTCTGGGTCACTGGTTACGCGAAGGGGTCGGAGGTAGGCGGCATCGTAGACCTCCATGTAAATTGAGGGGCATCTCCTTTTTACAGCATAACGCCGGTGTCACTGGAGATGCCGAAGTTATGCATGACACCCGCGGCCGAGCAGGAAATCACGGCAAAGAACGATTGCCCGTGGCACGGTTTAAAAAAAAAAAAATGTTATTACCATCAAACATTCTGTATAACATAGCAATAAACAACTTACTGTACTATAGTGTTTAATAAAAGCAAAAACACATAACATTTCCTGCATAGTTTAAAAAGTAATGAAGGAAATCATTGGTTTCCAATTTGAAATGCTGTATTATCAATTACTATTACCACTGATAGGCGGTGGTATAGCAAAGTATTTATGATGCAGGATACATTGGGTTTAAGATTAAGCTGGATTATAATTTATAATAGCTATATTCTAACTATAAACATAAGCACACGTATATCTTGTGTTTTACAAACACAAAAGGAAAGGCAAATAGTCTAAATGGTGTAACATTGTTTTCCTCAACAGAATCATTGTGTTTAGTAATGAGGAGAATGTAAATGTAAGTGTATATAGAAGTAATAGAAGTAAATAATAGAAGTAAATAGTGTATTCAGTGGCAGAGATTCAGAGGCATAGGTATTCCCCTATTCGAAGTAGTCATATCAGGCAGGAATTACCGGCATGTCGGATCACCATGCAATCCGACATGCGGGAGATCAGGTGG
This sequence comes from Ptychadena robeensis, assembly GCA_036250615.1. Taxonomy (NCBI): domain Eukaryota; kingdom Metazoa; phylum Chordata; class Amphibia; order Anura; family Ptychadenidae; genus Ptychadena; species Ptychadena robeensis. The sequence goes on along the minus strand of CM070036.1, from coordinate 28,572,419 downwards.
GCCCATGCGATTTTTGGTCAAGCGACCACCGGGAGCTTCTGCAGCAGCCTGGGAAATTACCTGTCGCAAGCACCTACAAACTTGTGCTGGTGCTCGGGGGTCGTTTTGATAACAACCCTATGACAGGTCTATCGGGCGAAAGCCCCAAAACCAACCGGTTGCACTTATTGCTTGTTTACCCGGCAGTTAACAACTTCTTCTCCTAACAGAACATTTTTTTTCTAGTTTAAGTGTTGGTAAAAGCAAATATTAAGGCTTTAGATAAAGAGTACCAAAAGTTAATCAATTTATCAAGTTTGTATTGATGTTGTCTCCCCTCTGGAGAAACTAAAATTGGGCATACACGGTTCAACTTATCCATTCAATCAACTTTATGAGTCCATTTTGTTAATTTCAGTGTACCAAATTTGATTGAAATGATACATAAATTTGATTGAGCAGTGTCTGGATATTTTATTAGGTTATAAAAGTATTTAAATCGATTTGTATCCATTGGTACTATGGAGCATGCGCATTGGTAAGTAGTGATGGCGCGAACCCGGAATAGCGCGAACGGCGAACGCGAACTAGCGCAAAAGTTCGCGAATCGGAGAAACCCACCATTGACTTCAATGGGAGGCGAATTTTAAAAAACAAAAGGGACCCTTTCTGGCCACAAT
>CM070036.1:28548747-28570441 GCA_036250615.1 Ptychadena robeensis | reverse complement strand
TATTTTGTTTTGCAACATTTTGTTATCAGAGAAAAATTTTGGAAAAAAAACCCCCCAAAGCATATGTTCATATGGGAAATCAGTTCACTTTGGAGAGATTTCTGCTTATTTCTTGAAAATCACTTGGCAGAAGTTTCAACTGGTTAAGGCTGTATGGTCTTATCCCTTTTAACACTGAAGGGGGGTGGTCTCTAATGTAATATGATAGCAATACTCCTATTTTAAAATTACCCATTCAGAAGCAGGTACAATGTAAAGTACCCACAGGTACCATTTAAGTGCTCGTTTTAATATTGATCATACACAATTACATCTTTTCTAATACACATTACAACATCTACTTATTTATGAAGGATTTGTGCAGGACCATGCTCTCTTACTATAATAGAAGAGTATGAAGAAGTGAAGTTGAATGGTTCCAGGCAATACCAGGTACAAAGGTCTCTGTCATTAAGAAATAAGACTAAATAAACATGGTGCAATATGATCATTTTATTGCTTTGTGTTCAATTTAGGTTCGTTTATTGCCCTGCTAATGGAGGTAGGATTAGCAATGCAAGAGTGTAGAGAATATAAAAAAAAAGTCTGCAAATCAAATTGGTTGTCAGCAAATTCTGTAGACGTGCGTACACATTAATGTCAATAATATAATTTTATTAAATGTGAGTTGAAATTAGGCTTTTCATCACATCAATGGACATCCATGTATTTGTAAACTATTTGACACCTAGTGATTGAGCAGTTTACAATGTGCACAATATTTCAATTTCTCAAGAACGAAAAAATACTGGAATTAACCAAAGGATATCTCACTAAGGTGTCAGTTTACAATGATACTTTTAGATACCCAAAGATTGACAGTCTATGATTAGTGATGGCCGCCCTTGTCACCGTATAGAGAAGCCGGTCTCTAGTGAAAGAAAACTGGCTTAAAACGGAAGTGGCGTCAGTGACGTCACATCGGGATAGCGAAACCAGGAACTGTGCGTTCCAAGTACCGCAAGTGACGGAAATGACGCAAGTGACGTCTAATTTTGTTTTTTTTTCTATTCAAATTCCCCGCGAACAGTTAGAGAATTTGAATCTTACTACGAACAGGTGGACCTCAAACTTCTTTAAAAGTCCGATCCACCTGTCTGCGGACAGACCTGGCCGAAGTTCGGCCATCACTATCTATGATGCCCTTGTCTAATATCCTAGTAATAAAATAACTGTAGCCCTTTGTTAGGGCCACAAGGTACTGACATGGCTTGTGTTTGCAAACTCACTTATGTCTCTTCTCCCATTAGTGCTGCGCAGTCCGCCAGGCCACCAACTCAACAAATGTTGTCCATGCAGCCTTTAGATGCAAACGTTCCCCATCCATGACATTTGTATATGTGCACCTCCTGCAGTCACAGATCCAGAGTGCATCTCCAGGTCAGCAACTATACCCTTTTAGCAAACCTTTAGCACTTCCTGCCCTATATAAGTCTGGATGCTGCATAGCTGTACTGCCTGTGTATGTGAGTAAATAAAACCACTGTGGGTGATCTGTTGGACCATTTATCTGTATTCATCTGCTACTTTGGCCTGACCATTCTCTATCTGCTGTCTGTGATGACCCTGCTTGTACCTGATTATGCTTTAGCCTGATCCCTCTGTATATTTAGCTTGAAGTACCTTCTTCTTTGTAAGACTGATTTTGCTTCTTACTTCTTGGATCCGGTACTTGTTTTGTTTGTGGGCCCCTGGTAATCTGCCATTTTCTGTTCTCAGACACCATCCTAGGACTAGTGGGGGGGGATTGCTTGACTGTAGGCAAAGAGTCTGGGGAATATTGCGGTGCATTGGCACTGGGTGAGGGCCTCACATGCCCATATACTTTAGCCCTTGCTTGCTTTTTGAGAGACAATATAAAAAAAGACAATATAAAAGAACACAGACAGAGGTTCCAAATTGTTTTAAGAGATATTTCCCCACACCTCCTGTCCTCAGGATGTTACCTTTGCAACAGACGGAATATCTCCAAAGAACATATGCTCTAATCCTTCCCAACTCTTTGAAAAAAGCACAACTATGCTTTACTTTCCATTCTTTTATTTACCGAATTTGAAGTCTTGGGAGGTAGTAAAGTAGGACAAAATTGTCCATCCAGGGTGAAGCTCAGCAGTACCCATGGTCAGTTACCTACTTCCTTCTTTCTGTAACATGGGATAGTACACGGGGGCTACCATTGTTCCCTCTCCAACTCAGAAAACGATCTTACTTTTATGCATTTCAGCATCACTGATATAGAACAAGTTAGCAGCTCAGGGGTTGTGATTTTAATGTAAAGCATATTACTAGAGGTAGGTCATGAATGGCTTCCATATTTGTCTTCTAAAATGTTTCTTTTTTTTACAAATCGTTGGTGAAGCGTCTTGAGTGCTTTGTAAATGTTTGTTCTGAAAGAGACTACTTGTTGTTCCTTATCCTTACTCTGACAACTAATGCTTGGCATTAGAGAGGGTCAAATTTTCCAACTTGCTAACTTTGTGAACTGATTGCAAAGCCCCTGAACATGGTTTCATCACCAAAATTGCTGGAGATTGTTGTGGAAACATTTGAAAAAAAAAGTTTAGCCCTAGCAGTTTTTGCATGAATTAAGTTAAAAATCAAAGTCAAAAATCCAATTTTGACTTGACTTAATTGAGCTTAATTTGTGAAAAAAACTATTTCTGCTAGAGCAAAACTTTTTCTAGTATACCCCCAACCCTTCTCTACATATCCAGCAAGTTTGGTGATGATACCATGTTCAGGGGCTTTGCAATTAACTTAAAATCGTCGAAATGGTTGAATTTTTTTAAAAAAAATTGACCATCTCTACTTGGCATGTCTTATGGTTGGTCATAAATGTGTCTGTAACAGCAAACTGAATTAAATAAGTATAAATCTGTAAACAAATAAGTATATTTTAATTATTTCCTCTGATTACCACTGTATAATAAATGCCATAACATGTTCGTCATGTTTGTGAAAACTTTCTTCTAGTCGGCGAACAGTATGGGTGTTCGACTCGCCCCCTTCAAATTATTCTTCCCCTGGCCGGGTCAGGCGCAGAACAATCCGGCCAGAGGAAGAATCTTTTCACTATAGACCAGGTAGAGGACTTGGTCTTCTAGTGAAAAATTGGCTCCGTAAACCTGAAGTGACGTCATGTCTGGTGATCGTAACCCGGAACTATGTGTTTCATGTCAGTGACGTCACTTTTCCCAATTAAAATTCAAAGAACAGGCGTAAGTCGGAATTTGTAAACGTCCGATCCGGATGTTGGCAAACGGACCTGGCCGAAGTTTGCCCATCACTACCACTGCACAGTTTATGGCTGATGGTAGGCAGTTGCATCTTATATTCTTAGGTTAGACAAGAAATTATTTCCAGTTCTGCAAAGCTGAACATAGCAATTCCCTACTTGTCTTAAGTCATGGCAGATATTTTTTCTTCTGTAATGAAGCTTTATTGTTAACTTTTGTGCTGTATGGAGCAATGAGGCTGGTATACTCAATAAAATGGGGTTTGGGAAAATGTACTATGTATTTATATTTGGGATTATGTTTATCTTTTTTGCTTGATTTATACAAAAAATAGCAAGTAATCACCAGCATGTTATCAGTTAAAATAATAATAAACTACATTTCTATCAAAGGCATAAGTGGTAGTTAGAAAAGTTGAACTGTTTTTTTTTATTCTGTTGTGTTAGTACTGAAAGTTTCAAATATTGTCTTGGGTTATTTTTTAACATCAGACTGTTAATGTTGCACTACTGACTAAATAATCAATACACGTTCTGGCCTAGAGAAAAAAAACAGCAACATAGAAATGCCAGTGTGGTCAGTTCATCTCTTTAATTAAAGTACTCGAATATGTTTACTATAAAAGTTTTATTAGTGATTAATCTTATCTTTAAATTATTTGATTGAGCAAAGCTGCTGACCCTGTGTAATAAAATCAGGTCAAATAAAAAGAAAATGACTGAGAGGTGAGCTTAAAAAAACAAAACACAACCACGCAAAGGTAAAACATAGCAAAAGAAAAGAAAGAACCATTCTATAATGGATGTATGCCCATACTAAATGGGGTAACCCTCAGCCAAAATCAGAATAGCTTACCTAAATCTAGTATAAGGAATCCCCCTCAAATGTCTCCAGCCTCAGCTTTTTTAGGCTATTTCTTAATGTCACCAGTCAGTGGGGTCCCTACTCTAACTGTATCTATGGAAGAGAAATGTATCCACCATTGGAGAGCACAATTTTATTCTGTTCTGTTAGATAGGCTAATGAATTTAAATGACATTTGTGTAAGTCTAAAAGGTTAAAATACTCAAAAACACCACAGCATTCAATGTCGAGTTCTCTGGTTGCTTTCCGGGCACTTGCCCATAGGGCTTACATGGAGGTTCTTGTCACATTGTGTTCAAGCGCCCACACACGGAGATGGGCAGCAGTGTACATATAAATGCTGCCCCAACCTCCCTAGTGGTCAGCCTGTATTTTGGCATAGACAATTAAAGAGTACAGCATGGTCAGGATCAGTGCAGGCTCGCAGGGGCTAGGTAAGCAACCCAGAGTGTAGCTTGGGGTGAGTTTGTTTTGCAAAAATACTTACCCTGAGTTTCATTTGTAGTGACTGCTAGGGAGGTAAAAACAATGTCTGCTATTAGGTTTGATAGGTGAATACTCATATGGGTGTAGTCTTTCTGTTTTTGCAGCTTTTATTACTGTTGCTTTACTTTGTACATATTACATTGATCATGAATATGTTACAACAATTGTTTTTTTTCTGCAAGACAAATAAATACAAAACTATATTAATAGTCCACACTTAACTTAGCTATCATTGTGTTGTTCCTACATTGCAATACATTTCAGGAGCATTCACATGTGCACTTTCCGGGCTGGTGCTGAATGTCCATCCCCTTGTGTGGGTGCTTGGGATGTATTTATCAAATATGTAAAGCACCCTCATGTTAACTGTTTGGGAGAGTGCCCAAAAAAACTACCATCACAGTGGAAAGAGAACCCCTGCTGCATTTGGGAACGTTTCATTGGAGGGAGAGTTTTTTGTGTTGTTTCACTCCAACCAACCTCATCTGTCCATATTCATGTCCCCAACTCTGCTATGCTTATATGATGGTGGGGGAATGTGGGCAGTGATAGGTTTGAGATATACATGTAGACATTGCCATCGGTGTAGGGACATTTTTCAGGAAAGTAAGCAATATTATTTAACTCACTGTTTTAATGATTTTCAACTCAATGGGTAGAATTAGTAATCAGTGGCATATGCAATATTTCACAAATAATTCTAATAATATTCGATCGATATTTGCGAATATTGTATGGTGTGCCATGCTTATGTATATTCACAATTATAATCACATTGCCATCACCTTCAAAATGAATGGTCACATTTATTAAAATTGCAATTCATGGCCATAAGCTTCCCAATGCATATTATAAAAAAAAAAAATAATTATCAATATCTGCCGCCATATTCGAGAAAATTGCGAATTCTTGAGTAGCTGATATTCGTCGAATATATTTGCAATTAGAATATTCAAGCTCAACACTAGATGTAATGTGAATAGATCCATAATAAAATAAAAGCTGGCAGGACACAAATATTTATCCCATTACACTCAATGACTCAGTGCCTTTATGCAGTCACCTGGATTCACCTAGCATGTAATGCATCAGTTTGTATCATTCTGCAGGTTACTAAATAGATATATAAGAGATATCAGTTGCAGCCTGGTATGTGGTATTCTTATAGCTCAAACTTATTAAAAAAAAGACAGGACTAACACATTCCCAAGCTATGGAGTATGCACCCAGCCATGTCTTAGACATGTATTCGCTGTAGTTTATACGAGTTAATTTGTACACTTTCTTTGACATAAAGATAAAAAATACTTATTTCTAAATATTTTATAAAAATTTACATCAGAAAGCTATAATTCTCTACATATTTATCAAAGTGTGAAACACAACTCTTTAGTAGACATAACCTTGAATTTCTTAGTGTGCTTTGGCTTGTTTTTTGCTTTAACCCATGATTTCTATGTATGATTATGCATCTAATAAAGAACAGTACAAGTTTAACAGTCCTATAGATAAGATAGACAAACCCAGAGTGTTATCTGTGAAGACTGATAACACTGTTCACTTTATTAAGAATACAATATTACAAAGCTAAAAGAAACTCAAGATGAGTCTGTATTTCTAAAGTCCCCCCCCCCCCCCCACCGAACACATTTAGATCACTCTGTACAATTCCCATTAGATCTACCAACAACTATGTAGTGTCAGGTCCTCCCTGATAGAATACATAGCATTGGAAGGTTTAGAAAAGTCTTCATATTATATGGTTTTGGTAGGAGAAAAGTGGATCATACTAAGGCAGCGTACAGACGGCTCAATATTCAAACCGTCCGATGTACCCTGCAGTAGCGTGATGACGTCATCACGCTGCTGTCAGATATCGGCTGGCTGGGGATAGACGGCTCTGCTCTCTCCCCGGCTCTGCTAAAGCTTTGCTTGGAGATCAGCGGTCTCTAGGCAAAGCATCGGACATCGGCTGTAATTACGGTCATGTCCGATAAAGCTGTTTTCGAGCGGGATTGATTCAATCCCGCTCGAAAACAGCAGTGGGCACAGATTATATGGGTCAGATAGATGGCAGTGAGCGTGCATGGTGCTCGAAACGGCCATCGATTTGACCCATATCTCCACGTCTGTACCCTGCTTAGAATCGTATGGTAAGATTGTAAGGTGCATAGGGGCCTTAAGTCACTGTATAAACTATTTGGGCCATCTTAAAATATTTGTAAGCCGAAAATGCACAGCATCTTACTAGTCTTTAAACTGGTTAGTTTCCTATGTATTTTATCCATGCCCTAGAGAGACAACACTCACTGTACTGTATTTAATGATGAGCCATGATGTTCCCTAGACCAGGGGTGGGCAAACTAAGGCCCGGGGGCCGGATCTTACCCATTTAACTTTCTTTTGCAGCCCTTTGTCGCTTTGTTAAAAATATGCTCCCCTTCGCTTGTTCTCTGCAATGAGTAACATAATGTCTAGAGGTGTCTAAACGTTGCCTTGACGATGCAGTGGCGTAATCATGACACTGTGGGTGCATGGTGACAACTAGGAATTATTGCAATGAATGAGCATTTTATTTTAAGTGCAAAAAATGTAAAAAGATAGAAATGTCTCTGCCATGCATAGCTTAGTACACATCACCTCCATCATTATTGATCCTGGCAATGCATGGAATTGCCAAACCTATGGTGGGTCAGCCATTACAGGCTCTTGGTCCAGGCCGAGAATTTAAGAAGCCAATGTGACCAACGAGTCAAAAAGTTTGCTCACCCCTGACCTAGACAGGCCTCATTATTTAAACTACACAACACGTATTACCATTGCATTAGCAGGAAGAGGTTTGTAGTTCACAGAGCATAGCTTGGCAAGTTTGTCTGAGATGACAGTTCAGTATAGAAAAAGTTACAAGTATATGGTATTTCAGCAACTAATATCAGGAAAAACATGTATCTGTCTTTACATGCTTAAACTAAGCTGAAAGAAACCCAGAAAATGTATTTAACCACTTATGAAAAATCTCAACCATATTCTTTTCATCTTGTCTTGAGATATAATTCAGAGCAAAGGTGACATTTGTAGTAAAAGGGGTGTGCTACCAATACCAGAATCCCATTGCATATGGTACTGTCAATTACACAACATAGAAACTCCATACCTTGGATAAAAGTTTATTATAATATATTTACGTCATATCCGGCAATCGCAACCAGGAACTATGCGTCCCAGGTACCGGATGTGACATCACTTCCATTTTTTTTAATTCAAACTCCTCGCCAATAGGTGGGGGAATTTGAATCTTTCCACGAACAGAAGGACAGGGGACTTTTTTAAAAACCGCTTGTTCATGGACGGACCTTGGGGAAGTTCGGCCATCACTATTTACTTAATAGATTGTAGTTATTGGATACTAATAACCTTTCTCAAAGTTATTATGGGTGTAGTATATAGAATAAACACAGTAAATAATTTAAAACTAAATAATCATTGCCAAGCCTATAACCCTCTGGCAGTATCCTTCTCCAAATTGGACACATCTTCGACATTTCTAGTCCAAGGTGCATAGTGCTTTATTCTGCAATTCATGTAAAACTAACTTGCTCAGTTGTTGTCTCTGAGGAAGAATAGTGTTGTTCTGTGTTAGTTACCAATAAATTAATTTAGGAAAGTTTATAATGGCTAACTTAAATCAATAAAGAAGCAAACTTGCTTATTAAAATTTTCAGCCTCTGGAAAAAAGTGGACCTTAATTGGTCTCTAAACAATTAGACAGAGAGTAAATTATTTACTGTTATTCCTAATTGGAATGTCAATCCCACACCTGAGTGGGCTGTATCATCATACATTCATAAAAATTGGCTCCTATATGTATTAAAGGTGCCATTGTGGGTGGCACAGTTGATTTAACCATTAGTCACACGGGTCAATCTTTTATTCGAATCAAATGCAAAAACCCTTGTTCGACCAATCCCCATCCAAAGACTTGGATTAAAAATATTTATATATATGTATATAAGCACACATCATCATCGATAATGAAAAAAAAGTACCCTGGTTGTTTTTTTGTTTGTTCCATCTCCAAAGAGGCTGCAGACTGTTATCTTGAATGCCCTAGGGCACTAGGCTTTAGCTAGAACAAACTGTATATTGAAATTAACTGTGAGTAGAGCCACTTCTCAAAGCCCAGGGACTAACATATTGAGACTTACGTTACACTGGTACCTCGCACAGAAACATGCTATCTACATATTTACTTAGGAGAAGGGGTGAGTCTATGGCTGTCAAAGCTAAAATACTGAAACTTCCTGAATAATCTAGCCTTGAACACTTTGCTGTAACATTCTGTATGTTCTTTCTGTATATGAATGAATCTTTCTGTAAGGTTTTTTCTATTTCCCTCCCCAAAACCATGGGTGTGTCTCATGCTCTTATGCTTGTTATTGTGCGTGAATAATTGTAATTTTTTGAGAGTTGATTGCAAAGGCCTTGAACAAGGTTTTACTAACTGCTGGACATCTTATGTTCTCCTAGATTTCTGCAATAATTGAGAAAGGCTACCTGTTGTTGTTCAGTAGTAGTTTCTTTAGTATGTATTCCACCAATCTACTGTATGGAATACATACTAAAGAAACTATTAGTGGGCAACCACAGGTCTAAGCCTAGTCTCCACAAACATGAAACTCATGTATACGTACAGGTGTGTATGTTGCTCCATCTCATGTACAGATGTGCACGTTGCTTTACATCACATTACGTCAATTTCAATGCAGACTGCAACTTTGCCATGGTTTACTGGATAAATATTGAGCCTTAGGCCAGGTGTCCACAGCGGCCATGTGTCCAAGACTTTTTGGTGGTGGATTCCTCGCAATTTGTGGGCTGCTTTCCCGTGGTTTAGGATACATAGACGGGAACACGCCCCATTAATTACCATTACAAAGACATCTGATGCTGTTCTGGCGCATCCACATCTGCATGATCTTCAAAGGACGTGGAATGTTTGAAATACAGGGCTTTGACAATGTGGAGTATGCGTTTCCCAAGTGGGAAAACAGTAACACAAACTAAGCCTTAGAACTTTTTAAATAAATACAGTTTTCAAGAACATTAAATGATAACAACTCACAACTTGTTTTCTAAAATAAATGACATGTAAACACTTGCCTCCTAACAATACGTAATAATAAATAGTAATATGTATATTAGGTTATACATATATTCTAGTTTTAGAACTGCAGGGTGGATTCCTTTGATGCTGAAGCTGAATTGCGTATAAGACTTTGTGGTTTTACAAAGCTTTTGTGTAAACATATTGATCTTTACAATGTGAATGATAAAATTATGATTAGTTCACCTTTATTAGACGAAATATAGATGTGTCATTACAGGGTATCCTTTAAGCTAGCCTACTAAGAAAAAAAAAATGACAAACAACATTGTGATAAGAATATTCGCTGAGCATTCCAAGACTATCAGAAGAATTGCCTCAAAGGACCATAAAAAAATGAGGTAAAGGTAGAAAGTAGCACGCAGAAGCATTTCTAAGGCTCCACCTTCAGCACAGAAATCACTTCAGAGAAATGTCTTCATAGATTACTAAGAACAAAGTAGAGTTATTACTAGAGGACTCCTAAGTGTCCACACCGGCAATGAAACATTCTAATTCCGCCATGGACATGGAAATGGCCAACTATAGTGATGTCCTTGACCCAACTTATACTTGTCTGGAATTTGAGAATATGCAGCTTATATATGCTGGAAGTGGTGAGTTATTATTATTATTATTTTATTAATTTTATGAAGCATGTTGGATAGAATATGGCTAAACTTTAAACTTACATCAATAAGTCACTAACATCAATAAGTTGGTCAAGGGTGAGCATTGTTAGCTTTATATAACAGTTATTGAGTTATCAGGATTTTTTAAGTTTATTTAGTGTTCCTTTATTCCAATGTCTTTACCCAAGATTCATCCAACTTTTGTCCAAAATGAACTCCCGTTCACAAAGAGTTCATGGATTTTAAAATATGATTAGATATTGTAAGGCATTTTGTTTTGTTTTTTTACAAGCCATATGGAGGTTTTATAGTTTAATGGTTTTAGCCAAGATTAACATATGTTAACAAAGCGTTTATTAGAAAAATGTGTCAGTGTTGAGTACAGCTTGTGCAAATGGTGGAAACATTGATAAATAGACCTTTTCTGTGATTCATGGATTTTAAAATATGATTGATTTTCTTAGCCATGTTGAGTTTTTGCCATATAGAGTGTTTATATATCAATTTGTTTACACAAGATTCATATAGCTTCCAAATGTAACATATATTTTGCTTGATATCCTCTAGAAGCATATAGAAATGTAAGCAGGCCATTTAAAAAATGGAGTAGGAACTATTCATGATTCGAGGTGTTAGCTAGTCTACATACAGCAGAGACTCCTCTAATTATCTATTTTCTGTCCTACAATGTTTTCTTCATGGCCAATGTGAGTAGGCTAGTAAATCAGCAGTTAAAATTACTTGCTTCATAATAGACTCGAATAGTAAAGTGCTAACATAGGGATTTATATAATATTAAACTTATATATACCTATTTTTATCCTTAGGTTGGAATGTAAGCTTAGCAGGTGACAAGGGTAATGGATTCTCTATTAACTGTTAATAATACAGTTTCTATGGTGAAAACAAGGCTGTAAACTATCATCCTACAACATCAGTCCTCATCCTACAACATCAGCCCTGAATAGAGTTGTGGGCCTGTTACTATAACATGTATGGTATGGACCAAGAAGTGTATGCAAACCCTAATAGTTAGCTCACAATGAGGGCCAAGTTTTGTAGTCCTGAAAAAAACGTACTGTCCAAGGGTGACAACTCTTCTCACTAAGTACTGTAAGTGAGAATGAGAAGATAGGATGTATATAACTGTTACCAGCCACATTTGTGAACTAAAATGTTGCAGCAACTAATGTTTGTGTTCTTGGGTTTTAAAAATGCTTAAATTTTGTCATTTGTAGTGTATGTTTTTTTAATGTAATAGGTAGTTTATATAAGGAATATCACTGGAACTAAGTGAGCGGTGGACAACATCCCAAACTATATATATCTTAAAGATCCTGGTGGGAAATAAAACCCCCCCTCCAGAAACCAATTTTTTCCCCTACAAGCGGGGTATAGGGACTTTGAGGCCACCTGATAAATTTACAGTCATAAGGTGTATGTTACAAATGGTAGACAAACAAGCAAGTTAATAAACATAGATTAGCAGGCGGTCATAAACATGGCCGCACAGAAAGCAGAATATCAAGTCCAATTGGGTTTATTTAATAGTCCATAAAATCATTCAAGAGAAAACAGAGTATTCCATTTGGACAGCCTTTGTAATGCCGGGCGGTTGATATGCCTGTAGACTGTGGCAGTTGATGAACAATAGGGTAAACAAAAACACCTCTTCATCAGGAGGTGTGGCCGATAAACTTAGAAGGTAGTCATAGTAGTCAGGTAAATAGTCGTTAGGTATAGATCGTGAGGTATAGGCATCCCTCCGTTTGTAAAGTGCGTCTTTACAAACAGAGGGATGCCTATACCTTACGATCTATACCTAACAACTATTTACCTGACTACTATGACTACCTTCTAAGTTTATCGGCCACAACTCCTGATGAAGACTAGCCCATTCGAAATGCACATTGAGGTGTTTTTGTTTACCCTATTGTTCATCATTTTCTTTGATTTGAGTTAGTATTGGTTTCATTCTATACATTTTGCACAGCAGGTCACAGAGAAGAAGGAGAAACAGTACAAAGAGCCAATCAGTAGTGTTGAGCTCGAATATTCGCGAATATATCATCGGATATCCGACGCGATCGCGATTTTTTGCGATTTATTGCGCTTTCATAATCGCAATTTTATCGATCCATTGCAATGAATGGGATCGCGATTATATAATCGCAATGCAATTTTTTAAAACGGAAATGACGGATATTCTCGAATATCCGAGCTCCATTGACTTGCATGCATTACGCATATTTGATCGCAATTGCGATTTGCAGATCGCAATTCATGTCGTAAGTGCGGATATTCGAGATTACGAATATGGAATCGAATATTATGGCAGATATTCGCGAAATTACGCAAATTCGAATATTGCCTAGTCGCTCATCACTACCAATCAGCTGTCTTGCAGTGTAAGGCCAAGCGCATGCTAACATGAGAAGAGAGCAGGAATACTGCACACATCAGTCTACTTTTTCTCATTTCAATGTCAATTCACAGAATATATATACATACTTATAGAGTAAGGGAAACATGACATCACTTCCTGTATTTGTACCAACACTTTCACGTTCAAAATATAGAGTGTGACGTCACTGGCGTCACTTCTGGCATCAGGAGCTTTACCTCCCCTCCCTCCTATTTAGTACCTGCCTAACTTAGGAGAGAGGGGGTGTTACTCAAGTGGGGTGATAACGCCCCCTCCCTCCTAACTTACCCTGAATTCAAAATTCCCATGAAAAATCTGCGATTTATTGAAATCGGGATTTGGCCGGGAAAGACACATAATAACCTATTGATTGCTTTCTTTAAAAAAATCAAATTACTTAATAACCTAATTTTGATCTCAGTAGAGGCATCAGCTGTGAAAATCGATGGATTTGTTAATTTTTTTGTTACTGCTAGCTCAGTTGCTGACATTTTAGCAAATAAAGGCTATCTTTTTTTTTTTTTTTCTATTTGTAGTAAGCTCTATATATTGTCATACGGAAATATAACATATTATGTAATTGATTTGACACTGGTTTCACCCATCTATATAAATAACAGCATAGAGTCTGATTTAGGGATTTTTTTTATCCTCGCTAAGTAAAGTAATGCCCATTCAACATCCTTTAAGAGTAAGGAAAAATGTTGCAGTATTCTGTTATTTGTTGAGATGTTTGCTGTGAACACAAGTTAGCTTTGGAGAATATCATGTGTACTCAAACATATCTGAAAACCAAACCTTTAGTTGAGCCCCTCTCACAAGGACAATTTCACTTGCACTTCTTAGCTGAGTGCCTTTCAATTATCATTATTCACTTATTGGAATATTAAAGTAAGGTAAAACAAACATTTGGGAAAATTAGACTTTATACTAATAATACTAAAAAGAACCATTACTTCTTTGATGTCTGTTAAACTTTAAAAGCACTTGAGATTGTGTCCGACCTCCATTCCTCCTTGCCTTCTGTAACCGCCTAGATAAAGCATGCGGCCCTTTGGGTGTTCTTTGGCAGCCCCCTTTTCCACTTGAGGCCCCTGAAACCTAACTATTAATGCATAGGGCAATTCACCTGCCAAATCGAAGGTTATGTGCCCCATCAATATAATCAATGGCTTTAAAGCACATACCCTTGATGATATACATGAAACAAAATGCGCATTACCATACTACAGTGTACCCTAATACTTGAAGTATAATTAAAAAAATGTTGTTATTTAAAAAATGAAACATAATGTCTTGTAGCTTTGCCTGCTGTAATTTATTCAATTATAAAATGCTTATACACGTCAGTATAGATTGAAAATGTTATGTGCGGCCCTTTAGTGATGCCGAGGGCTGCACTTGTGGCCGTCCATTTCAACTCAGTTGCCCACCACTGATGTAGGGGATTACCGACTCAATTGGTTTATTGTTTGGAAGCACCCCTGATGAAGCACCTATGTGTGAAAAGCGTTGGGTAATGCTACCACACTGCTTAGAAACAAGATCATTGTGCATCAATAATTTTATGTAACACAAAACAATATAACCGTTGCAATATGATTATGAGAGTATACAGTGATTTTAATTATGTTTGATCCTTATGTAAATATAATAAACTTGATTTTTATTTAACTTATTGAAGTTGACTGGCTATTAACGTCCCTTATTGGATACAGAGGTTTATTCCTCAAATGCATTTGTTACATTTCTTGAGCTACTCAGGACAAGTAATTGTCAGAATTTGCAGAAAACAAGATGGCTGCTGTAAAACGGACTCAGTTCATTCTGTAAGCTAACTTAAGCAAGCTGAGATATAGAATTGAAAAGCAACAATCCACTCTGGTTATAGAATCCAGTCCAAGGTTTTATTAACAGTAAATACAAATGATGGAATATCCAACATATTGCCGCTGCCCGGGCAATTATGGTGGAGTACACTGTACTCCGTTGTGATTGCCGGTTCTTCACCTGGCCTTCTACACACCTCCGGCGTCAATTAGATGCCAATGGTGTGTGGGGAGAAAAGCGACGCCCCCCCCCCAATAACATGGAGGTCCATGGCGCTGCCCCCTTTGGCGTCACCGATGATGCTGAAGACTCGGGCCGGAAAGGCTCTGTGAAATTGCAGCGCTGCAGAAATGCTGCAAACTCATGGAGAGCCGGTGGTTTTGCCTGATCCTGGCATGGGCGCAGTTTCATTATCAAACTGTGCCCGTACTGGCTTCAGCTGTAAAGCCTAGGAGGTTAAGGGGCTCAATAGGACCACAGAGCCCCCGAAGCATCTTGGTTTTCCTTCAATTGTATTTAACAAATGTTACTTTATAGTACTTTAAAAAAAAGTTTAGTGTGGACTATATAAGCTCTATGGATTGGTTTTGATTTCTGTATTTTTTTTACAATCCACAAACGAGTTCCAGCAAGGTCATGAGAGCTAAAAGCAGCCTCTCCCAAAGCATTCTGAATGTTATTTCAGATGATAATATAGAGGTCACAGCAGGGTTTTGACCCCCCACAGACCAGTTTCCAGCAAGATGGCACTGCACATAATTAATAAATATTATTTAGGTATGTAGCTTATGGCAGAGATGACAGTAGTGATGCAAGGTTTAGTTCAGGTTTTCCTTACAGCTGTTGTTTGTAAGTTGTTTGTAAGACAAAAATACAAATGTGTAGGAGAGGAATATGTTTTTTGCTTCAATTAGACATAGAAGGAAACACACATATCAACATTATATATTATCCTACTAATAAATCTAGGTGGAAATTTTCCACATAATGCTCATTGTATTGCCATTATTATTAAAGGATTGTTTTAACGGATGTACAAAGCTAGTGCTCAAACATTTCCTGATAGATAAGAATTGATTTGTACTGTTTAAATGTTCGCGTCCGCCCATGTTCGCGAACATATGGCGAGTTCGGTTCGCCCCCTATCTTTTAACATTGCGAAGACTTTGACCTGGAGTCACAGTAGCAGACATAATCCACCAGAGACCCCCCACCTCACAGACCTCACACCCCCTATAACATATCAAGTAAGACGCCATTACAAGCTGGAGAAGAGAAAGTAGGAAAGAGAGCTGTGTGTGCTATAGGGAACCATTGCTAGGGCAGTGTGTGTGACACAGTCTTATGAATATCCCATCCTCCACATGGGAATATCCTCTCCCCCTGTCTCCCACTGATCTACCACAGGGTTCCACACTCATCTCACATGTCTCCACATGTCACTCCACCATGTATCCACACTGTATCTCCCCCAGTGTCTCCACACTGACATCACCACATGTAATACACACTGACCATCACCCAATCCACACTGTCCATCTCCACCAGTGTCCTCATCTGACCATCTCCCCCAGTGTCTCCCACTGACATCACACCAGTGTCCGCCATACTGACAATCTCCCCTGTCCTCCACAATGTCCTTCCACCATCCTCCATAAAATTAAATTCACCTTTTAAGTTAGGCAGGGAAAGCAATCTCACGGTGTTTCGGTGGAATTCAAAGGCATTACCAACCATGAGTTAGTGCTCCAGTCCCTCTTATTTCAAATCCATTGACTTCTTTAGAATCCTTCGGGGATTTATGCGTAAAAAAATTCATTGGAGTTTTGCCATGGATTCCCCTTGTATCATTGTCAGGGGTAGTCCTTGGAAATAACTTCCAACACTATTGTGGCAGAAAGGGTCCCATTGTTTTTAATGTCGCCTCCATTGAAGTCTATGGGTTCGCGGTTGGAATTTGCGGAGGTTCGGCGTTCGCCGTTGCGAACAGCAAATTCCCATGTTCGCGGGCCATCACTAATATTCAAAGTATATTTTAGATACTCTAATTCATGCAAAATGTATCAACATAATCAAATATAACATTTATATAGAACATTTACAATTTAAGTAGAATATAAACAATAATAATGCTGAACCATGTAATATTGTGTTGTATTAAATTGATTAGCCATATGCCCAGAACGGTATTTTGCTGACTGGTAGTATGCTTCCACTGATATACAGATGCCTCATACATGACAGGAACTCAATTCCTGGAAATACCAAGAAATTGGCACTCTGCCGATGGTAAGTCAGTGCTCCAACTGACAAATCGTTAGTTAAAGAGGCGCCTCATATGCAATTGTAGCTCTAACTACACTGGCTTTTCAGAGGAATAATCTGCCTGCTGGAGATCGCAGTATAATACGCATTCATTTTGTTTTGGGAGGGGGGGGTGGGATTTGGCATCTTATAAGTGAAAAAAATACAGTAGTTCACTACAAGATACCCAATCAAACCATTTTGTAATTGAATGTTCTCTTTGGCTAGTGTCAAGAGCCCCATCTGAAAATATCTTTTTTTGTTTTTGTAGTTCAATTATCTACTAGTGCACAGAGACTGTTGAATAAAGGTGGGCACAAAACCTGACTAATGTTTTTTTAGAGGTTAATTACAAACCCCTGAACAGGTTTATCACCAAATAGCTGGAAATGTAGAGAAGGGTTGCACTACGCACAAGCACAATGTTCAATTCCTGCAAAACTACAGGTGCAATATAATTAAAAATATAATGACAAACACCTCGGGACAGGTTTTCCACCAAGCCAGAATTCCCACATTCACCAATTCTATAGGTCCTGCCAAACGCATGCATGGACCTTAACATGAAGACTGGAACTTCCTTGGCAATCTAGAAATAGCAGTATTGGTACTGATTGTCAACTACCCTACCTACCCCTGGCCTTAGTGGGGAGTTGTTCTTTATACGACAAGACCCACAGGCCCAGCCTGTTTTTTTTCAGTTTAACCTATTTATTCCTGTTGCTTACTCACCCATAGTGTTGAGTAGTGGATGCGAACTGTCTGCAACATTTCGCTTTCTTCCCCCTCGAACAGTATGGGTGGTTGGACGCCACCCTTTTCACTGGCGGCAAGAAGTTACTATTCTTCTGCTTACTGGATCAGGAGCAGAAAGATTCCGGCCAGTGAAGAATTCTTTTTATATAACCAGGAACGGTTAGACGAACCCGATCTTCAGTGACCATCACTTCCCGTTTTTTTCTATTCACTTCCCAGTGAAAAGGCAAGAAATTTTAATCTTCCCGCGAACAGGCAGACTCTGCCTGTTCGCGACAACCGTGGCCAAGTCGGCCATCACTAATGTTTAGCTAAAATATTCAAATAAAAATTCAAATAGTGATATATATTTTGGTGATGAATAATCGGCTATTCGAGAATTCCACTTTCGTAATCTGGCATCAAATTTTCACAATTTCGAGTATTTGAGATATTGTGCATTGGGAATACCTTTGGCCATGCATTATACCTATTACCATATATGTGACCATCCAATTTTGAAGGTTTCATGATGCAATCAAATTGCCAATACATTTTCATTTGAATTCTAGCTCCCAATTACAGATTTTCAGGTTTTTTTCATCCCAACACTGGACTCGGGAATACTGAAAGCCCAGTGATTTTTTTCCTTCTTCAATACAGGATACAATAAATATCATGTCAATGCTATAAGGTTTTACATTACTAATAGTGGATTGTTTATTGCACTGCAAACATAATTTCAATCAAATTTAAAAACCTTTCTTCTCCTCAGAGGTTCCCCAGGAGAATCAATCAACATGAATGGAATGGAAATGGATCAACCGCATAGTTTCAATTTGTTGGGGGACGAGCTACATGGAAAGCATTATGGAGCCTCAGCTGTGATGGATGTAAGGGATTTTTCAGACGTAGCATCAAGGAGAGTCATGTTTACTCCTGCATGTATAAGACTTCTTGTATTTTCTTTTAAGTATAAATAAGTCCATTTTTAAACACCTGTAATCTAATCTTACCCTCTTTGTCGGTTATCCACATTTGTAGCTCCGGGTAGGTTGTTTTTACAAAATCCCGTGGACTCGGCGTCGCTTCCGGTACAGCCTCTTCGTTGTCAATCGGTGATGCTGTGAAAATGCCAGTGATGGTCATATGTGTAGGGGGAGGTAAAACACGGGACCAGCAGAATAGTATGTAGCATGGTGGACTGAGTACCCATAATCTTGGTAACTTAAGTCCTGGAAGGTAATGGGGGTTAGTTGTTATAAGAGAGAAATGAGAAATGCCCTTTTTCAGGTGTTTACCCTATACCATACTTGTTGTTGCTTTTAATTAAAGCACAATTCTGGTCCACTGCTGTATACAGTATAAATTTAGAAGATATTGTAATGTTACAATGGGATAGTAAACTAAGATGTAATGGTAAGCAACCAACATTACTAATGAATCTCTCGTTTATACAATTGCTGTGAAATGTAAAGATGGCTTTGTATATTTGTGGATGGTGAACAAATGTGGTTTTGGTCCTAAAAAGACGCGATTTTAATGAGCCAAAAGCATATGAGGTTTTAAGCAGACCTATACTCAACTCACCTGTTGTACTTCAATCCCCAGGTACAACAGCCAAACATTATTATCGGGTAAAAAAATGACCAATTTAAATGTAATGAGTAGGAGTGAAAACGCTGACCGCCGAAAGCCCAGGACAGTTGGTAAATTTGTAATCATGCTTCATGCCTGGATACAACCCTAAACCCTATGGAGATATGTTTGGAAAACACGTATCTATCACCATTCAGTGGTCAAATGTGATATTGCAGTCCATTATACCCACCTACCCCTGAAGATTGTCAGCTAAATAAAATAATGAATAAATGGGTTTAAGACCACTGCAGTTTAAAGTTACATTTTTTTTAAATGTGGAACACTTCTCCACCATTGTCCAGCTCAAAGGTAAGTAAGGGCTAATATTAAAAAAAATGCTTTTATATATGCTATGCTGTCTTCTCTAGACATGAACAAACAGCACCCCCCCATCCATCCCCCCCCCCCCCCACAACCCCCCCATACGTACCCACCTCCGCTATCCCCCCCCCCCCCCAAAAAAAAAAAGAGAAATCTGGGTGACTCAACTCGTTGCGCATTGTCCCACAGAGTTTCACATTCAGGTTAATATACCATTTACGCATCAAGATGAAATCCATTTAATTAGATTTGGCAAAATTTGCAAGGCAGGAAGCACAAGGATAAATATATTTGAAAACACTTGCCTAAACAATACCATTTAACCAAAAAAAAAACCTTCTAGAACTCTCATAAAATTCTCCCATTATTTATTTTATTTTTCCCTGTAATTCCAGGTTTAGCAGCAGTGTGTTGTTTGACAAGGACAAACGAACCAATGCAGATATTGTCCGTCTAGAAAGTTGTTTTCGAGCTGGGATAAAAAAGAAAGGTTTGTGTTGGGTTTTGTTTAGTCACAACAATGTTTTTTAAGCAATCACAGAAATCCACAAGCACTCCTTTTATTTTATAGTAGACCAACATACTGACAGATAGAAGAGGAGTCTGCAGTATAGACAATTTCATTAAGACATGCCCGGAGAAGTGTGTTTGTTCTGTTATTCAAACTTATGGTTTTAGCAGCAATAGGCAATTTTTTCTTTTTCCCTGATATTGATTGGCTCTCAGAAACTAACATGGAGGTCAAACTGTGACTCCCTACTAAGAGATTAGTCTAATTTTCGCTCCGGAACCACCTACCCTATAGAAAATCAAATCCCTGCAGATGTTTGTGCTGAACTAGCTAGTAGTGATGGGCACACCGAATATTGCCGCGTCCATTCGTGAACGGAGGATCAGACTTTTAGAAAAGGTCTGACGTCCGCCTGTTTTTACAGGGTAAAGGGAACAGGGATAAACCGAAAGTTACAAAAAACAAACAACAAAACAACAAAATCGAAGACTTGGCAAGCCCGGCACAGTTCCAATAATTCCGATTACCTACCGGATGTGACGTCACTTGACGTCACTTGTTGCGGTTTTTAGGAAGCCCCCGATTCTCTTTGCTAACACGTCTAGGGTCTAGGTCTGGGTCTAGGTCCATCCTTTCCGTCCCGGCATCTTTCTGCACCGATGCAGTTGCCATTGGAAGCATAATAAACTTCAGGCAGTGTACTGGTTTCCGCATTTTCCTTGTTCTCGGCAAAACTAGTCCGCCCTGCAGACAGGGCCTGTGGGCTGCTGCGTCTGGGCCTTCACTACTAGCTCAGAACCATATACAGATTACAATAATGACCATAATGAAATCGCCATGAGCCAGTAGAGATCAATATGAATTAATCATTTTATTAAAGAAACATCAGGAGAATAAGTAGTCAGGAGAGGTTCGGAGATGCTGGCTCCCTATTCCCTATCAATTGCAATTTTAAGAGATGGAGGAATGGTGGGAGCAAAATTCCGGAAAAAAATACGGTAGAGAATAAAGTCAGGTAATTAGTAAGGTATAAAGAATTTCTTTTAAATCTTACATAAATATCTTGTCTTTCCACTTATCTTTTCTTTCCAATCAGCTGTGTTCAGACATGAAAGAGACAGAATAATGCACAAGAAAAGTGGGGATTTGAAGAAGGAAGCGCAATAATCCCCTCCATTAATAGCATTGGCAGGCACAGCATAAGCTTTGTCTCGTCAGGTACCTACCAATAATAATTTAAACACAATAAAAAATCGTAATGCTCATTATGAATTATTTCTTAGAAAGAATAGACTATAACTACTTGTATAAATGAATGACTTAGAAAAAATGCTTTGAAATTACAACAATTTCGTTTTTTCTGACTGACAATACAGACATACAACAAGGTTGTAGTGTTGTCGTTTTGAAAGTGTTAGTAGTGATGAACGGAAAATGTTTTGTGAAGGCTCTTCAGGTGTAGTTAACGGCCATTGTATTGCCATGATTTTGGGTTGCGGCCTTTCAATTTCACAAAACTACAACTGT
>CM070036.1:28520277-28530989 GCA_036250615.1 Ptychadena robeensis | reverse complement strand
GCGAACTTTTGCGCTAGTTCGCGTTCGCGAACGCGCAATTCCGGGTTCGCGCCATCACTATTTACCGACGGGAAGGAGCCCTCTATTCTTCCTCCGGTGGGATCATTAGCAGCGAGATCCCGCCGCAGGAAGAATATTTCACTGAAGACCGGGTAGAGAACCCGGTCTTTCAGTGAAATTCCGGCTTGTTAACACAACCAGGAACTATGCGGGTTTTCCGATTTAAAATTCCCGGTTTTCCGGTTTTCCGATTTCAAATAGAGGCGGGGAATTTGAATGTGTCCGCGAACGGGCGGACGGCGGACTTTTTTAAAAGTCCGCTCCGCCCGTTCGCGGACGGACACGGCCAAAGTTCGGCCATCACTAATAATAAGGATTGCAACATTTTGGAAATCTTATATGAGGCATTAAACTTTGCAAAAATATATGTATTTATGTAGGTAGAGTCTGGAGTGTTGAGGAAAAGCAGATCCAATGTACAGTGCATCAGGAAAGTATTCATAGCACATCACAAGCTTGGCACCTATTCTTAACAAGTTTCACCCATTCCTCTTTGCAGAACCTCCCAAGCTCCACCAGGTTGGATGGGAAGCGTTCTGTGCACAGCCATTTTCTCCAGAGATGTTCAATATGATTCATATCTGGGCTGTGACTGGGCCACTTCAGGACATACACTGAGTTGTCCTGAAGCCACTCCTTTGATATTTTGTCTGTGTACCTAGGTGTCATTGTCCTGCTGAAAGATCCGTCTCCCCCAGAATTCAGGAACGCTCTGGAGCAGGTTTTCATAAGGAGTCTGGCCACTCTACCATACAGGCCTGATTGGTGGATTGCTGCAGAGATTGTTGTCCTTCTGGAAGGTTCTCCTCTCTTTACAGAGGACCTAGTATGGAGGCCACTTTGCACATTGGCACCTTCAAAGCACCAGAATTTTGTCTGTTAACTTCCCCAGATTTGTGCCTCTAGACAATCCTGTCTCGGAGGTCTACAGACAATTCCTTTGACTTCATGCTTGATTTGTGCTCTGACATGAACTATGAACTGTGGGACCTTATAAAGATAAGTAAGCGCTTTTTAAAATGCAGTCCAATCACCTGAATTTACCACAGGTTGATTCCAATTAAGCGGCAGAAGCATTTCAAGGATGATCAGGGGATACATGATGCACTTGAGCTCGATTTGGACTTTCATTGTGAAGGCCGTGAATATTTAAGTTTGCTTTTTCATTTTTTTTCATTTTAATAAATTTTCCAAAACCTCAAGTTAACTTTTTTGAAGTTGTCATTATGGGGTGTTGTGTCTAGAATTCCAAGGAAAAAATTAATTTTGGAATTATGCTGTACGTAACAAAATGTGGAAAAATTATGCGCTGTGAACAGGTGTACTGTATGCCTGGAAGATAAAGCTACCCAATATTAATTTTGGTTAAGGTAGTACATGAGTAACTCTTTTCGGAGTAAAATTATTTGCTCTATTGTAGGTTCCTAACCTCTAGAGTGATCCTCATGCTTGTCTTTAGCCATGGCAAGTTCTCCTAAGAAATTTTTTCCTGCAGAACTTCATTTGATTTATTCCCTAATACGCTGGTCAGAATAAGTTGATGTCTTGTCCAGTCCTGTGTAGGATAAATGAGAATCAGCAAGTCAAAACAATACTAAATACTCAAGCTGATTAAATGTGTTACTTCCGTTTCTCCTTGAGGAGAACTTTCTGTTGCTACGCGTCATATGTTTTCAATATCAATCCATATTGATATTGGAAGGCATAGAAACAGTATGTGGGTCACTATACCTCAAAATGGACAATTTTAAAAACATTCTACATAACATTTTCCTTCTATACAACATGGAGTATTCAAGCATCTAAATCCTAAGCTTGATCCCTTAGTTGTTGCCAAGATAACTGCAAAGTCAGGAAGTGAGTGGATATTTCAGTACATGGAGCCGTGACATTCTGTCAGACATTTTTTCCAATATGGATTACACTGTTTACCTCAGAGAATGGCTGCTTCCGCCGACCTATTCCACTGGACAGGATTTCTGCTTCAGTTTTCTTATTAGACTTACTATCAGACTGAATGTTTTGCCCAATGTCTTTGTACCTCCACCTCTTTGTGACTGCATCTTATTTTAAGTCATCTGCTATTAAAGTGGTTATTGCACCAGATTAGTGCATTTTTTTATTTTCTTGTTAAATCCTTCAATGAGTATGTTTGTGCATTGTGTTGTTTATATGTTACTTTTTTTCTAAAAAAGTTAGGACATAAAAACATATAAGTGATAAATACATAAATAAATAATTATATTATTAATAATAATAATAAAAAATAAGTAAATTATAAAAAAAATGTAATTCTTCAAATGGATAACATCCTCCAGCATGACCAGTTTGCCGTGGTTCACTTATGGTTGGAGGGCCACATAGACCTCTATAGACAATAAAAGTGTCTATACATCAATGACCACATTAAAGGCATCACTCAGGATTCCCTACACTTCTCTCGACAACAAACTGCAAACAAACATTATGCATCTACTTCTGTGGTAAAGTAGGCAGCAAAACTTTATGTTTGTCACATCTTCTGCATAAACCTGCTCTCCTCTGTAAAGAGAACAAGACATATGTGAAACTTCCAGAATCAGTTCTGTCACTCCCCATATGGTTAACACATTACCCATTAAATGCATTCTCAATATGGCTGTTATAACACAACATACATAAGTCCAAATTTCCATTGGATCGAGCAGAAAGTCATTGTGATTCAAATCAAACAGAAAATTGATTGAGAGGTCATGTCATAACTTTAATGTGATAGTTTACATTTGCATGTCATTATTTTGTTTGAGGCATCCTCTAGTGGCACATGATGCTTTTAAAAAAAAGCCATCCTCTAACAATCTGTACCACTGTGTGGCGGAACATTCGATCGAATCAACTGGCACTTGATTTTTTGATTGCGCAATATGATCGAAACAATGATTTTGTCACAAAATAAATTACCCTTCTGTCGCTACCTTAACAAACCCTTCTAACAGGTCCTTCTAAGCTCTCTAACACAATCAATTTGTTATGATTACTATGGCTAGGCTTTAGTCAAGTTCATAGAAATTCATAATGATCCCCTCTCATTCTCAAATGTGCAGGGTTGTATAAAATCTATGGTAGCCCTGAATGTATCTGTTTACTTTGTTACTGATACAAAAAATATTATTTATATAAAATACTGGTAAAATTCACAATATATATATATATTGTGAATTTTACCAGTTGTTTATTAGTTTGTGCATTTTTACAACTTCAACTAAAGCTAAAGTTTTCAGTGGTGTTTTGAGTGGTTGCTCTCAAAAACATATTGGAGTTACAGATAAACCAATGATTACTCCACTTAGCTATTCTTATTTAGCTAGAAGGATATGGTTAATTTGAAGTCAAGTAGGGGTATCGTACGGAATATAATTTACTAGTAAGGGGGACTCCAAACATTCTCCCGCTGAAATGCATTTAAAATGTTCTCTCCAAAAAGAAAACAGATTACCAGTTAATACTATTTTTTCATGATAACTTTTGAAATATCATCATTGCAATATTTAAACTCTTGTACCACATTACCATTTAGATAATAGTCTGAACTGGTCAGCTTTTGAGGAACCTGAAGAACATAAAATTGTAACATTTAGAAATAGCATGAGAGTAGGTCTAATAACTATTACATTCAAGTTTGTCAAGACAAAACCTTTATATAAAATTTAAATTCTTCTGTCCTTGTAACTTGGGTATAACCTGTTTATAAATGTGAGACTCAAAAAAACAGAACTGTATTAGGGAAGGGATGAAGGGATCTGCAACTTCATTTAGCCAATAAAGGGTATTACTTGAACTCCAAACTTTCTGTATAACTAAAACACATTAGTTTTCTATTTTTATTGTTAAATATTTTTTTCAATTTTCATCCTTAACTTCATTTTTCCATGTTATTGCTGTGTTTCTTTAAGCTTATACACTATAGGAAGCACTTTAAAAGCTGCAGCTGAAAACTTGGAAATGCTTAAATTACAGAGAAACATATTTTTTGTTGTGTCTTCATAGTGGGCAATCTAACCTAATAATCATAATTTGGGCAATTTCCATTATATCAGAGTAGAATACCTGTTGCACTTTAACACTGCCACGCTACGGTACCAATAAGCATCTAGATGTAAAGTTCAACATTTACTCAGGAGGAGTTCTTCGGCAATTAATTCCACAGTCTTTTGTAGACGCTGCAGATGGACTACGTTAGGGATCATTATAGTGAAAATGGAGATGGCTAGTTGAGAATTACTGTAAAATTTAAGGCACAGCTGTAAGAGCTATAATGATATCTTTAAAGAAGCCTTTATTCATGTTTCCTGAGGAGACAAAACAAAGAATATGTGTGTACTATTTTCAATGCTCTGCTTTTTCATGGCAGGTTTAAAACTTTTAAGTCTGAAAGTCTAATTTGGTTTGCCTCATAAAGCAGTGCTCAGTTATTGACTGGTCAAGCTGTGAAGGTTTTAATGCACTAAAGACGGATAGAAAAATTCTAAGTTATTTGTTCGAAATGGAAATTTCATGGTCTAAAATGTCAATCTTTACTGTTGTATACATATTCATTATAATAGTTACTTCATTTGTCTTGCACTGGCTGTAAGAAAGCTGGACACCTGTGTATTATTGAAATGGGTTAAATGATACATGTAAGTTGCAACTATACACATACAAAATAAGGGTATACTAACTGTCAAAACTTTTTAAACAAGAAATAGTCATGTATAAGTATTTTATATTTTTATATTACAAATGAACGTCAGCTGTCTTGTTTAGGAGTTCAAAAGGACAGAAGATGTAGTCACACATCTCTGTAAAATGTTTGCAAATGCATATTTGTTTAAAAAGAGAGACTTAACTTTTCTTTGAACAAAAGGATAATAAAATGGTGTTTGCAAGCTAGGAAAGTGATGGTTTTAAAATCTTTTATTGTTGTGTAATAGTTTAACCAGACCTGTCTCAAGGAACAATGATTGAGCAATCCATAAATTTGTTTCTAAATAGACTTAAGTAATACCATGTGACTAGGCTGGGGGTAAACAAAGTGTACATAAAATTGTTTAGTAAGGAACATTGTCCATTAAAGGTCCAGTTTGGAAAGTTGGTTAATGAATAAAAATAGTTATTTATCAAAAATGTATTCAATGAACTCTAGTGGCATCTGTTGGTAGAGTTACAATTTGAAGCAGGTATTGCAAAATACTTAGGTTTTTTTCAATTCGTGATGTCACTACTAGTGATGATCGCGAATATTCGGATTCCGAATATTAATCGCGAATATCGGCAATTCGGAAATTCGCGAAGATGGTGAATATATTGCCGAATATTCGCAATTCCGGATATTCTGTATTTTTTATCCATTACACACGCCTCTCAATGCAAGTGGATGAATGGGAAGGCTGCAAAAAGAGCTTAGCAACACTATCAACAGTTTTTTAATTGAATATTGGGGTGATGCGAATATTGCGAAAATCGTCACTTTTACAATTTGCATAAAAATTCGCGCCATGTTAAACATATATTGCGCACGCGAAATTCTCAATAAAAACTGCAGATATTCGCAATAAAAAAAAACCCGAATATTGCCGAATGCAAATATTTTCTGAATGTTTTCCATAAAATTCGCGGCATGCCGCGAATACGAATGTTGCCTATGCCGCTCATCACTAGTCGTAGTAGATAGAGGGGAGAAAGCAGAAGGGGGCATTTGATCCATCAAACCATCTCTGGAGCCTTCCATCCATTGACCCACTTTATTACTTCTTTTGGTATTATTACTATAATATATAATTATATATATATATATATATATATATATATATATATATATATATATTAAATTAGCCATACTTTGTGTGTAAGATCTGTTTTGAAATAATGAGAGTTTGTAACTGCCGTAACAATCTAACTTTTTTTCCAATCCAGAGAGATTGATATATACCATTGAAAATATTCATAAGTCATGTATATATATATAATATAACTTAATGCCAACCTAATTTTGGTTTTACCTGATATCTGTTGATTGAGAGAAATCAGATATTCAAATAAAATTCAAAGCAAATGCAACAGCTATTGGTAAATTTTAATACTCAAAATGATTATTTGAAAATACAATAGCAAGCACGGAAAGTGTAAATATACCCTAAACCACTACATCCAAGTGTAAAATGTACAACAGGATTCCTATGGAAACCTCTGTACCTTGCATTAATGCTACATAAAAATTATGCAGCTCCATTATTAAAAATAAACATGAGGCAGCTCCATCTATTATGGCAGCTTCATCAGGGCCACTTCACTGAAATTACCCTGATGGAGCTACCATGATAGAGGGACCAGGGAAAAACAACACATAGTAGCTGTAAATTGGGCAGATTCATTTCCCACACTGAAGCCCGGCAGTTCCTACAGATGCAAAGGAAAGTGAAAGTAAAAAGCAGTCATCGGACTGCTGTAGAGATGCCGGCACCCGAAGAGACTGGAAGACTGGAAAACACCTGAACAGTCCACCCACAGCACCAAACGGGTAAATGAGACCCTGACTCGTGTATAGGCCGAGGGGGTCTTTTTCAGCCCATTTATTGAGGATATATGGTATATCTGGTAGATACGTATGTAGTGGACCACCTGGGAAGGTACTTTATATCTCTAAATGCCTGCAGGAGCCGGACATAAAAAATGCCATGGATTAGGATTCAGAGGTTGCAATGACAACAGGTGACAACCAGGGCAATGTCTGTGCAATGGGCCTAGTTGGGCAGACAGCACAGTGAATATAGAAGTGTTTGCGGGAGTGTATGCGTGTCTGCAAACCCATGCCACGCCAGGGTCCCATGCCCCTAACAAAAAGTCTCTATCAATTAAAATGATCATTAGTATTTGTATTTTAGACATTAGAAAATATTCTTTGGGGAGAAAGGGTGTTATTCTATAATTGTAAATGATTTTTTTTCAAAATCAGCATGAACCATTAAATTCAGGTGTCATATTTCTATATTGAAATGTAACCTATTGACCATATGATACAAAAAAACAAACCTTTTCTCCATTTCCTTTATGCTTTCATTATTTGGCATACAAATGCAAATGTCACGCCAAGACCCTGTTACACTTAAGACTTCCCTTTTCACTAAAAAATCACTGGCCAATTATCATGCTAATCTTTCTATAATATGGAAGTTAATAAAGCATAATGAATGTAAAGTTTAGCTATGACACTTGAGAGGTACAGTACAACATGAAATCAGACGATTAAATGAAAGTAAATCAGCCAGTCACACGGTTCACTATGTTTTCTGCTGCGGAGGAGGGGAAGAGCGACTGCGGCATTCCAAATATCTTGATGAGATAATCAACTCCCAGGTGATACTGATTAACTGGGACACAATTTTGCTAGTCAAGGCACAGTAATCTGAACGCAGTATGATTTATAGACTGTACAGAAAACACTCCTCATTAGAACTGAACTGAACATCCAATTTCATTGACAGTTTCTACCTAACATCAACTATTACTATTATTACTTCTACTTTATTTTTCCTTATTATTTTGAAGTACAGACAATGCCAGCTAGAAGAGTGCGTTAGACAACATACAAGACATTTTATAGTCTTTTTTATAATGAATAGTTAAGATAAATATCTTTATTGATGCACCTAATGAAAACAGAGGACCAGGTGTAACAAAAATACATGTTAATTTGTAGATGTAGATTCAACAAAGAAAAATAGTTGATGATGGAGATGATCTTGGTTTAGATCTTGGTGATATCATTTGAGGATTGAGTCAGTGCCCATATACATTCTTACAATACAACACCAACGCCCCAAAATCTATTGGTTGCAAAAATATAAATAAAGAGCAATGTAGTGAATTTACATTGATCTTTCACGAAAACAACAATATATTAGAACCTTGGTCAATACCTTCCAAACTTTTGTCAGGATCAATGGTGTAAATGACAAAACCTTGTTCTGGTTGTGCCATTGTTATTGGGTGCTTGACATAGGTTGGCCATACAAAGTTCCATTTTTCCTTTCAATCAACTTAAAAAATTCATCAGTAAATCATCAAGAAGTAGAAGTAGAAATACATTTTTACCAGAATTGATTAACAGAAAGTGATTGAAATAGAAAATGGATCGTGCAGTGACCAGGCATATTGGCAAACATGTATTTGAATCGATTTTGTATCCGAATCCAAATTTTGGCCTGTGTCACAGATTCTAGAATTTGATGAGTATGTTCATCCAAAAAAGTATAAATCCCACACTTCATGGTAATAAAATCCTTCTGGTTAATTTGAAAAATAGCATGTAGCACACAGAAAAGTCTCTCCTGAGACTCCTTCCCCCTCTCTTACCCCTCGTTTGTCACGAAGTTCAGGATTTATACTGTTTGGATGGACATAATTTTTTTCCAGGACAGGCCATAGTTGATTCCCAGCACCATGATATTCCTATTTTGAAGACGTGGTACAGTGGTGGGCAATTGAGTTCATATGGAAGGCCGCATGCGCGGTCCTCGGTATCACTTTAAGGCCGCACATAGCATTTTCGATCTATACTGACTTGTATAAGCATTTTATAATGAAAAGAGAACAGCAGGCAGAGCTAGAAGACATTATTTTAAATTTTTAAATAAAAACAAAATAATGTGTACATAAGGATGTGTTTTTTATGCAGCCCAGTGTAATAAACTGAGAATAGAATATGTAGTGACAGTCATTGCCAGTTGTTGCTGCCCAAGTTGGTGCAAGCAGTAAAATGATAAAGAACGGCAGCAAATAAATGTTGAAAGTATTCAATGCTTCTAGTAGTCAACTCAGCTGAAACAAGAATAAATCCTAGCAACCATTATATTTGATGAGATGGAAACATTTTTTTAATATATATCAATGTTGTCCAAGACTTATTTTGGCCCCCTGGGTATTTGATTTTCACACCTCTGACCTAGAATATTCCATATCACTCCTCTTGTGGTTATGTAGCGCTCAGTGGAGTAGGAACCATCATAGCTGTCATAGCAGTGCTCCCAGCTGCCTCTTTCTTTTTCTGTCCGGGCCCCCTCCCCACATCAACTCCCCAACCACCAGCTGATCGGCCGGTGTTCTGACGATTTTAGCTCCCCCGTTGAGATATGTCCCCCCCGTAGCATAGAATGGCCAACAGTGGGGGCACATCTCATGAGATTAAATAGGTGAGGCGGGAGCTGATATCTACCGGAAAGGTCCCATGAATTTCATTATGGATGGTGTGACATAGGTCCATATCTTAAGATTTTTTAAAGAGAGTGGGTTAAGCCGGTGATTTTAGGGGGGTCTCTTTGAGATGCAAAGCCATAGGACCATGCACCCATGGATATGAGCTCCCCTTTCTATGTCCCACCATCCATACCAAAATTAATGTGACCTTTCCCTCATGACAATATGGTTTTCTGCTTTAACCAAGCGTATAGTGTTTAAGGATTAAGGGTCTTTCTCTAAATGGCAAGGATTGGAGTGGCAATCAATTGCAAAAAATTAATGCAATATGATGCAATATCAAATTCAGCCAGTAGATGTCAGCAGCATGAGTGATTGCAGTTTCCACGGAGGGAGAGAGGGATAGATGGCAGTTCATCTATCTCTCTCTTCATTGCTTATTCCAGCAGGGCTCTGAGCTCTGCTGGCATAAGCAATTATAGAGCTCAGATGTAAGCGCCAGACACCAGCCGTCATCTCTCATCTGACACCCCTCCGGCTAACCTCCTTGCCGGGAGAGCTGGCAGGAGTGAGGGTCGCGCATTTGGACCATAAGTCGCAGACACTTTTTCCCCCCGAATATCGTATCTTTTTTAAAAACGCAATTGAGGTGTTAATTTTTAATAGCAATCCATGATTGAGAATCTACCATATTTAACTTGTAGGTTAAAAATATATCCAGTAATCCCACCCAACCCGCACCCACTCATTCAGTGATCATCATCACATGATGCTACATCAATAGTCTTTAAATGTTTTGGGACTGGATTAAATTTTAATCATCATCATCATCATCCACATATTATTCAAGACAATTAATTGTAGCAAAAATAAACTAGCTGGGCCTCAATGAAAGTTTCTAATTTTAAATTATCCTTGAAATTATATTTTGAGTTCAGAATCAAAAACGACTTTCTTGCAATCTGTGTATAGAAATTAGGACACATAAAAACAAACTAAACATCTCAGCAGCAGTCTCTTCAACAGTTTATTGAATAACAGGTAATAGTTGTCATAATGAATGTGTATTTTTCTTTCTTTAGCTAACAAATAAAGTTAAACATTTTTGTAGATGTTGGGCTACAGGGTCCAAGAGGTCAGCTGGTGTGCCACTAGCAATAGTGGGTACTAAAATCCACAAGTGGAAATTTTAAATTGCCAATTGCAGTAAATAACTTGCTAGGGGAAGGTATAAAGGGTTTATTTACTTATGCTTGTATTACCGTATTTTTTAGACTACCTGACCATAAGACGCAGCCAGTTTTTAGAGCAGGAAAACCAGAATTTTTTTTATTTGTTTAAATGAATAAGTGAAAAAATCTCATGCAGTACACTAAAGAGCATACTTCAGAATCTCTTCTTCCTCACACACGGGGAAGGGAGGGGGGATGTATGGTGGG
>CM070036.1:28495681-28516411 GCA_036250615.1 Ptychadena robeensis | reverse complement strand
TGGGGTCACAGGATCACATGGTACAGTTGTGTGGGGTCCATGTGTTCCATTTTGCACTTGAAATTTTGCACTCACTTCTATGAAGATATGACCACAAACTGTACAGTTTCTAATGTAAAACTTGCTAGTTTTTCTAGTTTTTATTCTGCGTTGTTGACGAATTCTGTTTGTTTACATTAAAATTATGTGGCTATTTTGCACTTTCTATATATATCTATTACTATCATTTCGGGGGGGGGGGGGGGGGGGGGGGGGCGCACTTGGGCAGCTCAGCCTCTGTTGTTGGTGGACCTTGTCCTGGCCCTGGCAACAGCAGGCAGGCAAGGGAACCAAAGGTAGGTATATTGATTTTAGTATTTTATTGTAGAGACCTTCTGTATCATTATACTGGCTCAAAAATAAGAAAAAGTAAAATTTAATTCGTTTTGTTCCTTGAAGACAGATTTTCTTTAATGATGGTGGGCAGAAGTCATTGGTGAAGATCTGTAGAGTGATATGTAACAAACCATGTATAAAGGTTTAGACTAGGGTAGTGTTTAAAAACATAGCTGTTTAAGTACTAAGGGCTTCACCAAACTTAATCCCATGCACTTTTGTATTAAATTTGCATTTATAATTAGCACCATTTAACAATATTACATGTAGAGGTAGATTTGCTCATTTTGGCAATGGGAAAACCAACAAGCTAACAACATCAAACCTTTTAAAAAGCTCCATCACAATTCTTTCAATTTTCTATTTTGTCCAGTAGATGGCAACATTACAATACTTATTCTTGTTCTTAGAACCAAAATGTTACCTTATAGTGCCTATTTCATTATAACTATAGCTTATGTCTGATTACATTTGGAAAAAATAACAATTGTATGTTTGAAGAAAATACAAATTGTATGTTTCATCATTTTAAAATGTATTATTCAAAAAGCAAACCTAGGTGGTTTGCTAACAAACTTCTGACAATTTTTATTTTTCATAGCTTGATTTGTTAATTAACGATACGAGCAGATGGAACTTTGTTTACTAGCACTGTAGAATATGATGTTAATTTGCACATTACTTAGAAGTCCTAGGGTTCCCCTATTTTATTTCTGGAATGCATTCTAAATAGAGACAGTTGATATTTATTCCAGCATGGCGATTCAAACATTTCTTTGTTATATATTCATATTATGTAAAATGTCAAATTAAGACATAAATATTCTAAGATTATGATCTCTGTCACTGTCATAAAAATTGTCATCTAAAAATGTATTTAAAGAAATTAACCCCATAAAACAGATTGTGGTGCCTTTCTGGAATGTTTTGAACAGTTGACCTTATCTCACTTCAATAAATTCAGAACCAAGATGAAATTAAAGGGGATATAAACATGCCTGCCCTTAATAGCAAATGCTGGCCCAAACTGAAAATTAATCAGGCGCGGAAAATTAGGAATTAAAGTACACCTGCCAAAGCCCAGACTGCACAGACGGATTCCAGTATTACATTGAAGACATCCCATTGTGCCGCCACATACCATTTTTGTTTTTTGGAGGTACTATCTGGAATAATAGGTTTTATTTCTTTATATGGTTTAGAATACAGCAGCTCCGATATAATTTTTGTTACCATTTTATAGATATAACATACTTTTACAAAACACATTTGATTTTATGTTTTATTAATTAAAAAAGTAAAAAAAATTTTTAGAATAGAAAGTATGCTTTAGATCAGGCATGCTCATATTTTTTTGCCTATTACTACGCCCCTTCAGTTAATACAAAAAAGGAAAAAAAGTCCCTTCTGCTAAGATGGGTTAATATTAAACCTGCCAATGAAGACGATTAAAAAAGATGTAAAAGCATTGTGTTAATAGTGCTTTGTCTTTATAAAGATAAGCAAAACAAAAAAAAAACATTCAGTTAAATCAATTATGACAAGTAAAAAACAAAAAATATTAAAGGTGCTAGAAAAGATGATCAAAACAAGGAAGAAATAAAAAAAAAATGGTGCCTCTGCGATCAACTGGTTAATTGCAATCGACCATATTGGCTGCTTTAGATATTGCAGTGTAAGAAATCAGAGCACTTAAAAAGAGAAGAATCTTCCCTTCGGGTCAGCAGCACATCATTGTTCTGAACAGAACACTATAATAACAAACGTATCAAATGCATAAAAAGTATGTTACACTATTATGCTGAAAATATGGAAAGAAGTGCTCTTAATCATGTGATATGACTTGATGTGACCTAGCACTGTGGACAATGGAAGAAGGGTCACTGCTGTGAACTTTGTAGTTGGGTTTCAGAATAAGAACAGAACCATAAGGTGTACAGATTGGCAAAAACGTGGCCTGAGGATACTAATAACCATGTCATATAGTCATGGAAATGCAAAAAATTTATGTGGTAAAAAAATGCATTTTCCCCTATGCCAACACAAATTGTAGGCTGGTCTACCTTTTGATTCATCAGTCTGCAGATATCTAAAACATGCTGCTAGTCATTTATTTTAGTGTTTTAGTACTTGGTAGTGGTATTGCCAACCTAATTGTCACAGATTGCAGTGTCACCCAGCGATCTGTAACTGCAGCGGTGCCCTCTACCAGTTCTTCTGTGTCGCATCCCAAACCTCAGAGGACCAGAGCCTTTCGTAGATCAGCTCCCTCTGCTGGTGGTAGAGTTTGTGGCACATGATGTGGCTCCTTCTCCCTCTGCTAGAGGATATCGGTTACCGCTCATTATTACACCTGGAGCCTTGTCCAATCAGACCACCTGTTTTTGTATATAAGGAAGTCTAGGGCAACAGGGAGTTGCCTGAACAAAGAGGTCTTTAAGTCTCTGCTATCCAGGCTCTGCTTCTTCATATTGCCTTTTTGTTACTGCTCCCTGGACCGTGTTTGACTACCCCAATTTACTGCCCTGACTATGGCCTGCCTGACTACATCTCTGCCTGCTGACTCTGTACTTCACCTTGGAACTTTGCTGCTAATAATAAGTGTGACTAGGGGCCGCACCCTGGGGGCTCCCCGCAGCAAAAACCATCGCACCTGGCGAGGTTGTCTGTTGAATGCCGGGGGGCTCCTTCAAATCTGTGCCCTGGTTTATACTTGTCTGGTGGCACGGTGGGTCCACTGTTCCCATGGTTCACCTATGACACTAATGGTTAAAGGCAATACAGACTTTGGCAGCTTTTGAAGTGTGGTTATCAGCAGGTTTTTTTGATACATCTAGAGCAAGGCACCCACACTTTGGTTTGTGAGCTGTAACTGGCAGGTATTGAAAGAACATTACTATAAAACTAAATATTACAAACAGAACAAGGCCAACAGGTAAATGTTAAAAAGCAAAGCCTCAGCAGAGGTAGCAATAAAAAGTCAGAGATAGACACTCATTGACTCAGCAAAGCATACTTGCAACCGTCCAGATGTATTGGAGGGGGCAAACTTGACTTCTTGGGGGTTCCTCTATTATCCCACAATGCTCTCTTTCAGACACAGGAGACTGGATATGGTCTAGCCCACCACATGTTCAGAGCCACACGGTCCTCAGCAGATAAGAGTAGCCAATTCCAGAGCAGTGGTATTAGGTATAAACAAAATCTGCCCACATACTACCTATATGTGTGTTTTGTTCTTTGGACGGAAGGGAGTTTCTATTCCAGGCCGATTATTTTGGTCTCTTTAGAGGAGAAAAAAACAAAACCTTGTGTTAATAATGACAAGCTTAATATTGTGTTAATAAAATATTGTGTTAATAAAACATTATGTTAATAGGTGAGAAAACAACAAAAGAAAGAAACAAGGAAGGTGCTTTTGTGATAAACATCTTTTGCACCCCTGAACTAGAGTACATTCCTATGTTCCAACTGCTGCTCTTGAATGAATAAAGGGACAATTTACATGTGCCACTGTGTTTCAACAATATGCCTGGGTAGAGAAAGATCGGTATATACACCTAATCGATGTATTAAAATGTACAGATGGTCGAATTTTTTGATTTGCTGACTTTGTGAGGTGATTGTAAAGCCTCTGAACATGGTATCATCACCAAAATAGCTGGAACTGTAGAGAAGGGTTGTGGAAACATTTGCACACTAGCACATGTAGTTCTTGCATAAATTAAGTTCAAAGTTAAAGTCGAAATTGCGATTTTCGAACTTTTTACTGAAATATGAACTTCATTTATGCAAAAACTATATATGTTAGAGACATACTTTTTTTTGTAGTATACCCCCAACCCTTCTCTAGATTTCCAGCAAGTTTGTTGATGATACAATGTTCAGGGGCTTTGCAATTAACTCCGACCATCTCTAATAGTGAGTCAAAGAGAATATCATTGAATGCTAAAAAACACTACAATACAGCACATTACCCACAATCCATAGTTCATGACGGTCATTACCTGTAGATTTTTTGATCCATCCCCTAATAATCGGGAATTCAATGCAAAATCCCTTGTTCAATTGATCCCGCTTGAAGAAATGTCGATCGGACAGCCACATATTGTTAAATCCCTGTTTAATCACCATTACTGGGTAATTACTGGGTCCCCATCCAAAGATTTGACAGGGAATCGATCATTCAAAGTGGTGTGCATCAAATTAATGACCAATTGACAAATGATTGCAGGGATCGTATGAGTATGTATCCGTGAATATGCATCTTCATGGTTAGAAAATTCCCAAATAACCATATAGGACACATACTGATATGATGGTACATTAGTATATTTGACAAAGAGCAAAAAAGAAGACACAACTGGTACATATTGAAAAAAATTCAACAATTGAGGAAGATTTTCCTGCTCATCAGAAAAAATGATGAACCTTTTCATAAAGAACAGATGTCAAATAAAAGACACATCTGTGCCATTGATTTCTTAAGTATTAAAATTATTAAATATTATAATTGAAAAACAATCTCTCAAGCCAAATCTAATTACGCTGCGGGCCAGATTTGGGCCTACATGTATAGAGTGGCACTTCATGGAAGATAACTTACTCATACATTGCAAGAGATATGTATCATGGATAATATTCAAAAGGGATCCAGACAGTTGATACCCTGGAAGACTTTGATACACTGGAAGCAGGGATCTCCTTTACCAGTAAACGTAATTATCTTACCATTAAATCACTGCCAGATTGTGTCTTTTTTCTATCATCATGCTCTACTACCAAAAAAGTTTACTTATCCTTTGTTGGACAAAAAAAGAATCAGGGCTGAATAACCCTTAAGAAATGCAACAACATAAAAAAAATAGCTAATTATTGATCTTAACACTACATTTGTTTAAAGGTCCCCATATACGAGTCGATACCCATTCACTGATACCATAGATGACCCGCACTACTGATGATGTCACGCCGTGTGCGTTCTCCGCCATTGATCGATCAGGTCATCAATTGCGCTCACCCTGTATTTGATCGTGATCAGTCGATCCGATTGAAGACAGCTTGATCAAACAGGGAACCAACATGTTAGTTAATCCCTGTTCTGTTCTTGGAAGGGACCGAGGGTTGTTATTATAATAATAACCATACAATCTTCATATTCTGCGTGTGAAGCCAAGTGCTCAGCACCTATGGGATCTTCTTTAAGGCACTTCATTTAAGGCGACTACAACATGAGTATGAGAGGATGCCAGAAGTCTGCAAGGGGGCAATCAAAGTAAAACATGGCTACTTCGAAGAGGAAATGTAAATGAGGTCACAAGCTATGGGTAGGGTAAGGATACACAAAATCTAGAAAATACATATGTAAAATTAAAGTTTGACTTGCCTCTGAGCTGGTATGATGGTGGCATAGCACTCCACAATCCCAAAAATATTCTCACCTGCTCCCAGGAATCATACGAGAGATTACATCTTTATTTTCCTGGCTTCCTGGAGTAAACTCCTGGAGCAATATCACAAGTGGTCACTGGGGGTGTTTATAATGGTTTTCAATGAGAAGACTTGTTTTAATGCAGAGCCGAGATTAGGGATTTACCTGTCTATCTTTGCAGTGAGTTCTGGGAGGGCGTTACAGGACAAGACGAGGAGAGGGTTTCTCCTTACAGGTACATTTTTTTTTCATATGCATTCCACCCTATTATGGGCACTTTTAGTGCCATTAATGTAATAATGAATTTATAGTGGTAGGTCCGCTTTAAGGCAAACAGCAAAATAAAAAGATTATATTCATATAGCTGTGCTTTTACCTGCAAATGGTATAAGTATTCATTTATTTGTCGGAGACAAGGCATGGAAATAGTGTAAAAGTGCAAACCAGGAATGCATTTCTTTCCAACTCAAGTCAAAGAAAGTAAATTGCCATTGAAAGATTACAAAGCTTTTGGATTACTTTACTCACTCATTTTGCTCATATTTTATTTCAAAATTCAATCTTATGGTTGTAAATTCATTTGGTTGAACCTAACACAGACCTAGCAAGGTACAGATGAATCTAGGATTACCCTTGGCTATGCATAACAAAGTCCTATAAATGGACTAAATTTGGCGGGGGCGGGAGTGGGGGGGGGGCTTATGGTGCACAAGAAGAGTAAAAATTTTAACTTATGACTACCAATAGTTTATCTTTCTTTCTGTCACTTTATTGTGTGAGTATGTGTGTTTTTTATTTTAATTATTAGACATAAACTAGTAGTTATCACACAGCTTGTGTCAGCTCTAGCTCCAGGAGGTCATTCACTATCCCTAATGTCAGCATCATGTGGCAAAAATCACGCAGGGGCGATCAAGATTCCTGTAATCAAAAACTTGGTGCTAAAAACTCAAAAGCTTACATGTATTATCCAAAATGGGAATGTCGGTTTCTCACACCATGTGTAGAGAAGTATATTAAGCATTGTTGTTCAGTTGTTAGTACTCTGTTAGTACTCTGGCCATGCAGCACTGACCTAACATTACAGAGAGGTATCATCTTCTGTACTGACACAGGAAGATTATAACAATACATAGGAAGATGAAGATGTGGTGATGTCACAACAGGGAAGCCGGATGCTGAAAATGTCAGGGAAGGGCATCTGGCCCTGGACAGAAGTAAATAATCCTTTGTTAACTTTGCGGCTGCCCTGAGTTCAGCTTGAGCAGACCGCTTCTGGCAAGATTTTCCAAGTCTTTTTTGACCAACCAGAGGGTTAAAGCTTGGCCCAGGCACTATCTGCAAGGAATTTGTATGTTTTCTCCATGCCAATGTGGGCTTCCTTCCACTCTCTAAATATTTACTGCTAGGTTCATTGGATACAACTCTCCCCCAAATACATTTTCCTTAGGAATGTTTGGTTGTGAGCTCCTCTGAGACAGTCAGTGATATAGTCTAATATTTAAGTGCTATAATAATATAATTTATAATTCTTATAAAACTGTAACAATTGTTGGCTTATAATGTTTATGTTGCAAGTCACTATGGGTTGGTTCTTGGTGGACTAACTTGCTGTGGTCTCCCATGTTTCTTCTCACCTTTCTTTATTATGCCAACCTTTTTATCTGGAAATGTGTCAGTGACCTTATATGGAAATTCCTATTTGCAGCTTCTTCTCTTATGTTTCGCACCATCTCTGTATTTTAATCTTGCATCCTGCAGTGAATCTCTTATGGACCTGGCGACAATTACTCACAATGGCAAGTTCCAAGCATTATAAGCTGTGGTGTTCTCTGTGTCACAGCTTTCAGGAGAATAAGCACAATTATATTTGTTAGAAGGAATGGAATTAAGTTTGAGTGTTACTCAGTCAGAGTCAGTAGTCTGTGACTCAACACCACCCCACCCCATAGCCATAGTCATGAGAGGTGCAGAGGTACTCACCCGGAGGGGGGAGGTATGCTGGTAAACAGCAATCACTATCCAACGGAGTGCAATGGGGAGGGGGGGGGGGGGTTGTAGGGGAAGGTGGTGTTCGTCCAAGGCACTGATCTGCCTAGGACCGCCCCTGCTAATTCCACAAAATAAAGCCCCATCAACTTTATGATTAGGTTTTTAAAACATAATTGCAACTGCAATACCTTACCAAGAACCCATACAACGGGCCATTTCCTGGGTTCCTGACTGTTAAATAGATGATGCAGAGTTGGACTTAACAAACCTAAATAAACTTTAGGGCAAACAACATTTACACAAAAAGATTTTACACAAGGAACACATTTTGTTATTTGACATTAGAAAACCTCTAATATCTACGTACAAATTTCACATTACATTGAAAACAGAGCTCTCAGAACGTAAAAGATTGCCATCTCAGCTTGAACACTACAAATTTATATACCCTGTCCCAAAACTTCATTTTCTCCTTTTTTTCACGCTTACATTTACCCATAATTTCAGACTTGTCTCAGCTGGATCAGCTGCATTTCCCCGGGAAGATTGAGAACACATCAGTCTTAACTCAGTCACAATCCAGAAGGAATTCAGTTACATCAGTAAGTCTCATTACGTGAGATTCTCCTATTGCTTTTTGTTATTTGTCCGCCTGTAAAATACCTGTCTTCTTTCCTGATTCAAATTAAAAGAGTCCAGCAGAGAATGAATTTTCAGTTTCTTTGAAATATCTCTTGAAAGAGTGAAAGCCATCAAAAAAATCCCAGTAAAATGGTTAATAAACCCTTTTCTTCCATGCCATAGTAGGCAGTGACACTGTGAATTTTCATGTAATTTGCAGACGGCATCTCATAAAATATGAGCAAAATTTATTCAGTTCAAATTAAATAGATGTAGCACAGAGTAATCTTTCTCTATTAAATATGTCACTTTTTGCAATTGTTTCTTAATATCCCTCACAGCTTCCATCTAAGATTAGCACTTTCTTTGCTGCTACAGTTTCACTAACCTACTGAATTATTCACTGAAGCATAACCTTCAGATATCAGGTTAGAAAGACCTTGATTATAGCAGGAAGTGAACTGTATAAACCATTTTCTTTAAAAGAAATTTCCTTGGTATAGAAAATCCTGCACTCGATTGGTATAACCTGCCTAGAAATTAAGGGCGTAATTGATAGAACCTGGTCAAGTGCAACATTGCTCCTTTTTGTTTACAATAATTCACTTGAAATAAAGTAAAAGTGATCTGTACATGTAATGGTGAGTGTAAGAATTTTTTTTTTTCCTTTACTGGCTTAGATTGACTAAGAGTGGTATGGAAAAGCTGTGTTGACACTTCTTCATTACAAGTGACTTGGGATTCAGATTCTCAGTCCGGCCACACCACTTGAGACCCTGAAGCTTTGACTTCATTTATGTAAATGTAAACACAAGACACACAACACAGCTCAACAGATTTGGAAACCACTGCTGTTCATATCTACAATGTGATGTTTTGTCTCTTTCATATCATTCTGTCTACATATATTATATTAAAATATTAGAAAGCAATGCAACAGAGTTTCAGAAACTGCCATCAAAGTGAGGGAATTCTCAGAAGATTGAGGGGATAATATAATGACTGGTTTAACATGGCTCATTTTAGTCATGAGTTCTATGTGTCTGTGTTCAATATATTACACTTCCAGGTAAAAAAATCTCATTAGGAAACCAAGTTCATTTTTTCTCTTCTATACGTTCAACTATTAGGCCACAATGCTGAGCAGAAAACATAAAAAGAGCAAAAGATGAATGAAAAGTGAGCATAAACACGTTTATTATAAAAAAAGACAAATTGACTTTGCATGTTAAAAGGCAGAGAGGATGCTTATTACAGAGTCTTCAGCAGCTACAGAGACAGCAACTGCAAAGGCAATTATTGGGCTACACATATCTAAAGTAGTGTTGAGCGTGACATATAGCAAAATTTCGACTAGCTGACTTTGAAAGTTAATTGCAAAACATCGAATCATCATCACAAATATTAGGGATGTATGGAAGGGTTGTTAAGCCGGCCATAGACATGCCAATTCCTGGCAGGAGTTGCAGGCGATCCACCGGCGTGCACGCTCGCACCAAACGCATGGTGGTCAGTCACCAACAACTACAGGCCATGGATCGAGATGTCTATGGCTGGCTTTAGATTTTTTTTTTTAAGCATTGCTTAAAGCAGTGGCTCCCAAACTTGGGGGCGGACCCCCTCGGGGGGAGGCACAAAGGTGTTCCAGGGGGGCGCAGCCCCTTATTCTGAACCTGTGTTTTAATGGGGTGCTTGAAAATGTTCCTGAATCGAAAAGTGGGGCCCCACAAGGAATGTTTTAGAACCACTGGCTTAAAGGGATTCTAAATAGTAAAAAAAACATAAACACAAAAAAAGCCTGTTTTTAAGGACACACCTTTCAGTTTTCTACCACAGCTTTCCTGCCATCAGCCCTGACTGGTAGCTTCTGTCTGTATGCTGGGCAGCTTGAGACCAACTCACATACAATGCAGATAAAAAAGCAGCACGCTGAAGACTCTTTAGTCTGCCTTTGCTATGTTTTTGCGCCAAGACACATACATTCTCCTGGTTTTGTGGGAGAAAAAGTGTGTCTGCTATAAGACATCTTACACACAATTTTTGCATACAATAATTTTAAAATCTAATCAAAATTTTAACTCAAAAATGTTTAGCTTGACTTTGAACTGAATGTATGCATGGACTAGAGCAATCCCTTTTTCTTTAAATGTAACTCACAAAATCAGCTAGAAATTTCACAAAAGCATTGATATTTTAATTTTTAAACTTTAATAACAATAAGATAGCTCCGTAGGGTCTTTTCTGACTTCACTGGATTCATGCTTGTCGGTTGCATTAAAGGTGACAAAGCCATTAAATCAGTATAAATTAAAAGTAAATGACATCCTGTGTCATCAGGTCATGAAGAAAATTAAAACGTTTTAGATTGAGAGATACAGAAGTGATCCTAATTGTAATGTTATATCCCTTCATTGTAGTTATAGCTCAATTAACATGAACAATGTGTGTTATTTGATTACTTTGGAAGGATGTTCAAGATCCACTGAAGGCAAAAAGGTATATATCACAGCGCGCAAAAAACAGGGGATATACAGGAAGTGACGTCAGTCAGGTAGCGTGCTTACCTCTCGGCTGTTTTAGCAGGGAGAGGGCGTTACCCTCCCAGCTAATGTCCCACCCCACCTGTGCTGATAATGTGTGGGGTGGGACATTAGCAGGGAGAGGGTGTTACTAGATCAGCACAATTTCAAGAATCCGGGAAAAATACCGGATTTGTTGAAATCTGGATTTGGCAGGGAAAGCCACATAAAAATGTGACTTTCCCGGCTAAAACAGGTGGGTTGACAGGTATGATATGTTAAGCCTAAGAAACAGTGATAAGGGATTATATGTTGTATGTCTATTTTGCATGGATGATATTGTGCCATATGGTATTTTTGGTTAGAGCAACAAAAGGATTGTTATGGCAACGTTTGCTTTGATGTTGTTTTATTTTGTTGTTATAAAACTAATAAAAACATTTCAATAATATATTATGATAAAGATCCCATGAGGTGCAGTTTACTGGGTAACCTAAATCCTTGATGATCTTGTGATGACAGTTGGCACTGCCTCCACTGCCTCCATTGTGGTAATGGGCATGCTCATAGCCAGTGAG
Organism: Ptychadena robeensis; assembly: GCA_036250615.1. Taxonomy (NCBI): domain Eukaryota; kingdom Metazoa; phylum Chordata; class Amphibia; order Anura; family Ptychadenidae; genus Ptychadena; species Ptychadena robeensis. Next base: position 28,504,895 of record CM070036.1, on the reverse strand, counting down.
AAATAACTGTGGGGGGATCTTGTTGAACAATCTCAGCTCGGTTTGAAAATGTCAAATAAGAGAAATAACCATTTAAGACACCCAAATTCAACAAGGTTTATTAGATAATAAAAGAAATTGACAGTAAAATTGTATCAACCTTCTTTGTGTCTTGTAGTTTCTTCGGGATAGGTGGAGACATGTCACAGGAATTTGCATATCTATCTATCTATCTATCTATCTATCTATCTATCTATCTATCTATCTATCTATCTATCTATCTATCTATCTATCTATCTATCTATCTATCTATCTATCTATCTATCTATCTATCTATCTATCTATCTATCTATCTATCTATCTATCTATCTATCTATCTATCTATCTATCTATCTATCTATCTATCTATCTATCTATCTATATCTATCTCATATGTTTTTAACATTGAACATAGCTTATAAAATATATAATGAAGCATACAAAAGCAGACAGCAAATGTGGCAAAGTTACAAAGGCATGTACCATTTGTACACTTATATATTAAATAAACACATTGAAAAGAATTCCCAAACTATTGATATAGTAAGGTAATAACAATACTAGCTCTGTTCCATTATCTTCAAAGTAAAGTCTTGGAGGACGGGCCGACTGTGCACAGCTTCTACTTGGGTTTAATGACTGTCTAATTTGGCTTTGCTTTTGTTCTTTGTTAGTGAGGGTCAGGCTCAGTGTGTGAATTATGTCATTGTTTGTATGTCCCTAAAATCATTTATTATTCTCTGTTTTATTCTCAGCGCAGAATGAAAATGATGAAGGTGACTTCCCTACCTTGCTTTTCTGCATCTTCAAAGCACAAGGTCATCTTTGGTTGAAAGTGAAAAAGTGAAAACAACTCCCAATATACTAGATTTCTCTCTCAATACTCCATTACAATGCTGAAACTACTAATGTAAAATTTATATGTAGCATGATACTGTTTCCTTCGCATGGACTGCAAGTTTAAAAAAGAAAAAAAAAAGATGGAAAAGCTTTGTATCTGTGCATGGCAGAGCATATTAAACCAAAATTATAGCTGTTGGAATGACTTTTCTTCATTTCCTTTATACTATTGTGAAGAGGAATGTCCTATTTAACATGAAATATGTTCAAAGATAAAGGCTAAAACCTATGGGTATAACATTTTGTTAGAGGAGCGAGCATATGCACATATTATATTTAAAATAAATGTGATGATATGTCATCAGCAGTTGGTATACTCTTGGTACTTGACAGAGACTGGCAGCTGAAGGACATTAGCTTTGGCATTTGCGTTTGATATAGGAACATGAGCAGTGGGAGGGGCTTAAAGTGGCACAGCTAACTTTGGAATTGGTTAAAAACCAAATTACATTTGTTAAGATGTTTTTGCTTGGCTATTATAAATTGCACCATTTATGAATATATGTTTTTCTTTGCAGTAATATGTCCGCATACTGTTTTTCCTGAAGAAATGGGGTGAAATGCGTTGAGCTTTAGGACATCGCCATTATTTGATGGTATATGGTTCCCTGACTCGCCCTGGATCTCAGAGGGCAGAGTGGCCAGACCTATGCCCACCTTGAGTCTGGAGGGTGAGGGTGATGTAAAGGCATTCCTTTATTGTATTGTATTGTATTGTATGGCATTAACTTCTGTATTGTGATTTATACCTAGGTCATATATTTCAATAAAGACCATTTTTAAGATTATCTGTTATTTTTATGTGTTCCTAAAAAACCTGTGGATAATGCCTTCGCGAAATGGCGAAATAGCGATATTCGAGCTAAATATTCGAAAATCGAATATTCGAGCTCAACACTAGTACTCACAAGGGGCAAAAAAATAGCTATGCGTACCTGCATTATTGTTACAAAGCTCATATGCGTGCTAACAACTTAGAGACACTCCAATGTTAAATGTATACAATCTATGTCACTTGGATAACTGCAGGGAAACATTAATAACTATAAAAGGTTGCAGTTAGGGGTGTGAAATTGGGAATGTAAATTAATAATCCCCAAAAAAAGATTGTTCGCTGCCAGGGCTCTGATTTTTGCCGGACAGCACCATCTCGTCCAGAGCAGTACTGACAGGACAGTGCTGGACAAGATGGTCCCCTCAGAAATGCTAGGGGGTTAATTGTGGAATTGTTTTGTGGACTTTCCCCCATTCTACTAACTTTGGAGTTTTTAAAGCCATATAATGTCTACAAACAACAGGGACTGCAACAGTCAAGAGTTACCAAAGATAAATATATGATCTCTATAACAGTATAGATTGTAAGCAGAATCTTTTTTTCACTATTGTCCTTTATGGAAAAAATAAAACTTTGCTGCTAGAATTTTTTTAACCGAGTGACAAGATTGACTCAAAACTAAAAATTTTGTCCACTTAAAGCGGACCTACCACCAGAAATCTATATTTTCATGAATGGCACTAGAAGTGCCAATAATAGGGAAGAATGCAGTGAAAAAAAATACCTGTAACGAGCAATTTAAGAAGATTATCCCAGAGCTCTTCTCACTTCCTGGTTCATTTTAGGCAGAAATAGCAAAGTGTGGGGTTGGGCCTGTTAAGGTTCAACCTCCTGTGGTGGCACCTATCTGTCAAATGTCTGGCAGATAACCAAGGGACTTTTTTAATGGTCAAAAAGAAAAGGGTAAAGGTTCGCTTTTAGTAGTTCAAAGTGAAGTTTTTACTGTTTCACACCAAAAAATAAAAATCGGAGATGAGATCCAGTACAGCCATCGAAATGTTGAATTTTATCTCCTATCACACATAAACAAACAGTATACTCGTTTTATCTTTACAATTGCCTCAACACGTTTCGCGGTTTTGCTCCGCTTCTTCAGGAGGGGTATCAGAAAAAAACGTATTTGTTCTAGGAGAAACATAATGACTATAGGTTAATGAAGCCAGTCCTACTTATTATGATCAATAGGTTGGTATTTAACTGTACTTACCCTGAATGTGTCGTCTGTGGGTAAAAGAGCCCAGGAAAAATGATGTGAGGTGTCGGGGTTAGGGAGGAACCCCAAGATGGGGAACCTTTGGGGAACCAGACCTAAATGGGACGCAGAGGGAGGCAAGGTCCCGCCGCAGGGAGGGGGTGTGGCGGGGAGAGGCCACCCCAGGGGGCCGCGGCGGGGCAAACGGGGATCCCGGTGCCTTTTTGGGGAACGGGGAGCCCCGCCTCGCTCTATTGGTTCCACTCCAGGTATAATTGTTTTGGTTCGATGTCAATAATGTGTGTTTCTACCGCAATGTATGAATGGCTAAAACAAAAGGAGTTCGCAGTGATGGTTACTATTTATGGATAACACCTAATGGTCGTAACATAAGTGTATTGGAGGTGCTTCTAGTATGGGTTGGACTTGTGTGGGAGGAAGTGTTGGTCTATTAATTGAAAGTGAGTGTGATAAGTGGTTTAAGTGTTACTACTTTTTTAATGAGCTATTGTTTGGTGTTTGTTATATGCTGTGTGAGGTAGTGGGAAGTGAAGGAAATGTTTAGTGCTGGAGTAGGAAGTGGATCACCATCCAAGTGATAGAAAGGGGAAGGGAATATAGGTTATATGTGTGTTGTGTATGTGGAACTTAAGACCTATGTATAAGTGACAATACTAACGTCAACCCCCAAACACAAAACCAATCACGAAAAAGGGAAGATGGGGATACTAAAAAAAAAAAAGGAGGCACTTTCACTTCACCGTGTCTGTCTATTCTGCTAGTGGGTATGGTAACATAACTGCCAGGGGTGTGGAAGTGGAGTGTGAAGGATCACCGCCGTGTATATGTGTAAGGATATTCTCTCACTCACTACCTTTAACTTTGATAAACATGATACGGATGGTCTGTAACATAAGGACAGGTGCCCTCTCTGAAAGAAACGTTTTTCAGCAGTCAAAAGTAACTCTGTATCGGAGATTGGTGTCCCATTTGTCCAACCAGTCCCTAAGGACACAAAAACGTTCACTGTAAATAGATATCATAGGGTCCACCGTGTTGATAGGTCTTGATCATTGGGTTTGGCTCGCTTACCCTGGTTTAGTCATGAAATAGCCGTGGCATTGAAGTGGACCACAGAGAATTGGCAGCTGGGTCTAGGAGATAATCTCAGTAAATCCCAGTGGCACCTTGATATTGCAACCCCCAGTTTTCATGTGTTTCCGTTAAACGACGTGAAGGAAGTGAGGGTTATCTTGTTAATCGTCATTACAGTAAGTTTTTGAGTTTTTTTTTACTTCATTCTCCCGATTATTTTCACTTCTAGTGCCCTTCATAAAAACAAGAGTTCTTTCTGGTGGGAGGTCCACTTACCTAATAATACCAACAACATCATGAGTGTTTGGTGACATTTTATGTGGTAAGAGTTTAAAAACAGGAGCCTTTATTTTACTTGAAGGATCTCCACAAAGTGATGGGTCGGTTAAAGAAACATCGCGACTTAGGTCAGGGTTCTAGGGTTAATGGGAAATATCACAATCTGACATTAACTTAGATGGTATCTTTAATGGAAACAGAAACTCATATCATTAAAATTTTACAAATATAAGTTGCACAACTGCTTAAAAAAGTACTGTTGGATACAATTTGTTTTTAGCATTATAAATTAAGATTGGTTGGAAACCAAAATATATTTAATTCCAAATTAAATATAATCCTTAAATCTGGCAGAAGTATAATGTATTTCAAAAATACAACAAGCTCAAGTAAAGTCGAGTCAGCAATTTAAAGACAAACATAACATAATTACATGTCCATACAATCCTGGAGAATGACTGGGTGGGGACAAAAAGGTCCAAAGCACTACTGCGATAGAAAACATTTATGATCAGGGTTCACCTACAAGATTTCCTGAAATATTATATGTATACATCTCACAATCCAGATTCCCCCAATGTAGCTTTTTGTTTTTTTTTTGTATATGTCCGTTAAGTATAAACCTGCATGTCTATTATACTTTGATGATCTCTTACTACCTCTGTGAATTAACAATATAAAACAAGTTTTGTATCCCCCGAAATTAAGCAATAGCCAAGAACCCAGAAAACCCCATTCCCCCCCTGATTTTTAGGGTCAAGGGGACTTTAGGCTCCAATGCAAAGAATGGGTCACGAGGCCTGCTAGGAAATCTCGGGGACACTCAACCACTCAATTCATTGGTCACCTGTTCCTGCTAAATATACTTGGGTTCTCTTTGCAGAATGTAGGGTGCCTTTTTGGGTCCCTGTTTCCTAGTGGGAACCCGCATTGACCCTGTGGCTACCGATGTTGGCTCCTTAGGAAAACTTTCTTTTGGGCTCAACTGACTCGCCAAAATTACCTCCCATATTTCCCCTGAATATTTAAAGAACTAAACATACTTTGGGTTGGTAGCTAAACCCTTCCCATAATCTGCGGAGCACGATTATATGTTGTATGTTTTTTTATTCTCTGTTTGTTATTGCCACTGAGTGACTATCCGTGTGATGGCCCGAACTTCGGCCGTGTCCCGTCCGCGAACGGGCATAGCGGACTTTTAAACAGTTCCGCCGTCCTTCCGTTCGCGGACAGATTCAAATTCCCCGCCTTTAGTGTGGGGAATTTTGCCTCGAAACTTCGGATGTGATTCCATTGACGTAAACATCCGCACCTGGAACACATATTTCCTGGTTGTGTTACCAGATGTGACGTCACTACAGCCGGATTTTTCACTGCAAGACCAAGGTTCTCTGCCCGGTCTCAGTGAAATATTCCCTCTGCGGCGGGATCTCACTTCTTTGTCTCCCCGGAGGAGAATGAGGGCTCCTTCCTCCGCGGACAGGGCGGGTTGAACACCCGTACTGTCGCCGGCGGAAGGAGGGCGAACATTCTTGTTCGCGGCCAACTGTCCGCCTTGCGGGCAGTTCGGCCATCACTACTATTCTATAATGCTTGAGGTCCAATTAATTTGTTTTTAAATGTTGTAAATAAATTATTATTTACCTTGTTACCCATACCCTTTTTTGAGACAATCAGGGGGAATTGGTTTTATCTGTGTTTCTTGGGCTTTTGGGCCCATTTCTGAACTATACAAACTTGTTTATATTGTATTTTGGGATGTGCTCCATAACTTGAGGACTAGTAAATTTGGTATCTGTGAATTAACATGTCCTTTGGACTTGCATATAAATTTGCCAGGGGTATCCAGTGGACGTGATCTCCACAGATTGAGTTGTTAAAGTAATCCGCCTTCTCAATATGCCTCACCTGTGCCCCCACAACAACTGGCTCGGTTGTGGGGAAGAGATCTGGTATTGGGCCTGGTGGAACCCCCTCGTCCTGTCCTTATCAGCTGTTTGTGGTCCCCTTTTTCAGAGCAACCAGACCCATGCCAGCAGGGGTCCTGGCATGCCCTGAGGGGACCCATGCTTTTCATTGGTTCGCCATATCCAGAGCATACCAGACCCGATGCCAACATGATCTCAAATGCCTGTGAGTGAACCACATGTGTTTGTGGTCACCCCCTTGTCCAAGCAGTTTCCAAACATTGGATTTTTAGGCTAAAATGGATGGGATAAAAGCCAACCTTTTAATGACACTTTGAATACCTCATAATCTAAAAACCAAACCCATTCTAAACCCATATAGAGTAGCCCATCCAAGAGGAATTGGGGATATGGAGTAGAAGAGGGGAAGAAAGGATAAAATAAAAACATTAAAAAAAACAATAGAAAAATTATGGCTTAGACTACTGATTTCGACTTGTATTTTTTATTGCAAAGCCCCTGAGCTGGTATCATCACTGAACTTGCTGAAGATGTAGAGACAATATATATATACACTACATAGATCTTTTGTAGTAGGTTTCTAAAAATAAAAAGAACCTTAGATGAACAACACAGTCTTTACCATAATTGTGTAATATTTCATATGTACACAAAACCGTTAATACATTTTAGGAAAAAATTTAGGTACAACCCTTAACACTTCCATTATAGCAGAGTGGTCCTTAATTTTATCTACAAAAGCCTGGAAAACGTATTGACTGAGTATAAGCCGAGGGTGGGAAAAGCACAGGTCAGAAGTGAAAGCACCATTGCCATTAGGAATTAATCAAACAAATTAATGTTAGTGCCACAACACAATAAAGTTAAGAAACACAGGTTTAATTTTTATTACCACCATTTTCTTATATGATCCAACATAAAAATAAATTTCCATTTAAAAAGTCTTTATTATCATTTTTTAACCAAGCATGAAATGAATGAAACCCTTTGTATTTTAAAATAGTAGTGGAGTGTTCTATTTTTTGAATTGTATTGAAATTCCCTTCTCCCATAACATTATTAACAGGTGCCACCGATGGCGGTGTGGTTTCCGTTTTGTTTACATTTAATCAGCAGATGTCCGCTAACACAAACTGATTTCACAGAGGCCAAGGGGACCATTTTTGGGCTGAAGAAGTCCAGCTTTATACAATTATATACGGTAAATTAAGAAATAGTGGTGATGGCCGAACGTCCGCAGGGGTTTCTTCCCGTCAATTCCCCGCCTAGAGGCGGTGAATTTGAATTTGCCGCGAACAGGCGGATGGCGGAACGTCTTTAGAAGTCCGACCCCGCCCGTTTCGCGGACATCCTGGGGCTATTCGGAGCCATCCAAAACTAAAATGATATAGCAGCTAGTTTCTGCTAATGCAATTCATCTTCTAAAAATCTATGTATACGGTAGGTATATGGCCCAAGCACCCCGGGGTAGATTCAAGTAAAATCATACATGCGCACTCACGGTGCTTTTGTTTTAGGAAGTGGGCAGGGCTGGGAACGGTTTGGCGCCTGTCTGGGCGGGACCTAGTTGCACTTGACCTAGGCATCAGGTGGCCTGGTTGGGGTCTTTATGGTTGCGCGCTTTTCCCTTTCTTCCTTTGCGGGCAGCCATCTTGGGCCTGCTGTTGGGAAAATACACTGGCCTGCTACTGTGGGGAGAACAGCACTTTGGTCCAGACAGGCTTACAACCCATTTTGTTTGTAGAAAGTATGTCTCGACACAGTTCTTTCAAATAATAATACAGATGTCCCCACACTAGTTGCTGTTTCAACTGGGGCTACTTTACTGAATGGAGAATATCTTACAATTTGTAGCACGTTCTCTGGCCCCAGAGAAATGTCAGTTCTTTAGGGAAGTATTCATTTTCAAAACATAGAAAGTGGGATTCTGCAGCCCAATTCCTCCAGAGGGGTCTTTCCATCCGCTAGGGGACTGTGAGCTTCCCCAGGGCAATCCTTGAATGGGGGGTGACAGTCCACACTTCCCGCCTTAGGGGAAATTAGTTATTCACATGACATACCGCTGGAGATTCCTGCATACCCCAGGCCTCAGGCTTTGTCCCATGTTCTGCTGGCAGACTAGTTAGGCCCCGTCCTACAATTAACATATACCCTGGGGGATGGGAAACCCTTCCTGTGTGATGGGCTAGCAGCCCGAACACACAAAAAATTTATTAACCATTTCTTGACAAATCTTGTTACGCTACACTTGATTGGACTCTAATCTGTTTTACCAAAGCTAAAACCACGCACCCGTGTTGTGCCTTCCTCTCGAAGCAGGATCACATAGCGCTCTAGCCGCAAGGAACTCATTGAAGGGGTTCCAACATGTTTGAAAAAAACCCCGGTCAATCTCCATTACTTTTACTTTGCATTAGACATGAGTCTTCAATGCAAAGTATGGAGGACTGGCCTACCTTCCTTGCAACAGTCATTGATTTCGCCTGTTCAAATTGATCGATTAAATCTAAGAACCCTTGTGTGGCCTACTAGCTTAAGTCATCAAATGCATTTACCATACCACCTTACCACTCTCAGGGAAGCCCTAGCTGGAGAGACAATAATCATACAAAACCAATTATGATTTATTTATTTCATTGGAAGAAAAGCTCATCAGTTTAAAGTTAGTTTTCTAAAAACCTTAGAATACATAAATGTGGATAATGGAAGGTAATATTAGGTAAAACCAAGCTCATCTTCAGCAGCTGAGGTTTTTTTTTTTTTAACCCTGTGACTATGGTTTTCTTCCCTTTTCCTCCTTCCTCTGCGTTCCTGAACTTGTATTCCCTTTGGTAACTATCTTGCTGATTATTTCTTGCTGTCTGATTCTTTGCTGAACTATTCCGTTTGTTCTTTGTATTTCTTTGCTGTCGTTCCTGGTTGGCTAGTTTCATCAGATTCATAGCAAGGTTGCTGTGACTGACTGCT
>CM070036.1:28469417-28485668 GCA_036250615.1 Ptychadena robeensis | reverse complement strand
CCCCCCCCCCCCCCAACCTGAACGTTGGCACAGAGACCTCCGTAACCTGGACCTCTTTATCTTTACTTGCTTCCACTATATTTGCAGTGCACATACTGAAGAAAAAAGTTTCTGTACAGTTTGGTACCTTTATGTAGTGTATGTGATATACAACAGAATACGTGAATGCGCAGAAAAAGGCTAAAGTAACCATCTGGAAATGCTACTTATGGAACATCAGAGGTTTGCCTGGCAGTCTTGCTATTTGCTTATGGTTAAATGAGCAAAAAATTCTTTGTCCAGTTCAACAGCTTTGGAAGAGTAACACCTTATATTAATGATGTTTTTGGAGTTTGATAATGTTGATCTTTATAGGAAGACAGTATAGCAGGTGCACGTCTGAACCCTAAAACACTTGCAGGCATTACTCTCCTACCTCAGTGGTGCCACCCTGATCAATCACATTCAATGGATTATGCAATGGATAATAAAGGAATATACTCAGTCTTTTTACTTATCATATGTACAACCAGCAATGGATACAATCAGTTGCAAACGGTGGGTAACAATTTAATACAAAAGTGCTTAGGGTCTAAACCAATAGAGAAGTGCTGATTTCTGTAATGGTAGTGTAGAATAATGTCTTGTTCTTACATTATACTAAAGCCATCCTTTCTCAAACCCTAGCCTATCATGGAATCAACATTCACGGACCTCGGACCTTTAGGCAAGGCCTAATTCAATCGGAATGTCCTGGTGTGCCTCACAGCACTCTGGTACACAAGTTTGCAGACAGCAGAATACATGGAACCCCTCCTAAAATATCATATGTATATTGTCTGTGACCCATCAGCACCTCCCTCGTTAGTGGACAGAACATCTACAGCAAAGCATGGAAAAGGCATTAACTGTTTCATTGCCAAACAAACCCTAGAACGACATACATTACATTACACTACAACACTATAATGCATAAACCCTAAATGTAGTCTTGATTTTGTATACTGTATATTCTTGCATTTAAACCTATCTTCTTCATCTGCCATACAAGTTAGGGAAGTTAATGCTATCGTAGTTTATGTGTCAATAAGTAAAGTACTGAATTACAAATTGTTGCGCCGATTCTGCATCTGCAACCCTTTTTTCTCCTATTGGTGCCTTTTGTTCCATCTGTTCTTGTTTGTACATCTGGATTTTGTTATAATGCATACTGCCATCTAGTGTCTACTATTGCAGCTTCATGAATAAATCACTCATAACACTATGGCTGCATGAGATCAATACCTTAAAACAAGAATAGGCAAATTCAGGAAGGCACCCAGAGAAGCAAGATACAGTCACAATGGGTAAATCAAGGAACAGTTACTATGTCACCTTAATTCCCAGCTGAGCCCCTTTCAACAGTAAACTGCCCCACTTGGTTTATATATGAGTTTTCTTCTGGTATACATATACTTGGGATTACTAATAAAAAAATATCTATGGCAATTGTTTTAGGTGTATTATTTCATTACATCAATAAAAATCATATTGAATGTAATCATGTAAATCATGAAAAACATCATAAAAATTACCTTAAATATTCGGTTTGAATCCTATCTATAGTTAAATAGGATCCAATGCCTGTTGGTTTTGTAGATATAGAATGTGTTGCAATTCAGGACATGCCTTAACAAAATAGTTTTTTTCAAATTGTTTTATATCAAACTAAATCATTTATAGCATAGCAGCTGTTATGTGTCTTTAACCAGCCAAAAAACAAAAAAAAAAAAATAAGATAAAGAAATTCTTGGCGGCACAGGATTATAATGGGTTAACAATTGTATAAATGTTACTGTTGTAAAATTACAGCTTGTTGTTCAGATGAATACTCTCCACTTCTCATATAGCTCTAAATTATGGACAAATGCTTGCAATTGTGAACTACCTACATTGTGGTTGCCTGTTCCCAGGCTTCATCAACCCGAGCTGTCCAATGGGATTACTGTAAGCCTTCACGGCAGTCTGCCAGCCACTGATCAGAAATTCATATCCCTGGATGTTAGATTGCTCTCTTTATTCCATCCATGTGACAGTGGTGATTGCTGGTGTTTGGTTAGAAATTAAAAATTTGTGGTCAGACTGCTGCTCTTCTGGAAAGAACACAAATTAAAATGACATGTAGGTGTGTTTTTTCTAATAAAAATACAAAAAAAAAACTAAATAAAAATTAAAATAGGTATGGCATTAATCTTGCACAGTTCTGTAATAATGGTTGTAGAAATCATTAGGCATTGATGGCCCTTCTGAGTGGTGTTCAGGCAGTTGGCTTCTTTCAGTTACCACATATCAGTCTTCATAGATTAATGGTTTTTCTATGATAAAAAAAGAAGAAAAACAGGGTGAAACTATAGGTGGGCTTCAAGAACTCCTAAATTAAAAAACCAATGCTCTCAAGCAGATACTTTCAAGGACATGCTGAATTAATCACAAGAGGCTGGTTAGCAGGAGGTCAGAGCAAGACTTCTTAGAATCATTTTGGGTCATGTCTAGAGGCGATAGCTCTGTATGTGCTGTAGTGCAGAATCCCCCTTCTAGTTTAGTTCCCACTCAAAAAAGGATGAAGGCACATTGCATAGATGTAGAGAGAAAAGAAAATCAATGGTAACTATGATTTATTTCTACCATCTTTTATTACTACATAGAATAACACTTTATAGTTGTAACTATGTACAATTTAAAGCATAATATAAAAACACACAAACATATATATATATATGTATATACGTGTGCGGGTGTTTGTATGTTTTTGTGTGTTGTGCTCATTCTTTTATAAAAAAAAATTTGCACATTCATACACGTGCTAATTGTATCTTGTCATTAGTAGTTGTATGCCAAGCTTGTGACATATGACTTGTGTACAATAAGCTAGGAGATTGCTTATTCATCCAAGCTTATCCATCATTTTTAGCTATGCAAATGAATTAGTGTTTTTGTAAAAAAAAAAAAAAAAAAAAAAAAAAAGAATAAGTGATTTTTCTGGTCAAATGGTCAAAAATATCTGTATATTTATACAAGAAAAAGCAAGGAAGATTTTTTTTGACACATAAGAAAGCTCCACTGACCTTGTGATGCTTATTTCAGACAATGATGTTGCTTACAATATGATTCACCAAAATGTATTTTGATTCTGCTTTGTGGTGTTTTTAATAATTTGTTTTGATTTTATTATAAAAATCTTGTTGATTTGATATGTAATTAGAATAAAAATTATACAAAAGCAAATAAAATGTATATAAAATTTATATAAAATGTATATTCTTTTTTGTTATACAAAAGCTTTTAAATTGTGATTGTTCTGTTTATGACATTATTTTTCTCTTACAGACCAGTCTACTGTAACTGTGAATCAGCCTGATTGTTGTCGAATCTAAATTTTTGTCTATTTCAGACCTTAACCTTAAACCTAACCTAGAACCTTAAATTCTATCTTATTTCAAAATCTTTTCACTATTACAGATTTACAATATATAATTTTGTACACTCAACTAACATTTATGCAAAACTAAAATTTTTACCAGCAGAAAGAAAAGTATTTAAACATGTTATTCAAATTATTCATTATAGAGACGATTGTAAACATTTTGTTTATTTTATTTTAACTAACTAAATTGCAAAAAACTTGAAATCAAATCAGCTGACAGACTGAAATCACTAGAGCCTCTGATATAAACATATAAACATTTTAACCCTTTCCATCCACAGAGGTAATTTATAACATATATACATTTTATTGTTTTCCCAGTCATTTTCCATATCTATTTTTCTATTTAATTTTAACTAACGCTCCCTCCCACTCTATATATTTGAAATTGCTAACTTATAATATTATAATACATAACGAAAAGATATTATAGACGAGAACATAGTATTGTAACTGAACAAAAAAAGGAACAGTAAAAGTAAAGCTTATATAATTGCTCTATGCCAGAGAACAAATAAGGAAAATATATATTCGATTTTTTTTTATTATAAGCAATTGAATGTATATACATACAAGCAATTTTTGTACTTAAAGTTTGAAGCTTAAACCCGAGTATAATTCCTAATGCTGGTGTTAAGTATTTGACTCTGTGGCTACTGAGGGAAGTCAGCAAGATGTATGTTTTGATTTAGTAATTCATTGCCTCATATATCCCAGGACACAGTCTGCATTATTTATATTGTGACCTCATAAACATTAAAAAGGACAACACATCCATCTTCAGTTTTAGTTTTCTGGATCTGCAATGCATTAAATTTTAAATGGGAAAATGTGTAATTTTGAATATTTGCCTAATGTACAAAACCTTTCCATTACTACCTTTTTCTGTAATATAGTATATATATATATATATATATATATATATATATATGTAAATATATATATATATATATATGTGTGTGTGTGTGTGTGTGTGTTCTTTGTGTGTGTATGTACGTGTGTAGAAAATATACTTGCACTCTGACCAACTATTGACAGTCAAAAACAATAAACATGACTGCAAAGAACAGACTGTGATGGTCAACTAAGAACAATAGGTGGCAGCATAACCTAATGACAATGCTGATATTGTTTAAATAATGCATCACATTCATTTTGAATTTCTGCGCAGCTTTTGCAAGAAAATACACAAACTTATTTATATTTATATTTATATGTACACATGCAAATATTTAAAGAGGCTAGAACCTATTGTAATACAAACTTCTACAGATTATACATTATTTAAAACACATGGACATTAGAACACATGTTATATAACTGTTTGATCATAAAATAATGATGGCTATGTTTCTGGATCAATTTAAAAAATACTAATTTAAATTATTTTTAACTTAATTTATTTTATACTGAATTGCAAATAAAACATCAGTTTAAATTTGATTGCATGAAATAAATACTATGTGCTAAAAACTTAATAATAATAAATGTTTATTCTGACTAAAGCAATAGAATATAATTATAAATGTAAATGTTATATTAATTTGTTTATGCAATACAGAATTTGTTTTAGTAAGGTGTTATTTGTCATAACATTTTGTAATGTAGACAACTAACACTATTTTCGAATCGTTATAACTCAGCTATTGGCTGCATCAGAATAAAAAATATATATTAAAATGCCAGGTCCTATTGTTTTTTGTTTCAACACCTACTATCCCCCAACAAAACTGAAGTCCCATCTGGTTGATCAAGGCCACATGCTTTATTGTTATAGCATTATTACAAAACAGCTTTCATCATCTAAGCAAATTAATGAATTATCTATGCACATAATAAAGTACTCAAACACTAATATGTCCGACACATCTAATGATTATAATAACCTAAATTATAAGTGACTAATATGAGGCCACAACCTCCATTAAATTTTTTTTATTATTATTATTATGCTTAGTATTCTATAAGTATATAGGATAAGTAGGAACAACAGGCAAAGAGGTTAGATGTATTTAATGTGTCAAAGAAAAAATTTGATTTTTGGAAAAAGCATGGCTATTTTATGTTTTCACACAGTACAATAAAATAAAGAAAAACTTAGTTAGTTGAGCAATTTAATATTGGCGGCCATAACATTTTTTCCTACCGTTCAAATAATAAAAAGCAACAATAAATAGATACATGTATAGCTTATCTGAAATTCAGTTTGCAGAACCATGAGTCAAAATATTTACACTTTGGTCCTTTAAATAGAATAGAAAACAGCTTCCAATATGGTGTCATTAAATGTTTTTCTCATTTATAAACATAGTTGCCTTCAAAAGTGATCTCTAGTGATAAATATGAATAAAGTAAAATTTTGCTGTAAAGGGAATTCCTTATTGACAATTCTTTTGTTGTGGTTCCATTTTGCTGTAACACTGGGAACGCAGTAAAATGGTGTCTATTATTTTTTATGTTAAATGGAAATTCACTTTTGCCACGTGACCAATGTTTTTGTAGCTGTAACAGAATGTTTTCCCAGTGCTTTCAATCTGAATGCAGAAATGAATTTCATAGAAACCTTGATAACTGATTTAATACTTCAGCAAAGCCTGCTTTGCTGAATTGAATTAATGATTACTTTTCTCAAGACTAAAAGCATAACATGTTTGATTTATTCTTACTTTGAATTCAAAACTTTCTGTTTAAGTTTGCTTTACCAAATTGAATTCTCTTACTTCATATTCTGGTTACACTAAACTTAACAAAAGAAACAGTGTGTATTCTTAAAAAAATATAGTGTCTAAAGTTGGATGTATATCAATATACAAATAAAACACGGATCCTTCTTCCCAAAGCTCTAATGAACTTATTTTAACATTATGAATCATAAAATATTGATTTCTGGTTAACTCTTTCTTAAAAGTCCATAAAAACTCCTAAACTCCTAAATCCTAAAACTCCCCGCCTATTCACTGACATCACTTCAAGTTTTCGGAGCTGGGTTTTCACTGAAAGACCATGTTCTCTACCCAGTTTTTAGTGAAAAGATTATTCCCCCCAGCAGGATCTTAATGCTCGTGATCCTGCCAGTTAAAAAAAAATTGTAAGCTCCTTCTCGCCGGCGAACAGGGCGGGTTGAACACCCGTTCTGCTCGGTGGCTTGAAGGAGTGCGAACATCCATGTTCGCGGCCCAACTGTCTACCTTGCGGATAGTTCAGCCATCACTACTTCTCTATTACACACTCATCAATTATGTGTTGGTTTAGGGAAGAAATGGCACAGAAGGGAAAGGGGCAGGCCCGTCATGGAGAAAGGAGTATCAGCTGCAAGATGACTGGAGTCATTGTGAGAAGGCAAAAGGTAGGTTATGGTCTGTATTGTAAATCTGTCAGTAAATGGGCCTTCATTAGAGGGCCTGTTACCCAGGGGGTCTGATGCTTAGGGTCTGGCATGAAGGAATTTTCACTGAGAGGTATATCTCTGAAGGTCCTTCACTATGTACTATGTATTTATGTAATTTCCAATTTTGTTAAAATAGAGAGATGAATTTACCCATGTTATGTACAAATTGTATTTTTGCTTTTAACATAATGATGGGACTGTGAGGTCAGAACAGATCGTAATTGAAAGTAACAATGCATATACCTGTATGTACAGTGGCAAAAAGTCTTGCCTCCCCCTAAAAGATTGCAGTTTGTTTTTAATTGAGTGGTATCATTTATAGGTCACATTAAAGGTGGAAAAAGTTCTGAAATTATTTATTATTGAAGTTAACCCTCTCTGCCAAAGGGAAATGTACTGGATACAGTGATAACGGTATCCAATACAATTCAAAGTAAAAAAAACACATTTCCAATTGAATTAAAATGTATAAATGAAATATAAATACAAATACATATTGTTTTGAAATCCCTTATACAAAAGAAGTATTTTAGAGATTTTATCATTCAAATAATACCTTTTATTTTAATTTTTTTATTTATGTAATTATGTGTTTCAAACATAATTATATTCAGTATGTCTATTAGACCCTTGTACGGACATATTTTGGTAAGTTACAGGCCTACAACATAAAAAGAAATCTGGACCTCACAAGAGCGCTAGGGAGATTAAAAGTTTTCTAGTTTATTTTCTACTTCTGTCCAGTAAGTTGACAGCATAGATGATACTTTCAAGTTTTTTAAAAATAGAAAACAGTTGGCAAGAACACAGAAGTATCTGCTGATTGAACAATATACTTGATTATTGATTTAGTTAAAGATCCTTTTTATCGGATATACTCCGGAATGTTTTGCCTTTGTTGTCTACATTAGCTGGAGTAAAATGGTCTGTATACATAACCTGCAGTATTGTTAACAAGGAAGTTCATCATAATCTTGATTCTGTTTGTCCATGAAAGCTAGCGCTATCTCTTGTCTCTTCTCTTGGGAAACGCTGTTCTTTCATGTACAAAAACTCCCCCAGTCATTAAGTATTATTTAGGTTTCTTTTAGCCCTTTTCAGTGAAATCATACAACATTTCACAATACACATTTAATCCTATATTCGCTAGAAATATGGAACAATGATTTGGGCATAAGATCCCTGGCATCAGCCCCAATGATCCCCTCATCAATGAACAGAAACTCAAATTATAAGCCAGGTGGATTTTCTGTTCCTGTGAAGTAAAATATTGTGCATTTATTATTTCTTTCTATAATAAAGATTTAAAGATTAAAAAAGGGTCTCTAGGTCATCCACACAAAAGAAGGCACCATAAGAAGAACCCATGGTTTCATGGAGAAAATGAAGGAAAACAATTATAAAGACTTATTCCTGGTTCTCAACAGTGCAATTTTGGTTGTACATACTAATGAGCAGATAATTCTGTACGTGCATGTAGAAAAGTGCAGTGCATATATTACTTTCTGTTCCCACACCACAATCATTGCTCATGTGCCAGTTGTCCTTGTGTTTGTAAACATCACCATGTGGCATCCTGCACTTTTGCAGTGACTGTGGGGACAGTAGGTAATGTTTTTACTGCACTTGCAACTCTGTATGTGCATATGTAAGTGGCTCATTGTAAGGCCCATAAGGCATTGCAAGTGCAGTGAATACATTATCTGCACAATTTGCAGTAGGAATAAAGACTAAGTCTCAATGCCCCTTCTCCTGAGTACATATCAAAATACAGCATGTTACAGCAGAGAGGTGACACTGCTGAGAGCCTAGAATGTGTCTCTTCTGCTCTTTTAAAACATGAATATTTGCTCTATAGGACACACAGATGTTTCTGCCCTCCATTTTCTTATCTAAAGACATAAAAGGCAGGCTAATGGTTACTAAAGCATTTTTTTGCCATTAATACTATAATTTGAATAAAAATCTTTGGTCCCTGTAGACAAGTTAAATAGCTGTATTTAAATATTTTATCTTTATTCAATAGTCAAAAAAGAACCAAAAATATTTAGCAATCACTAGGATATTTAAAAAGAAAAGATAATCTACTACATAATTTAACACTACCTCCTTTTCAGGTTGGCCAAGCTGCTGTCCAATGTTCCTCCTTAGACATATTGGAGTAAGTGTGCACCTTAATTTAGGATCAATGCATGTTAAAGGATGTATCAAGAGTTAAACCTGAATAAAAAAGCTTAAAAATAACTTTACATACAAAATATGTTCAACAATATTTTTTCACTTTAAACTATTTCTTATTTTTTGCCTAATACCAGGATAATTGTACCTAAGGACTATAATGTTGAAGGAAACCAAGCTTTATTTGGCCATTTCTTAGATTCTCAACGATACATCATGTAAAGTTTTTAACAAATAAATATATATCACAAGAATGTGATAAGAGGAAGCACGTTAAAACACAATACAAAATGGAAACTGTCATATGTATGCCATAGGCAAGGTTAGACCCTCTGAAATAAAACTTGTAGTGAAAAGCTTTTCCCCTGGGGTTTTGATGTCTACTTTACTTTTCCTTGAACTTATGTTTTCCAGAAGTGATGGAGGTTTTTTCCCCCCTATATACGTTGTACACAGGTGTTGCTTCAGCTGTGTTCTGTTATTATATACAGCAGCAAACACAGAAAGCTTCCATAGTAAGCTAGAATTGAGCTTTCCTCCTTAGAATTTCAAACTGTGACAGACACTATGAAATATTTTAAGCATGTATACAGCACATAAGCTAAAAGGCCAGAATTCTTAGCTTGCAGCATTCCCCCACCGGAAAAAAACATATGTGCAATGTTTGCATATGTTTCCAGTGTTTGTGCGCATTTGCTCAGAGTGTAATAATGTCATGCACAGCCCTCATAGATATTGTAAATATAGGTTAATTGGTTTCTAGACACACATGTCTCAGTTTGCATCTTTAAATGCCTTGTTGTAATCTCCATCATGGCCTCTGGTGTGAATGGACTATGTACCCTGAACTAGAGCAGATTTTGTACTTTATACATTTTAAATTTACATGGGACATGTGCAAACAAAGATGATACATTTGTACTTTGAAATAAAATAAAACCAATTATTTTCAAATCTATAGTTTATTCTACTAATATTTTCCTTTTTGCCTGAATATATTAATTAAATATTTCAATAATTAAATTTTTTTCTGTATGCCTGATTTTAGACTCATTAAAGATAGCTGACAGTAAAGCTTTCAGAGTTAACATAAAGGTACACAGGTTTTACAGAAGTTAAAAAAACAGAAAGTTGTGGTAGAACTGTAACAAGTGCAGGGAGTTGGGGTTGGGTACCTTCCTTACTTCCTTCTCACAAGGGGTTACTCCGGAGTAGCCTTTCCTCCTAAAGATCAAAAGGCTTTCCATAAACTCCTTACCCCATCGGCAACAGACTATTGCACCCTTCTACATCTACTCTCTCTCAGAACTATTCACAGTAATACTCAACCATGTACTGCCTTATAACACACTTACTTACACGTATACTTGTACAGTATAAACCTCAAAAACTTGGGGGTTCTATCCTTACAGGGTATCCCATTCTTGCTAACAGTATCACCCTGCTATACTACCCATAAGTGGGCCTCCATGGTTCAAAGATCTGAAATCCACTTAATTAAGTGAGTAGGCCAGGGTGAGTAAGGCTGGAGAGGAAAAAGCTGCTAACTCCATCCAACTAAAGTTTTTCCATCAGCCACGAATTAGGGTGCACTATATGACTTGCTTACAATCAAATAGGTTGGGGAACAGAGTATACAATAGGTGGGGTTGTGATGTTAGGAGTGAGAAGATGGGTAGGTGATACTGAAGAGATTTTTTTAAAAAGAGCTGAAGGTAGGAGCAAGTCTAATGGAGCGAGGGAGAGATTTCCAGAGAGTAGGAGCAGCCCTTCTGCATTATGATCGTCTGACTTCAAATGCTGGTTATGACCCATCAAGCATCTGGTGTTGAAGTCTGTTGTTCATATTACTTTTGGTTCTGAATTCAAATCCTCAAAAAGTTGCATGGTGGTTTCAGAACAGTACCAGGCATAAATGGTATAGCCCTAGCTTTAGACCCTCATAAACCAGATTTATCTGGGCTCCTAGAAAGTAATGTTTGAGCTTGTTATGTGAACCATTCTTACTCCCATGGGTTGCCTGACTCTCTGTAGTGAACTGGTGAATGGGTCATTTGAAACCCTTATCTACTCACCATGACAAAAAAGTAGCTAGAAATGAACACACATAGGAGATAAAAAGGTTATTGGAAAAAACAGAAACCACTCTCTGCTTACTGGACCATTTTATTGAAAAACAGAATAACATAATCCTCAGGAGTATTCTTGCGTTGCCACTTTACATCAAGGAGTTCTCTACTACTATAAAAAAGAAATCCAAGTCAAGGGTTGTCTTTGACAGAAAATGTAATTCTGTTCTGTGCAATGCATGTGCTTGGCCACCACTTAATTACTCTTTTCTGAAAATTACTGTAGTATTTTTTAGAATGGGAAATAGTTATGGAACACTTCCCACCAACTGGTCGCAACAGTAACAGGTGAATGAAAAGAAACAAATAAGGACATGGTTGAAATTAGACTGTCTGGTGCTTTATGGGTAAAGGGTGACCTGTCTATAAATCCACAGAGCAGTTTCAGCTTGATAAAAAAAATCTCAGAAACATGCTGTGCAGTAGCTACAGGAGTGTCAACCTGTACAGCTAGCAATGTATTGTTTGAGGATGAAGAAAAGCACAGTTTTTATCCCATTAATCTGAATCTCTGCCGAGCTGTAACTAAGCCTTATTTGGCACATATCTGAAATAATTCCAAATGCTGTTCTTATCTCATCCAATTTTATAAGAAATTACATTTCATAAGGGTACCCTTCAGCACTTTACATACTTACCATGTTTTGTTAGTCTACAGTTCATAGGTATTCAATATTCTTCATATTGCTACCATTACCCTCCAATAATGCACTTCAATGCCTTCCTGAAGATCTTTGCACAAACAAGAAATTTAAAATTTTAAGTGAAGTCCTTGACTTCAACTTTAACAAAAAAATGAATAACGAATATGTTATAATATAAAGTATATATTTTCTAAATGATAACAGAGCTCACTGCACATTCTAACAATGGCGTGCCATGACAGTTTTGGGGTCTTTAAGATCTGTAAAGCCCCCCATACACCACATACAATTACCATGCGATTTCTGTACAATCAACTTTTCTTCTACCAAAACCATGTAATATGAGGACCTTCCTACACCTTCCAATCACTATGTATTCTATCATGGAGGTCTCTATCCTACATAGTTGTTGGTAGATCTGATGGAAATTGTATGGAGGAATCTAAAGGTGTATGGGGGGCTTAAGATATTTTAGGAACTCCCAAAATCAGTACATTGAGGATTCACAGGACATCAACCGCATGTACTTAAAAAAATCACATAGTGTTTCAGGTGCACATCGCATACAAAATATCTAAATATGTATATGTGATACAGCTTTATTAATTAAAACACTTAGAAAACTTATGGTTAATCCACTTGATTTCCAAGTTATTTCACATTTTTTAGAATTAGTTCCACATTTGAATTTTTAGGATATAGGGGAAACAGACACCACACACAGAGCAAGGTAAGATCAAATATATTTAAAAACCATATCTAAAGATATTGCCACAAAGGTACATTATATCACAAATTGTAAACATTTGGTGAAAATCAGATGTAATTATTTTTTTATGTAAACACTTGAAAATTAAAACCCTAATTGTAGCTATTAACACTTTTTTTTACTAGTGATCAGCAAGATAGGCAATATTCATGATCTTCAGTCAACTCACATGCTTTTATATCAATAAAAAATGAACCAAAAACCCCCATAACAACACACACAATTTAGTATGTGTGTATTTATATGTTATTGAGTTGTAAAAAATAGGAGCATTGAGAGTATATTTTACTTAATTAATTGTAACTTATTTTCATGTAAAGTGATTGATCTTCCTCTTGCCCCTTTTTGTGTTCATAAAGACAAAACTCTATGGTAATCCTCATAGTCTTTTTTTCTCGTACTTATATTATTCTCATACCCTTGCTTTGCAATGTCTAGTCTTTTTATACCAAAGCAGAACCTATTTGTTTTGTTAAGAATTTGGTTTCAGCGTTTATGAAATATACTTTTCCTCCATTTCCTTA
Organism: Ptychadena robeensis; assembly: GCA_036250615.1. Lineage (NCBI taxonomy): Eukaryota > Metazoa > Chordata > Amphibia > Anura > Ptychadenidae > Ptychadena > Ptychadena robeensis. Next base: position 28,472,594 of record CM070036.1, on the reverse strand, counting down.
ATATGATTACTTTATTGGTAATGACTTCATCATATGACATGTAGGAATTACTACCATTTTCTGAAGGGATAGAACAGTGCTCTATTTACAGAGTCTAGAAACTCAGTTAACATTTTGCAGAACAAATTGAATGTGAAGGTTTCTCCTAGGTAAGGGTTATCTGAAAGCTGAAAAATAGGAACCTAAGTAACATCTGAAAGTATTGATTTTGTAATTTCACCAAATTAAGAACATGACAGGAAACCTATTAAACCTTTCAGCTGGGCATTTTTAGGTGATCCTGTAGCTGACATTAAAATTGCATACACCTGTTTCTTTAAACATTAGCCATATACTAAGCGAAGCATTGCCAGTTCAAGTGGATTTCTACTCTCCCATCTACCTTGTCTTTTATTTAAAGTAAATTTGTAATTTATAGTGAAATGACTACAAAATATATATTTAAAATAAATAAATGAGAACAATAACCTCTCCCCCCCTATTTCATGAGTGGTGGTGCCATGAAACTCAATCCAGAAACTACGATCAGTGCATTCTGGGGATGTTGTTAAGGTCTAGTCTAGCATGCCACCCTACATGTGACATGACTGAAAAAGTAAAACAGTGCCAGTCAAAGATGACCTATCCTTTTCCCTAAATCTAACTAAGGGAAAGTAAGTAGCCTAACATATTGTGAAATCACTGTTCCAATGCTGAACGTTGAGAGTTTGTATTTCAAGTGATACCCTATTGGCTAACTGAAGTCACTTAAAAAGACATGGACATGTTTATTGCTAAAAGAGGTAATTATAACACCTGAACTTCTTATCCCTATTACCACCAATAACCCTTTCTAAGGCCCCCCCCCCATACACGTGTCCATCCGCAGGCGGTTTTGCGGGCAGTTGACTGCTGTGTGCGTTAGCGCTGCTAGGTGTCACGGGGCAGCAGGTGTGGACCCACTGTGCCACGTGTCTTACCTACTCTAAGAGCGTTGTCTAAGTGAACCCACTCGTTCTTCACAATACTCCTGATGGTGGAGGGACTGTGTCCCTGGAGTGTTCAGAAGGGAACACTCCAGGGACACAGGTGTCGTCAGCCAGACAGTGTGACAGGGCAGGGAAGCGCAGGTCGCAGGAGAGGTAAGGGTTAACAGGTATCCGTCTCAGAACACAGGCAGTCTCTATCTCATAGGAACAACAATGGCAGGCAGTGCTTAGCATAACACAGAGACCTTAATACTGAGGCAAGGCTGCAGGAGGTCCACTATTGGTCAGCCAGGTCACATGACGAATACCTGAAATCCCAGGAAATGACACGCGCTGGTGTTTAAGGAAGTGTATCAGTATCACCGCTGAACAGGGCATCGAGATCTGCAACGGTAAGTAAGGAGGCAACAGCGGCATACAGCAGCTGCCGTTACACTAGGTAAGGGGTCGATCATCCGCAAAACGGTGCTACCCACATAGAGCAATTGACCAGAATAGCACGATCGCACAACACAAGACGATCGCACGGTGATCCCCCTTATCAGTTCTTTTCTGGCTGATCAGTATACAGGAAACAATGTGTCAGTGGCACACATGGCTTTTTCTTTACATTCTGCTGACAACTGAAAGCAGCAAGTTTTCTCTAGGGCTGTTCCTATTCTCTGGAACTCTCTCCCTTTAGACTAGCTCCTATTTTTAACACCTTCAAAAAAGCCATGAAAACCCACCTCTTCAGTTCAGCCTACCCATCTTCTCATTCCTAATATCACCAACATGCCATCCCCCCCCCCCCCCCCCCCCCCCCCCCCCCACTCACCTATTGTATACTCTGTTCCCCAATAGTGTTGGGTGAGAATATTTGAAATAAGAATATTTTCGATGAATATCTGACATTTGAGAACTCTCAATAATTCACGCATGGGTGCTTGGATATTCGCAATGGCGGATATTTGTCATATTATGCTTCAACATTGTTTACCGGCATACATCACTCATATTTGTGCACATTGCCAATGGATACACACAATATGCACAGTTCTCATACTGGCTAAGATCACAGAATGAAGATGAGAAGCTGTAAAGCTGGTTCGCGAATGATTGCGAACAGCCATGTGCGATGTAAGGTAATACAATACAGTTTAATTTTACGAAAGTCGAATGTTCTTTAATATATGCACGAAGTTACAGGAACTCGAATATACCATATGTTGCTCAACACTATTCCCCAACCTGCCCAATTGGACAGGGTCCTCAACTCCTGTTGTGTAATAACCTGTTCCCATGTGTTATCTTGTGTTGCAATTCAACTCCAATTTAATGCACAGTGCTGCATAATATGTTGACGCTATATAAATAAAAACTTATAATAATAAATGCAAGTTTCACAGATCCTAAATATCCCGAAAGCTTGCTTTTAAAATGACTTCAGTTGGCCAATAAAGGTGATCACTTGAACTCCAAACTCTCTGTATTCATTAATGGTTAACATGGTACAACACTCTTCTATTGCTAATGTTGAACATTGTAACATTAACTTACTCTTTACTCCAACATTGCTCTTTTCCCTCATCTCATGAAAAGTGATACCATGAAAGTCAATCCCACATGGAAGGAGAATGTATTCTGGTACTAACAGCTAGCTTAACCTTCTGCTCATCACATGATTGTACTGAATTGGTATCACCACCACAAGCATGGCAAGAGAAGCTGAGCTGGAGAAAGGGAAGTAAAAATATATACATGTGTAGGATTTTAGAATGATGTAAGGTAAGGATAAATGTACTATACTGATTTCACCTTTGGCTGTTACGTTGCAAGGTATGCCATGCACCTATCCAAGGGTTTTAGCTTTATATATATACAGAATGATAGAGAAATCTTAAATCCCCGTTAGGGAGTGTAAAGTTGCCAACATCCCAAGTATAAATAGAAGAAAGAAAAAAGGTGCACCCAGTGTGACAAAGGGAACAGCCCTTTGCCCCCGATTTGAGGGACTTTCACGGCAAAAAATTATAAATCCGATGTACAAACACAATCAGGTTTATGTAAATCTAAGTCTATGCTGCAGGTGAGTGTGGGATTCGCGGACATGGAGTCGGTCTCTTTGACCAGACTTCAGCCGTTCTGCCTTGGTCCATTGGGGGGGGTCGCTCCCTCCCTGCTGACAGCGGGGGGCGTGGCCCCTCGACCTCACACCATCTGGACCCTA
>CM070036.1:28453918-28464953 GCA_036250615.1 Ptychadena robeensis | reverse complement strand
GGTTGGGCAGAGGACTCTGCTCTGATCTAAAAGGATACAGTAAGTTTTGAAAAAAAAGATAAACTGTGTTCAGAAAAGTTCAAGTTTGAAAACGTACTGTTTCTTTGAGATCCCCCCCCCGGTGTCACAGGTGTAATGACGTGACACCAGGGGGCAAAGGGATCTGCAGAGTTTCTGCTTAGAAAGCTGTATTCAGTTTGATACAAAGTTAAAAACACACCAAAATAAAGGCTCTGGACCTGATGACATCACACTGAGAATGGGGGCGTCAAATGATTGATGTCTGTATCTGATACAACTCAAAGTTAAGAAACAACACAAAAAACTGTCCAAATTAACAAATTAATACAAATTTCATTAAAAACAGTTAATAAATATAAATGCATACTGTTTTGAAATCTGTCCTACTAGAAGAAGATTTTCATCATTCAATTGATACATTTTATTAATTATTTTTTTATATATATTTTATTACATTATTAAAATTTTTATTTTAAATAATTATTTGTATCAAACATTGTTATATTCAGGATATCTACTAGACCCTTGTATGGACATATTTTGGGAAATTACAGGCCTACAACATCAAAAAAAATCCATGAAAGTCTATGGTGCTCTTTTGGTACAGAAATCTGTACCTCAGCAGTGTGCTAGGGAGGTTAATAAATCAATATTTTTGAGTGTATTCTAATTCCATTGAAGGTACTGAGACATTTAGTTACATATTCTTTTATTTTAAGCATGATCTTGTCTAAGTACAGTTTGAAGGAAGATGAGACCATATGCAGCTGCTGCACTGGTTATAGCATGTTTCACAATGTGGCAATCAATAATACTTGCAAAGATATTGAGAGATATGTGACAAGCTAATGGAATCATTGGCCTTGGTGATTCATGGTTCAAATGTTATGTTATTTGCTGTGGTTCATGTACAAATGTATTTATTTGTACCATTAGTCTTAAGGTGGAAATGGAAAATAGAACCCGACAGCATCTGTATTATTAAAAAAAACAATTAATGTGCATTTTAGAAATCCTCATTAGAGTGAAGCATATTATTGATATTTTGTTACTTTGTTTTCCATATCTTCATTTATTATAAACTACATGGAACTTAATTTAGGAGATAGCTGTCTAAAACTTTACATGCTAACTGGCTACACTTATACCACTGAGTATCCTAAAGAATATTTTCTTGATAGTTATTGAATAGAAGTAGATAACATTTATAACACAATCTCTATTTTTTAACCAATGTAGTTTGTAGAAACCCTGTAAGTACTGGTTGGTTCATGGAGAACAGTACTAATGAACTGGAGACTTGTGTTTTATTAGCCTTTCCTAAATACAGACAACGTTCTTCTAAATTTGTTGCCTTTTTTTTTAGAAACTGGTATAACAACCAGCAATGCATGGAGATAACATGTATAGGATCGCCTTTGTAAATTGGTCTTTTGTTTGCTAATAGCTATTTATAAAAAAAACTGTATATTCTCTATTATTGTAAGGGCTATTTCACACAGGAGAATAGAAATGATGAGTTTCCTCTGCCTGGCCTCCCCAAAACTGCTGCCGCATTCCCCAGTTATTCTTAGGCTTAGGCTGTTCATTAAGATAACAAAGGGGCAGTTGTCAATGCCAAACACCTCCCAAAAGCCCACACGGGTATGGTATCATCACTAAACTTGCTGATGTAGAGAATGGTCCAGGGTATACAAAAAGGAAAGTATTACTCTAAAACAAATAGTTTTTGCATAAATTAAGTTCAAAGCCGAAATTTAATCTTTGAACCGGATTTATGAAAAACTACATATACTTGAGCAATACTTTTTTTTATCAAATGCTCCCACAACCGTTCTCTATATCGTTAGTGATGATAGCATGTTCAGGGGCTTTGCAATGAAATCTCAAAGCCAGCTAGTCAAAAAAATTTTGACAATCTCTAGCGTTAACCCACAGCATTAGTGTTGAGCTCGAATATTCGAATTGCAAAAAATTTTGGGGAATATTTGCTATTCGAGAATTCGCAAATGTTGCGAACATGGTGGCGGATATTCGCAATTTTTCTGCATGATTTTCTGCATTTGGATGCTTATGGCCCTGGATTGCGAATATGTATTCACAATGTGAAAATAAATAGCATGTGACCATTCATTTTGCAGGTAATTGCAAGGTGATTATAATTGAGCATATATTTTCGCAATTGTGAAGATTCGGGAATATCGAATCAAATATTAGTAGAATTATTCACGAAATAACACAGCACATGCTATTTTGAATAGAAAAAAATAGAAATAGAAAAACATTAACTATAACAGTGTACTTTGAATTGTATTTGAAAGAATATTTTGACAAATCCAAATATCACCCAACAAGTGTTTACACAGGAGTTAGCTTTTAGGCTCTGTGTTCATATGTACAATAAGGACTGAATTCATTTTTAACAATGGACATATAAATATTAACTGCATTGAGCCAATATAGTACAAATGTTAAAAAAGGGGACAACAAGTTTTTTTTACGTATGTACAATAAATCATTTCTAAATCCCAAAAAAGAAAAAAAAAAGCAATGCTAACCAATTTCCCACAATGTTCTGCTACAATAGTGCACAAAGCTGATTGTTAGGACCTATTCACACAAATATTGTAAGCGGGCTTTAAGTACAAAAATTGTAGGCAGAAGAACTCTTTTTTTATTTCCTTGTAACACTCTCTTCCCCATTTATTGTATCTTTTGATGGAACCCTTACTGTCCCAGACTAGGGGTCACATAATGGTTTTTATAAAATATGTAATGAATGTTAGTGCATTATTTTTCAATTACATTAATACATATAGTAAAGCTCTGTTCATTTTAATTAACCAAATTATGTTGAAAAATTTGGTTTGCTTTTAATTTGCATATCTCTTAAAACTGGATATTCAAAATGAACATAGTTTCACCATATATACTGAAAAGTGAACATTCTATACCCCTTCAGTAAATTAACACCCAAGGCTGTATCATGGAAATATGAAAACTACTTCTCTCGAATGTATGATCAGTCATGCCAGAATCCCTTTTAGGATGCAGAGACATGTTCTTCAGTTTAATTTGCAAGCTATGAGTAGAATTCACTTGATAAATGGCATCTAAAACAACTTTCTTTCATATACAAAGAATAACAGTGCTTAAGTATGCTTTATGTCTTTTGTATAGTATGCTGAGCAGCAACTATAGCGTACGGACCTCATTTGAAAACACCTTTCCTGCCTGATTTTCCCTTCATGCATGATTGGCCTTTATAGTCTTTACATATTTTGTGTGAAATTAAGTTAAAATTAAATTATCACCTGCCTTTAGATGTCTCATATGCTTGTTGTCTGAATAGAAACTCAACATTACTAAGAGAAATGTTCTTTTCTTAGTGTCTAGGATAGAAGTCTCTTAAACTGAATTACCTGACTGTAAAATTATTGATCTAATGCAATATATGCACCATTAATATTTTTCTCTTGCCATCAAAATGTTACAAAATGTGTCCTGCAGTTGCCTCTCAGTATGTGTTTCAACCGAGGTATAAAAGGTTTGAAAATTGTGTTCTGAGTTTGCTTGAGGTAGTTGATCAGTAAAACATAAAATCAGACTATGTTCATTGCTCTTTTCATTATTGCAATAGTACCTATGGAGCAGAATTTACTATGTTCAAGTCAAACCCAATCAAATAGGAGACTGAGGGGGTCAATTATAAAGCAAGGTTTGATTCGATATATTTTTTTTTCCAAAAAGATAAACACATCATATTCATTTATTCATGACTTTGCCATCTGAAAGATGAGCTTAAAGTTCTCAAACATCAGGAATTAAATACAGGTGTTTATAGTTAATCTATAATCTATATTTTTCCACATGAATAAACTGAAAGCACTAGCTATTGATGGAGTAGTCATATTAATAGAGATGGTCTTATAAGTTGCTCTAATTTTTATGCATTGCCTTTGTCTCCTTAGTCCAGCCAATTAGAGTCTGGCAAGTATCCTTAACATATTGGCTTATACCAGTGGTTTCCAAACTGGAGGGGGGTAAAGGTGTTCCAGGTGGGGCGCTAACCCTCATTCCTAACATGTGTTTGAATAGGATGGAGGGGGCTTCATATTGTTCCTAAATGGAAAAGCCCTGCAAGGAAAGTTTGGGAACCACTGGCTTATACCTTATCTATCATTATCATTGCTTTATATGTTATAAAATCTACCCTTCTGTACAATTTACCAATGGAACTTCAAGAATAATTGGATGTTTGAGTGGTTTACCTATAATTATTGCATTAATAATAATTGTCCTCGTGGGGTACATTCAACACTTTTTCTCTATATGGGGATCACTGATCCTGCACCACAGAGGAACCATGTCCCTTTCTTTCTTACTACCCAAACCTTCTTTGGTATCTTAAATTGAACCGTATGCTGTAAGCCAATAGAAAGTTTTTTCTATGATAACCAGAGGAAATACATTGGAGGTTTCCAATCTTGTGACCTCTGTTTGTCATTATAACAGATAGTTGATTTTTTTTTCAAGAATTAAACAATTTAGACGATTTTGCATGGTATCATCACCAAACTTCCTGGATATGTAGAGGGGTTGGGGCTATACTCTAAAAAAAGGTTGACTCTAAAACATATAGTTTTTGTATAAATTAAGTTCAAAGTCAAGTCAACTTTTAAAAAGTTGAAATTTCTACTTAACTTTTAACATAATTATGCAAAAACGACATGTGCTAGAGCAAAATTTATATTTTCCAATGTTCCCACAACCCTTCTCTACATCTCCAGCAACATGATGATGATACCATGTTCAGGGACTTTGCAATCAGCTCACAAAGTCAGCAAATTGAAAACTTCGACCATCTCTAGTCATTATCCATGTAATATGTAGGTGATTGAGATGTCTTTTATCGGGTAAATCATGGAGGCAGTGATATAAACACCAAAATAAAGACCCATGCTTAAAAAAGGGTGAAGAGATGAACTATGAAGTGTTTGAAATATGTGATCATGGCATTTTGTAAATAAAGGGTGAATTTATATTGTTAAGAACTGGGTGGTAGAGATGGGATGTGTGAGCTTAACATGGAATTAACGTTGATTACTCATGGTAATATATTACTACAAACAACATGTTTCATGATATCAGGCTTGCCTAACAACCTATTAGGCAAAACTGAAATGTGTGCGCATTTGCAAGCATATATAGATTCTTACATCTTTAGAGTATGACCCATGCCAAATATATCTGTTTACATAAAGTAGATATTTTAATGAGAAAACTATTCTACTGGTAGGCTGCTTAAATAACCCATACGACTAGGTGCATTGACCTGTGCTGGAATCAAACATGGAGCACAAGCACATACTAAAAACAGAAGCTTTACATATCATTTCACAAATGCATCAACAAATTCTTAGTAGGCTTTCAGCAATATTTCATTTTCTCCCTTTGGTCTTACTAATAACAGAAATATGTTCACAAGATTGAAAAGTATCTTCTAAGGGCAACAATATTAATAAGAGGCATGTCAAGAAAAAGCTATAACGAAAGATTGTCTATCCTGCCATAAACATGTTTTGCCCGCAGCAATGGAGACTGAGGGGGATATTAAACAATCTTTAGGTTTCTCCTGGGAACAGACATGGTGATCACAAAACATCCCTCAACCATGTGAGGATTTGATTTGCAGGCCAAGGTTACATCTGAGTAGCCTTGCAATATAGAAAACAATTAGGAATATTTATTTTTAACAGTAATTGAAATTATTTTTATCACATAGGTATTTTATACCATGCTTTTCGCAAGCAGGTTTTAATGATATTGCAGAAAAGATGTATGGCAAATATACTATATCAGAAATACATTTTATACATCGTTTAATCAGATCTTATATATTAAGGTTCAAGGAGCAATGCTAATGCTGTTATCTTTAGATAAAAGTTCACAGAGTGATATCCATTACTACATAATTGTTTTTTATCTTATTGTCCATGGGGCCCAGTTTTATAAATAAATATATATTGCAAAGCCCCAAAACATGACACCATCATCATCGTAATTGCTGGAGATATAGAGTATGGTAGTTGAATGAGATTAATGCAAAAACTAGCATAGGCTTTGTAATTAAATAAAAAATAAAAATAACATAAAAATATTGTAACCATCTGTACTTAGTTGCAGCCACGATAGCATGCAAAGGAAAGTACATACCTGTCAACTATCCTGTATGTGGCTTTCCGGTCACGATTTCAATAAATCTCAGATTTTTCCTGCATTATTGAAATCGGGGTAATACACTCCCTTCTGGGTTCCCACTTGTGCTGATAATGCCCTGCTGGTATAAGCAATGAAGAGATAGATAGATAATCTATCTATCTATCTATCTATCTATCTATCTATCTATCTATCTATCTATCTATCTATCTATCTATCTATCTATCTATCTATCTATCTATCTATCTATCTATCTATCTATCTATCTATCTATCTATCTATCACTCTGCAGCTTCCACTGACACAGCCAGAGAGGGAGAGGATATTTGCAGCCGTTCCCCCCGTGCCCCCCTCCTTCCGATCAGTGAAGAAGATGGTGTGTGTGCCATGATGGTACTGCTTCTAGTGACATCTAGTTGCAAAAGTTAGTATTGCATTTATTTGATTCATAACATTGATCTAATTCACTTGAACACTTCAAAATATTTTTTTTCTGGTACTCTAAAAACTGGACGCATCTTATGGTCCGGTGCGTCTTATAGTCCAAAAATACAGTAAATCTGATACCGATATCAGTGATGTCACTTCCTATATTTGGAATACAGAAGCGCCATGTTCCAAATACTGGAAGTGACATCAGGGACATCAATTTGTGTAATGTTTCCCCTATTCTTACACATTTAAGTTGACAGGTATGAAAGTATTGCATATATTGTAGAATAGTCTAGTGGGTTTCAGAATTGGAATGCTGTTTCTCTACTTTGCGCTGCAGACCTTTAAAGCCAAACTAGACTTTAAAACAAAAATGTAATATTGAGCAGTTTACAAAGCCTTATGGTATGGTATCTGCATTCGTTTTAATCTTTCAAAGTAAGTACATGAAATTGTTGTTCATTTTACCAAAATTGCAACTTGTGGGCCCCTCCAACCTGCTATTACCTTTCTGAAGCACAGATACAGCAATGATGTTACTGGTAGTGATAGCCAAATTGTCGGCAAGGGGAACAGTACGAGTGTTTGACTCGCCTCATTTGCCGACAGGAAGTAGTTTACTATTCTTTCACTGGCTGGATCAGGCTCAGAAAGATCTGGCCAGAGGAAGAATTCTTTCACTAGAGGCCGAGTAGAGACGTTCACTAGAGACCGGAAGTGACCTTACAGTTATCGGAACCGGGAACTGTGATGTCAATGACGTCACTTACGGTTTTTCCAATACAAATTCCCAGGGATCAGGTGGGGAATTTGAAGTTCCCGGCAAACAGGGGGATTTCGGACTTTTCTTCCTGTTCGCGAACAGATGTGGCCGATGTTTGTCTACAACTAGTTACTGGGTATAACATAAGAGATGTGATGAAAAGGAAAACATTTTATATCAATGAGTGCTGATGAGAGAAGGGGGACGGTCAGAAGAATCTGTAAAGGTAGAATTTTAGCAGTTTTAACTTCACCTTTGGTATCAGCAGCAAAAGCTATTTTATTTCTGGCTTACAGTTCTTGCGGTACGTATCTTGAATAGCTCTCAACCTTATTTTTTGGCAGTAAAGCAGTTCTTCCCCAAGCACATTTTTACTTTGGTTTGCCCTTCTGTACGCTGTCCAATTTCTTCAGATCATGCAGTCAACCTTGATTTTAGACAAAGCCTACGTTTGCCTCAAGATGTTCTGCACAGAAACCAATCAATAAACTTTTGCAGTACCAACTGTGTCATAAAACAATTCCTTTTTGCTCACTAGAAGTCAATCTAGTTAATCCATGCTTGGTTAATCCAGACATCTTAGTGTACATGATATCTAAGTGGTTACAAATCTTTCAACAATAAGTAATATTGACAAAATGCTATGGGAAATGCTGTCAATTCATATAAAAATTGATTGTACTGTGTTTTATAGATTTACAAGCCCTCTCTGCTGGGATTGGCCTGTTCAAAGTTTTGGCTGAATAGCAAGGAAAGTAGTGAAGGATGAAAAAAAGATTATTTCATTTATCCAAAAGTTGTAAAATACTGCAGAACTGAATGACTTTCAGTTTACTTTTAAGTATTTCCCTTTTATTGTTTTTCACCTTGATAAGGAAAATTTGGCGTGTTTCTAGAGTTTAAATCTTAACCATCTGTAATTTAGGTTTATATAAAACATGATTAACCTTAGCTTTAATTGTTGCCATGTTATTTGTATAAACAAGATAGATAGATACACTACTACTACTACACTACTACGTCATTACTGTAACTGTATAAACACTGCTGACAGTTGTGCGCAACTATGTTTTACCTTTCTCAACCTCCCTGGCATTATGGCTGTTTCCCAACATTTTTTTCACAGTACAGTGGACTCTGCCGTGCTTACCTTCCCTCCCCTCTATACAGCACCAAAATCTTGATATGGGTCGGGAAAAGTGACTCCCCCTCCATTAACATGAAGGTCTATGGCACCCCCCTCCCCCCTTGCCTCTATGGCGTCACTGATGACATCAAAGACGAGACGCCAGAAGGGATCAGCAAGCAAGTGATTCTGCACAGAACAAACTGTGACTGTACTGGGTTCAGGCATAACGGAAAGGAGGTTAGATGAGTTAAAGAAAGTTAATTGGAAGCTTTACTTGCAGTTTGTAATTAATAAAAAAAATGCAGGGACCATTTAACATAAACTTTGTAGCATCCAGCTCCTGAAGAAAGGAAATGTTAAATTAGTAGTTTGTTAAAAATAAAGAAAGAAATAAACAGCATATGTTGTATATGTTTTGCTTTTGTCTCTGTGTGTGCATTCATCAGTTTGCTTTCAGCGGGTTTCACTTGCAAAGATAACTTAATTAAAGTAAGCATTAAAGCCTTTTAATTCATTAATGATGAAATCTTGATTAGCAGTTTTCCTGTTAAGGTGACTTTCTAATTTAAAAAGAAAATGAATTTATAAATGCAAAAAATGCCTGTGGCAGAGATTTTCTTTGAGTGTATATGGTTAGCAATACTCAAAGGGATATAATTGAGCCTAATTAGCTAAAGTGCAAATGAATTTTTATTTCATAGAAAGAAGTGTCATTGATGAACCATGGTACTGAGCTGGAAAACCATTCAGATTGACAGTGTAGGCTTAAAGTCGGTGGGAAAATCACAAGCTAATTCATTGATTGCCCCTTGGAAATTTCAGTTGTTAATTGTTAGGTAATTAACATAGAGCTACAATTATATTGGCCTTAGGGGGTGATTAATGTTTCAACATGTCAAATTAGCTCCAACTGGATTCTAAAAGCTTTTCTATACACATGCCTCGCAGACAGATGGCATATTGTGTATGGTGAATTGTTGTTTTCTCTTGGATACGCCTGATGATTTTTAAAATAGAATTGAAAGAAGGAACCACGTTTTAGATTTAACACATTTTCAATTATAGTTTGATGTGTTTAAAATAGTTTATAGTTGTATGTTTAGAAGAGATGAAAATTAAATAAATCGCTGACACTAATAGATTGTGAAAAATATAATCATAATATGAGTCCCTGACAAATATCAAATTTGTGTATTGTTTACTTAGAGTGCCATGTGTTATCTCACTTTGTGGTGTTTTATATACTATTATTACAATAGTTTTATGAGGAATCGAGTAAAATGTTGAAAGCAAAAGCGGTGCAAAGAAAATGTAGGTTTAAAGCACAGAAGAGAAATGATCATTAATGATTCATGATGACACAAAAAAGGGCAAGTCATAAGCAAATCATTAAGGAAAGTTTAGGGGGCAAATAAATTACAGTAAAACCTGTTGCAAAATCACAGTTAAAGATATTCCTCAAATACAGAAAATGTTCCATATTTTTTCAAGCTAGTAGCCTACTAGTGATGAGCAGCATAGGCAATATTCAAATTCGTGATATTTCGCGAATAATTCTACTAATATTCGATTCTATATTTGGAAATTCGAATATTCGCTGTAATACCATGGATTGCGAAAATAATATTCACAATTGCGTAAATCATATTCGCATCACGAAAAGCTTTAAAATGAATGGTCACATGCTATGTTTATTTTCGCAATGCGAATATTATTTTCGCACTACATGCCCATATTGCGAATATTCGGAATTGCGAATATCCGCCGAGATATTGGCGAATTCTCGAATTGCCGATATTCACGAAAAATATTCGGCATTATATTATAAATATTATTTACACTAAGAAAAAAAAGAGAGCCCTGGGCCCAGAAGACATGAAGCCATTGAGAGAAGTTACACAATAGTGGGGTCAAAACCCTGTAAGTGCTAGACCTCTAAGGTGTTGTCTGTACTTTAAAATAATGTTAAAATGTTATACAGGGAAAGGCAAATTTTTGTCCAAAAGTTTGCCCAGTCCAAAGTTATGTTAACGAGTAAATACAAACAAAGGTACTGGAAAAAAGCAAACTAGATCATCAATTTGAAAAGGTATAGATCATCATAGAACATCAATTTAATAGGTAAATATCCCGGGGTGAGTTTGTTTTTTGTAAATTCATGCATGATTACGACCCCAAGGATTTACAGGCAGTCTCAGTGGAGCCTCTACGGCAGGAAAGCATGCCAGAGACATGTGTCTGAGCTCTGGTAAGGGATACATTATGGTCAAACTACTGTTCAGCCAAACAGCATTCCCAGCATCTCTGTGGATGTGCTGTACACAGTACAGTTCAGGGGGGCATGTTGCCTCGCTGTGGGGTGAGACATGTTCACTAGTGATGGCCCGAACTGTTCGCCAGAGAACTATTCACGGCGAAAATCGCATGTTCGCGTTCGCCCATGTTCGCGAACATATGGCGAGTTCGGTTCG
>CM070036.1:28423152-28453818 GCA_036250615.1 Ptychadena robeensis | reverse complement strand
GCCTGCCCATTGAAGTCTATGGGGTTCGCCGGGTTCGCGGACATTTGCGGAGGTTTGCGTCCGCCGTTCGCGAACATCAAATTCCGGGTTCGCGCCATCACTAATGTTCACATTGAATTTCCCAAATCTCTCAGTCTATTGTTCCCAAATCCTACAGCACTAGGTGGTCAATGTGATTGGCCAATCCTCCCTTTTAACATGGATCTGTCATGTGCGCCATTGGCCAGCCTCTGTATAACAGTGTGCTTGGGTGAGATCAGTTGTTTGGTTTACCTGTCCTTTTGAAAGCATCCTTGTTGCCAACAGTGAGCTCTGCCTGCCCTGACTTTGGATTTTATCTGACCACGTCTCCTGCCTTATTCATCTGTGCTGTACTTTATTGGACTGAACTTTGTGGAATGACCCTTGGCTTGTTTTCTGGATTACACAATAAAGCCTGTTAACGGTATATTTGGCGTTGGTAGTGATTGTGTTACCAGCCGCACTACATTACCACCGACCGATCATCCCAGATCGATTTTGGCTGGTGTGTACTAATTTCAGAGAACTCTTTTTATTACATATCTGTAGTGTTTAATTCAAATCAACTGGACAATCTTACCAAACAACGTTTGTACAATCACATTTTGTTCTACCAAAACCATGTAATATGAGGACCTTTCTAAACCTTCCAATCAATATGTATTCTATCAGGGAGGCCATTATGCTACATAGTTGTTGTTGTGAAAATTGTATGGAGTGATCTAAAGGTATATGGGAAGGGGGCTTAAGTGCTTCATTAACACATGCATTGCTTTAGCCCTAAGGGTTTGCCCCAAATCCCTGTTCTAAATGCCTGTAGTTTAAGACATTTATTACTATTTTACATGTCTGTGTTTCTTTATTTTTAAATCAGCTTCAGTTCTTACTTTTCAAATCTACAAAAATCTATCAAATCAAAATTATATTGACCCCTTTATGACATTTGTAATAATAAACTCACAATCTATCAACTAATGAGTATATTTAGGATTTTTTTCTTATTCAGATTAAGATTTTAAAAGCATCCATAAAACACTGATAATCTGCAGATTACTTAAATCAAGTTAAATGTTTGATGCGTGCCCATGCCCATGTTTTTAAAATGTCCAAGTTTTAATTTTCTAAACATCACTTTTCAGCTTTTAGTTCTAATAAAATAGTGACTTTCTACAAATATTTGCATTTTGGGAGATTTATTAGGACATCTGGCTTACATAAAGGTGACCCGCTTAATGTTATTGCGGGCATTGTACATTTAAAATGTCGTGCTAAGGCCATCTCCAATTTGAAATAGAGTTTTAATCATGACTTGCTCCAAAAAAAAAAATTAAGAATAAATCAGAATATGCAGAAAGGATTAATTCAAATGCGTATTAGAAGAGTAAAGAAATCTCAGAGGCAAGACTAATCATCATTTAGATTATCAGTAGAAGATGATTAAAAACAATGGATTGTATGACAAGTTATGTTGATGCTGTGTTCCGTGCGGCCAAATGTTTTAGCTTCATAAATGAAAAAAGCCTAAGCTGCTTACAATGAGAGAAAGTAATCATTTAAATGAGAAACTTAAGATTTTCAAATTACATACTTCATCAGGTAAAGTCTATTTTACTTAAAATATACAGGGAGTGAGTTATTTCAGTAACATTACTGCGTTTAATATTTTAATAACAAAACCTAAATGGCAGAATTGTTGTAAAGATGGGAGATGAAGATGTGCATGTACAATGGTAAATAAATACAATTTTTCTGTTCACTGGAAAAATTAGAAATAATGTACATTGGAAATATTTGAATTGTCAAGATAATGCATGTAGATACTTGATTGTGAATCTAGCTTGTTACTGCTTATTATATTTACTGTTTTCTGCTCTTGTCTGGAAATATGAACTTCAGGAATGACAAATAAATATGTAAGTTAGATACAGAATGCAACAGGCCTGCCTTCTAATTAACTGAATAAAGTTTCTTCCAATCAACACTTCATGGCGGAAGGGCACTTTTTATGCAGCAGATAAGTTATATAAGGCTATGCAAAGAGATAAAATGTGCCAATTTATAATGCACAGCGATGATTAATGGGAAGTAGGTTGTGGAGTGTTCAATAATGCTTATAATAGGATACACAATGCCTAGTAGCAAAAGGCATAGTGGGGATATAGATGACATATAGGAGAGTTTTATTACTCTATGCTCTACAAAGTTACACCACACATTGGTTTACCTTAATGCATGGGCCGCACAGGATTTGCAGAGGGAAGCTCTAAATTTACAGGTTTGTGGGTATTTTGGACAAAAAGGCAAAAAGAGTTTGTGGGATAATAAAATTAAACTTGGTGGTAGCAGAATTTATCACTTTCACAATGTACGACGTCACATGCATATTGCATGCAGGGGTCAGGCATAAAACATGCCATATAGAGTGATGGGCATCAGGCATGCAATATGGTATATAAAGTGCAGGGGCCAGACATACAATATGAAAGAGTAAGTTCAGGCAGTCAAGCATAAAACTTGACATATAGAGTGCAGGGGTCAGGCACGCAAAATGGCATATAAAGTGCAGGAGCTAGACATACAATATGAAATATAGAGTCCAGAGAGTGCTTTATCTTTGTAATCACATATATTCAAGATTCTGGGGAAAGTCCCAAGCATTGCGTTCGCAATATTCGCATCAACAAGTACCAATTTGCGCAATGAAGGTAATAATGACTGGAGATCACAAATTCTCAAATTTATTGAGAATATTAGGTGAAACATTTCAATATTTTGCGAATATGAATATTGCCTATGCTGCTCATCACAAGTTGGCAGAGGGTTGGCTCTAGGGAGGAGCCCTAATACCAAAATGCTGTGATGAGTGCATGTCAGTCCAGAGGGAAAATTCTAACCAGGCTTCATTTGCACGCAGGCCACCATAGGTTACATCTACCTTTGATACTGAGCCTCCATGGGCAATTCAAATTAGAGAAATTTTGGGAAGAAAATCAATAGTGGATGCTTGAAACAACGCAAGGGTCCACTAAACTATCTGAAACTTCAAATGCACACTGTGAGAAACTCATTGTGTGCAGTGAAATCAGGGTAAGCAGTATAATAGAAGAGTAAGTACAACTGTGCAAGATTGAAGGTAATGTTTCTCTTTAAAGATATAAATAAGCACAAATATATCAACACAGAGTGTTTCCTCTTTAACAAGATGCCCAGGATGGACTGAGAATGTGTTTTAAAGGTAGTTAGTAAGTAAAATAACCGTAGATAGTAACCTTTCCTGAACAGTATAGAGAAAGCAGTTATCAATAAGAACGAGTTATATTGATCCAGGTCACAACATCCCTCTAGCAATGTCACTAAAATGAAAGGAGTCACCAAATTAACCAAAAATAAAGTGTTGTAGCATGTACCATCCTCCTCCTGGGAGCTGTTCGATTATAGGACTGTCGTCCTTTCCTCATGTTCATCAATTCCTGCGGAATGTACAGCGATATTTATTTTTGTCTACATATATAAAGTGACTTACATACAAATAATGGAAATGTATGCATTTTACAAACATGTCAATCATATCTGCCTGAAAATCACATATGTCACAAAGAGTTTTCTCTATTTGATTTCTGCTGTTTTGATTGCACAATCAATTCTCGTCATGGGCCACTGACTATTAAGTGTCTCAACTGACTGCATATAATAAAGGGTAAGAGGCATGGACATAGTGGATGGCAAAATCTCTAAAAATCGCTGACCATAAATATTTAATCCACAGTGAAAATCACTGAACACATGTTTGTATTTATTTTGCGTATTATTCAGATTAGATATGAATTCTAGTTAAGTGGCATCTAACAATAACTTCCCTCAGTCTGGGATTCGAAAATTTGTGTGTTATTAAAAGTAAAAAGATGCTTCTGAAAAACAGTGATGTTAATTGAACAGAGCACATTCATTCTTGATATCTCTATTATTTTTGAGGGTTCCTTTACATTTATTTCAACCACAAGGCCAATCATGCATATAGAAAAAAAGTATTTATACATTCATAGTTCTAGGGCTATAGTTATTTCTCTCTGCCCTGTGCACATTGGACTGATCCTTTCCCCTTCTTTTTAGTGACAACAGACTCTTAAAGAGAAAATCACCCCATTTGGATTGTTCTTCAGGTATAGTAAGCCATTTCAACAGGAAAAATACAGCATTGGTTTACTAAAGGGATAGAGGAGGGGTGTCAAACTCAAACACAGAGTGTGCCAAGCCATGGGCCTACATTGATATTTATTTATATATATGTATATTTTAAAAAAATGTCTTCAATTGAGTATGGTTTTCCTTCTGATCAAATATTGAGATGAACCTTTTTTGTCATTAACTTAAGTTTTAATATTTCACAAAACCTAGGTACTTTGAAGTCATTAAGTCGAGCATGAACTATTTTTTCTATAGACAAATATGAAGCTATCTGTGCGACAGCTAACGTGTTTTCGAAATTGGGTCATGTAACCAGACAATGATCCCAAGGAAAGAACGAAAATGAATAGCCTAGTCAAAGTCAAGATCTCAATTAGATTGAAATGCTGTGGTGGCTAAAACTAAATACTGTGGGGTGACAGAATACATATTGTTCTGGTAGTTATTTGGCAACGAGACAGTTAATCTCTTTTTCTGTATATAACATAGATTGTTCAGAATGCTCCAGCAAGTACAGTCCTTTTGCTTGTACAGTGAGGTTCTGCCCAGTAACTGGTGATGAGTCACCAACACTATAAATATGATTTATAGAAGGGGTTCCAAGTCTCCTGCTATGTGCCAGCCAAAGAATGCAAGTGCTCTGTGTATTTCTCCAGGGCATGCCAGTAGGTTTGGGCTTTCCCAGCTATACCTAAGGGACTGCAGGAAGCAACATTACAATGTAGTAATGAGTGGGTTTTCTTCATGGGCTAGGGGTTGAGAGCATAGAATTGTCCCTTTAACAAGCCTATGATCTCTCCACTATCTTTACAAATACATCAGTAACTTTCTTCAGGGTTAGGGCCTCAGCTACCTTGTATACAATGGACTGTATATTTTTTACAACCATGTCAAAAACTGTACCCTGACAATGGGCTCATCTGCAGCATGAAGATATAAATACTCCTGTAATTAATTTATCCCCTTCAATAAAAGGCTTATGGGGACATTCCTTCCTTATCTTAAGAGTGTTATCGGTGGCGACTGAAGCATGGCATATACTGCCTAAAAGAATCTGGTTAATCTGGGGGCACAAATGAGTGAGGAATGCAAAGCCTGTGAAAGTTTTGGGTGAGACACACACCAGCTAGCAAAGGGTCTGGTGACTCCACAGTCAGCGCTACAATACTTCAGAATGTTTGGATCGCTTTGCTTGAAAATTTCTTAGCATATCTAGAATATGTTTCATTTATCCTGGATTGTTTGAATGATTAAAAATGAAATTATTTACATTTAAGGATTTAAATCACACAATAATTTAGGAGCTATCTGTGGTGAGTTAAGAACTCTACAATGGCATTATCGGTCAATCTGGTCTTTCTTTTTGGAAAACCAATTTTATTAAAGGATGTAGTTCAAAAAGAATGTCCATCATGTAACTTGCACAGTAAAGGTCATTATTATGTAAGGTAAAAAGTCAGATATTACAGTTATGTTCAAGGTGTTTTATTTAAGTAAATACCAGCATTCAAAAAGAGTACAATATCCTATAAGTGTATCAAAGGCATGTTAGAAAGTGAGATTTAGTTGAAAATTTTTTCTGGTATGTGAACCTTTCTAGACCTGAGTTTAGGGATTTAACCTGCACTCACTGTAATGTTGTTGCACTTTTACTCTTGCTGTGATGTCACAAGGTCGAAGGACAAGAAGAGGAATAAACCAACAAAGAGAACAATCCTAAATACCTTATTATCTACTTTAAAGAAGGATTGAAGCACAATTGAGGGACAAGAATAAGATTTTTATAGTTGCACAGGTAATGGCAAAACTAAGAAAAATAGACAAGATTCTAATGTAGGACTTTCTATTCATTATGAAACAGAATGGCTTTCATCATTCCTCTCTCACTCAAGAGTTTTAATCTATGCATTCTTTTTTTATTTCCAGAAAAGGAATTATGAAGATTTTTTTCCAAGATAAAAACACGTTGTACATTTAAATAAAATACATTTATAAGAGAAATGCAGGTACTTAGGCATTAAAACACCTTTTGTAAACAGATGTATATTTACACACTATGGATGTTTCCCAGACCCTGACAGAGCTGGGTGGTCTTCTCTCAACCCCAAAGAAACTAATGGGATCTTATGGCCAATAAATTCTACAGACGTGTAATCATTTTAGAATTTATAAAATACTATCATTATTCAATACACAATGAAATTAACCTCTCTAGCAGTTGAGATGAACCCTGTTCATTCACCGTTCAGGTTCGCCCCAACTGCAGGGGAAGCCAGCATCAGGTCCACCCGATGCTTCCCTTGAAAGCTGCAGTTATTGTCTTCATAGACCTCCATGTTAATAGAGGAGCGCCGGCTTTCCCGCCCACACAGCCGGTGGCAATAATGACACCAGCTGTGTGGAGAGCAGCGGAGGGAGGGAGTGAGTGACTCGATTGCCCGTACCGCAGCGCGCTAGGGAGCTAAAATCCACAAATTGACATGAACAGTAAAAAGAACCCAATTTTCACAATATATACAATGTTTATCCTAAGTTGTGATCGTTAAAATTCCAACATGTTTCGCCCCCAAAAACTGGCTTCCTTAGGGACAGAACAACTGTAAAGTTTTAGAACATTGCATTTAAAAATAGAGATTGAACACAATATTTGCATTAGTAAATATCACCTTACATGAATATACCAACAAAAAGTGATGGCCGAACTTCGTCTAGGTCCACCTGCAAATGGGCGGATCGGACTTTTAAAGAAGCCTGTTTGTGTGTCCGCCTGTTTGTGGGCAGATTCAAATTCCTCGAATCTGAAAAACCGGATGCCTGTTCGCGGGCAGATTCAAATTCCCTGCCTTCAGAATCTGAAAAACCGGATGTGACGGTACATGGAATGCATAGTTCCTGGTTGCGTTAGCCGGATGTGACCTCACTTACGTCACTTCCGGGTTTACGAGACGGCTGCTCACTAAAAGACTGGCTTCATGCTCTATCATCTAGTGAACAGATTCTTCCTCTGGTGGGATCTCGCTGCTCCTGATCCCGCCGGAGGAAGAATAGAGAGCTCCTTTTCGCCGGCAAGAAGGACACCTGTACTGCTCAAGGGCAAGAAGGAGGGTGAACATGCATGTTTGCCCCCGAACTGTCTGCCGTGCGTTCGGCCATCACAACCAACAAAACAGACTATACCAACAAAACAGAATATAGCAACAATACAACTCTATATGGTTTTAATATTGTTAGTAAATCATGACATCTCTACTAAAGAAAACACACACAAAAAAACAATAGGTAACATTCATTTTAAAAAGCTTACCAAGCAGATCCCGATCTCACCAGTTAGATAGGGTTCAACATCTTATAAGTCAAAAACTTCCCAGCCACAGACATCAAGCATGTTCCTTTTGTAAACTTTAACACAATGAAACAAACAAAAAGTAATAAATCAGACTACTGGTGTTACAGCCTGGTTACAGTTCCTGTACCAAACACGGTACATAGGAACTGGGTTTTTAAATTTCATGCGCCTCCCCTTTGACAACAGCACACCATGATAAAGAGGTTCAAACAGAAGAAGGACTGCAGATGAGGTCTGAGGTCTTTATGGGGAGTATTTATCTGTAAGCAAGGCTGCTCCATCAGCTCATTTATATTTTTAGGGACAGAGCCTCCAACAAGGTGTACAATGATCAACACAGCAATGACATCAACAGACCTCCTCATCTCTAGACTAAGAGTATCAAATTCAAACACAGAGTGGGTCAAAATTCTAAATATGGAAAATTTGCAGGAAAACTTTGATATTTATTGATCAAATTCAAAACGTTTTTCCTTCTTAACATTGAGTCTGGAAAAAGCAAAGTATACTATTATAGCTCGCCACAGACAGTTAGATTTGCAGACAATTAAGTTGCCGATCTGCCAAGAAATCGCAAATCTAATGCTTAAAAGCTCAATTTAGCCATAGAACAATTGAATGACTTTGAAGTCTCCATCCAAAGTAAACGCCAGTACACAAAGGGTGCGCGGCCGATTTTCTGCTTGACCAGCCATGTGTGATGACATCATCACACACAGTTGATCTGCAGTATAGTCTAAGATAACATAACATACCTGACATCAAATGTTAAATAAGAGACCATTCCGTGCCAGTAATTCTCTAAAAACAAGCAGTCAAACGTAGCAATACCTTAAAATTCACACAGCAGATATACAGAATGAAGCACCTAGGTTCACCCACATACTAGGAAACACAGGGAAACTTTTTAGTAAATAGTTAGATGAAACAGTGCTGCTTAGACAAAAAAATAAAAGATTTTATGTGTTTATAGTTTTTTTCTTTCGTACTGACTTTCCTTTCAATTTTGTTAGAGGAAATACCTTTTCAGTTCTCTACATTCTAGATTGCTTGGCCTATGCTGATTGTTCCCTTATCACACCAAGTCAATTAAAACCGATGTTAATTTTGTATGATCTTGTAATTAAGGGCATAATGTTCACGATAATCCTACAACGGGAATGCACATACAATATTTTATCCTGATCTCACAGAAATATGATTGGTATTTTTTAATACGACGATGGTAAATTACTTTTAATAGAGAACTCTCCCACCACATATGAATAACCAATTTGTAATTAACAAAGCTGTTGCCCTGCTCTGATTAATTTCAGGTAATGATTTTCTTATACACTAGAGAAATAGGGACGGTTTTATTATAATTAGACTTTGAATGCCAAGGTCATGATCAATAGAAGTTAGAAGACCATTTAAAAAGCCTTGCATAAATAATTTATTAAGACAAACATTTTCTCAATAGTGGTAAATGTCACAATGCTTAAAAAAATATATTTACAATATAACTAATTTTGTAGTTAACAATTAAAATTAGAACAAGAAAATAAAATTTTATTTTCACATGCGGATTTTAGAAATGAGGAAATTGGAATGAGTATTTCATTTTTACAATGTAGACATGGTAATAATTAGATGAATGTCATTATGTTTAAGCTAAAATGATAGTACAAGTCATCTTATTGACAAAGTCCTACAAAACAGGTTTGTGCACTTTCAGCTTTGTGTCTTTACTTTTACATCGGCATAGGGAAATGATCCTACTAGAAATCAATCATGTGTTTCCCTTTCGTAAAGCTGAAATTTATTCTGCTAATATTTTCCATATACTGGCCCCTCCATGCTAATGTTCCATTTACATACCAATTACATTTTAATTTAAAACCTTCAGATTTTAGGCCCAGTGACATTTTTGATATTTCTTTCGCTTTATGAAGCCTAGATCTTGGGAAAGGCCAAAATGACGGTATACATAGCCCCATGAAAATTTGAAACTCTGGACACAATCACATGTGCTGCTGACTTTTCTTTGCTGATCACACGCCCTATAGACTGAAATTCAAACCAGAGGAGCTGACAGTGCATAGTAAGGCTTGGGAGCAATTTCAGTCAGAAAATGAGGCAGGCTTTATCCAACTTCTAATGTACACTGTAAAAAGCCTATGAGAGATACAGACAAGTGATGGAGCCAGTACAATTCTGCAAGGTAAGGATGGAGTTCAGCTTTAAGATGCCTGTAAGGGTGACATAATTTACAGTGATGGAGTTTATGCTTTTCTTCTAGATTATAATACAGCACATTGTGATTTAAAAGTTTTGTTTGCAGACTTGTGTTAAGCAATTTGTATGCTTTAAAGCAGCTTCTTCTAGTCTACAACCTTGACCTGCAGAATCGTACAATTGCACATAGGCAGAGATTAGAAAATGTTTGATTTAGCAGTTGAATACTGAATACATATATATATTGACTGTCAATATATATATATATATTGACACTGACTGTCCTTCATTTCTTAAAGTAATGATGGCCACTCGTTTTTCTAGCTTTGCCTGCTTGGTTCTTGCCATAATATGAATTTTAACAGTTGTCCAATACGGCTGTCGTCTGTGTAGTAACCTGACTTCTGCACAACACAACTGCTGGTCCCCACCCCATTTATAAAGCATGGAAATCCACATAATAACCCTGATAAGGCACCCCTGTGAAGTGAAAACAATTTCAGGTGACTACCAGTAGAAGTTCATTAACCTTCCTAGCGCTTCTGATGGCACTATCTCGTCCTGCACTTGCTTATGCAGTATTGCAGCTGACGAGATAGTGCCGTCCAGCTAAGCTCCCTGGCTGCACACTGCTGTCTGTGCGATCCTTATGCAAGCCGGCTGTGACACCTCTGTACCAGCCTAATCTGCACATGAATATCCCAATTTGCACATGAATGTCCCGTGGCCGCGTATGAAATTGGGATATTCATATGCAAATTTGGATATCTTTAAAGAGCACACCTGGAATATCACCCCATTGTCATTCCAGATGTGATCTTTGAAGTTAACCCTTTCAGAGAATGCCATTGTATTGGATACAGTGATAACTGTATCCAATACAATTCAAAACAAAAACAAAATAAAAATGTTATTATAAACAAACATAAATACTGTTTTGAAATCAATAAATACTGCTTTGAAATCTTTCATACCAAATAAGTATTCAAGAGATTTAATCATTCAAATTATACATTTCATAATTTTTTTAAATGTACTTTTTTTTATAATAATTGTGTGTATCAACCATTATTATAGTCCGGATGTCTATTAGACCCACGTACGGACAGATTTTTGGAAGTTACAAGCCTACAACACAAAAAAATTCCATTAGATTCTATGGTGCGCTTCTGGTACAGAAATCTGGACCTCAGCAGTGCGCTAGGGAGGTTAAGAGACTCCCAAGAGTATGCCAAGCAGTAATCTGAGCAAATGGTGGCTATTTTGAAGAAACTAGAATATAAAACATGTTTTCAGTTATTTCACCTTTTTTTGTAAAGTACACATGTGTTCATTCATAGTTTTGATGCCTTCAGTGAGAACCTACCAATGTAAATGGTCATGAAATAAAGAAAACACATTGAATAAGGTGTGTCCAAACTTTTGGCCTGTACTGTATATATATATATATATATATATATATATATATATATATATATATTCATACATCTGATCTTGCAGGATGGTAGAGAATTACTCAACAATCCTAAAAAGTATACTTACCTGCTCTTCCCTCAAGGCTTCTTACAGTATCAAGAGTGGTCAATAGAGAAGGCTTTACAATTCTCAATGCTTATCTCCACAGGTTAGGGCATTAACAACTAAAGATTTAGTTGTGTCGAGTCACCCACCACTAAAGTCATAGTTGAGTTGACTAGTGATTTAATGACGTCATCACATGGATGCAGCAGGGGAACACAAGTGTCTAACAATGAACAACTTTTATAGGTTTTATAGGTTTTCTGTACCATTAACGTCAACATGACAATAAAACAAAGGCTAATACCTTGATTTTCTGGTAACATTAACTGCAAAACAGACAGTAATAACCGCTTAAACTACAGCAGACGTTGCACACAGAATGAGTCAACATTACACACTGTGGTTCACAAAAGTGCATATTGTCATTATAAAATAAATGTTACTGTAAATCTACTCAGTGTGCTGGACTAGATGACTAATGGCAGTGCTGCATTACCAATGTTAGCTCGCGGATGCCGTTTATAGCAGTAGTACTTTTATTGTACTTCAACATGGACTTGCAGATTGTGGAGGTCACCATGAGGATTGCATGATCTAGAGTAGAGTATTTCCATACTTGTGATGTGTGTCTGTCCTCTCTCTTGTGTGTCTTGTGTATAAATTCCAGCCGTTTTTATGAAGTGACTTTAAAAATTGATTAAGTCAAGGAACGCGTGTCAGCATCCAGAGACAGAGGCAGAGACTGCAATAACTTGTGCTGTGATGCCGTGGAGTGATATAGAACAATCTGGATTTACTAATTAGGTATGTTTTTTTGGAGGGGGGATTGACGGTTCATCCCTATAATGTGAGGTTTGCATTCAATGAGAGAGAGGTGAGTGTCTGCTTAGAGCAAAAACATTTCCAACATTGTGTTCCACTTGGAAATGAAATTTCACAAATGGCTGGATCATGTCTATTTAAACTGAATAAATAAGAAATTAATCATAATGATGTTTTTATATTTGCTGTGAATATGTGTTTATCTTTTTAAATGGCATTGCAGCAAAATGTGTTTGGTAAGGTCACAGCAAACTCAGTTTTGCTCACACCATGATGATCCAACATAAATGGAAAACAAAAATAAAGTAAATAGAAAAATAGCAAAAATAAAAGTAGTTAATTATTTAGAAGGTAAAACTAAATAATTAAAAAAATAGAAAAGACTGCCAAGAGTAAAAAATGTGGAAAATGTTTGAAAATCTTGATGCCCAAAGGCATAAGAAGATCGAGATGAGAAGAAAGTGTCTTGCAAGGCTATTTTTCCAGTTATCTCCAATTATTTAGAAGTCTATGTTTAAAGTATCAATTTCACAAACTACACTAATCTGGTTATGATTTAAGACTTTGAAGTGATTAATAGGCTTCAGTGCCAATGAAAGTAAACTGCATAGACAAAACGACTTACAAGGCTAATAAATCAAATACTATGAACCCTGTTTGCAGATTATAAGTGAGTATTTGCATAACTTTGAAGTTTTTATAAAGATGGAATTCAAATAATTAAAATGATACCCTACATCTGAATCTCAAAATGCATTTCTTTACATGAATATTGTTTTAGGCAGTGGGTATGTTCAATAGCAAAGAAATTAAATTAACATTTTTTTTTAAATAATATCTTATACAGCTCTGTTATATATCTCAAATATATAACAAAAGAGACATTAATATATTACAAACTACCTATTCTGGTATGAGCAAAAGTTCTATATAAAATCACATCAGGACTATGAACTTTGAAAGTGCTGCGTATTACTATATTTTTTGCACTATGAGGCTTATTTTTACCCTAAAACCATGTGGGAAAAGTTTGTGCATCTTTTATTGCAAATGCTCCACCACCCATGGCTGAAAACATGTGCATTTTTATGGCTTGTTTGCACCAGGAATAAATAGGGGAGATGAACATGGCCAAATAGCGGGAAAACACTCATAGCCACCAACAAGCTGCTCTTAGGCAGAGCGCAAGTAGAGAAAGTCTAGGCAGAGCAGCGATTAGAAGGCCAAACCCCATTAATCCAATGCTGCACTGGCTATTGAAAAGCAAAACTACGTATATACACTATATCCTCACAAATATTCAACTGTAATCAGATTTCCTCTACCTGTACTATATATATACAGGGAGTGCAGAATTATTAGGCAAATGAGTATTTTACATCCGCTTATGCATGTTGTCGTACTCCAAGCTGTATAGGCTTTGAAACCATCTATACTACCAATTTACGCATTATTAAGGTTATGTGCAAATCTCTGTAATGAGAATGGGTGTGGTCTAATGACATCACCCCTATATAGGTGCTTTGCATATCTTTAAGGCAACTTCCTTTCCTTTGGCAATGGGTCAAAAAAGGACTTGACAGGCTTAGAAAAGTCAAAAATGGTGAGATATCTTGCAGAGGATGCAGCACTCTTTACAAATGCAAAGCTTCTGAAGCGTGATCATGAACAATCAAGCGCTTCATTCAAAATAGTTCAACAGGGTCGCAAGAAGCGTGTGGAACAACAAAGGCGCACAAATAACTGCCCATGAAACTGAGAAAAAGTCAGTGTACAGCTCAAGATGCCACTTGCACCAGTTTTGGCCATATTTCAGAGCTGCAACATCACTGGAAGCGCCCAAAAAGCACAAGGTGTGCAATACTGAGACTGGCCAAGGTAAGAAAGGCTTGAAAGACACACCACAACTGAACAAGACACACTAGCTGAAACGTCAAGACTGGGCCAAGAAAATCTCAAGACTGATTTTTCTAAGATTTTATGGACTGATGAAATGAGAGTGAGTCTTGATGGGCCGATGGATGGGCATGTGGCTGGATTGGTAAAGGCAGAGGCTCCAGTCCGACTCAGACGCCAGCAAGGCGGAGGTGGAGTACTGGTTTGGGCTGGTATCATCAAAGATGAGCTTGTGGGGCATTTTTCGGGTTGAAGATGGAGTCAAGCTCAACTCCCAGTCCTACTGCCAGTTTCTGGAAGACACCTTCTTCAAGCAGTGGTACAGGAAGAAGTCTGCATCCTTCAAGAAAAACATGATTTTCATGCAGGACAATGCTCCATCACACGCGTCCAAGTACTCCACAGCGTGGCTGGCAAGAAAGGGTTATAAAAGAAGAAAACTAATGACATGGCCTCCTGTTGACCGATCTGAACCCCATTGAGAACCTGTGGTCCATCACAAATGTGTGATTTACAAGGAGGGAAAACAGTACACTCTCTGAACAGTGTCTGGGAGGCTGGTGGTTGCACGCAATGTTAATGGTTGAACAGATCAAAACACTGACAGAATCCATGGATGGCAGGCTTTTGAGTGTCCTTGCAAAGAAAGGTGGCTTTATTGTGCACTGATTTGTTATGTTTTGTTTTGAATGTCAGAAATGTCTATTTGTGAATGTTGAGATGTTATATTGGTTCACTGGTAAAATAAATAATTGAACTGGTATATTTGTTTTTTGTTACTTTGCCTAATAATTATGGCACAGTAATAGTCACCTGCACACACAGATATCCCCCTAAACTAGCTAAAACTAAAAACAAACTAAAAACTACTTCCAAAAATATCCAGCTTTGATTTAATGAGTTTTTTGGGCTTCATTGAGACATGGTTGTTGTTCAATAATAAAATATTCCTCAAAAATACCACTTGCCAATAATTCTGCACTCCCTGCATATATATATATATTATATTATTATATATATATATATATATATATATATATATTTGTAAATAATATTTCCCTGGATCAACAGTAAAAGCTGAAAAAAGAACTAAAGTAAAACTTTGATTATAAAATTTTAAACACTAGTGATGGAGAACAATGAAGATATATTGTAGGACTTGAAACTGATGTTTGCCTTCCAAAAATATATCTAGTGTCAAATGAAATGTAATTTGAGATTTTATTTATGGTTCAGGATTGGTAAGTTGGCTGTATTTTGCCACATTAAAAGGTTAAATTAAAGGATGTTTCAGGTATGTGACACTAATGTTCAGGAATACGAGAATTGATTGAAAGATTGACTGACAAATTTGCCAACACTTATTGCCAGCCTCATACATCAGCCAGTAGCCATTAGTCATCATAAAGTGTTGATCTCGGTACTCATTGTTAAGTTAATAATATACTTGCAGGGTGATGTATCTTACTATCAATTTAATACAGCACTAAGAGTAAAGAGATAGATAATTTTGTACGTAAACATAGGGATAAGGCAATAAATATAAAACAATGCATAAATTAGCCAAAAATGCTTCTCTAAAGAATGTACATGTACTGCTGAGTACATTGTACTTCGGTAAGATATAATGATGCTGATTTCTATTGCATATATATTATATTCTAACTATACATAATATCAAGCAAGAGGACAGTGTGAAGAAAATAGTATATAGCTATATACTTGTCTATCAAATTAAGCACAATATACCGTATATGCCGGCGTATAAGACGACTTTTCAGTACTTTAAAATCCTCCCCAAAGTCGGGAGTCGTCTTATACGCCGGGTGCTGCAGGCTGGGGGGTGCAGGGGACCATCTCTGGAAGCCGTTACTGTCTGTACGATTCCGTGCTGCCTGAATCTGCCACGCTGACTAATGATACATTGTATCAGAGCAGAGCAAGGGAAGAACAGGGCAGTGTTGCCATGGATACATGATGCTATGCAATGATTACGGAGAACACAGGCTGTAGCTGTTTTAACCTTTTTACATTCATAGCAGAAAAACCATTTGTAGTATAATGATGAAACTTTCAGGGTCAGTAATTCTCACCTACTACTACTTACACCCCGGGTAGTCTTATACGGCGAGTATATAACAAACTCTATATTTTAACTGTAAAAGTTGGGGGGTCGTCTTATACGCCCAGTCGTCTTATACGCCGGCATATACGGTAATAATAACCAGTTTTTCTCTGACAGTGATATAGAAAAGGTTTGGAATGAGTCACAAGACACAACCTTCAGAATAATTTTCCCTCCATATTACACCCTTTGAAATTAGTGTTTTAAATATGAGACAAATTAGATGCATTGGACCATATGACACACCCTAGAGATTTGAAGAGAAAAAAAAAAAACCCATAAGCCTTTAAAGACAAAGCCAATCCCATATAAAGTGCATATACAGCATGATCCAGCAAAGTGCGCAGGGTTGGACAATGCAGAATTTTCCCTATATTGCTCCAAGCTAAAGGATGTAAAAATGTGTTCCACTCCTTCCAGACAAACTAAAAGGCCAGTGCCTAAAAGCAGGGCTTTAATCCAGCAACTTTAACTCACCCAGCTATTGCATGGTTATATGCATATGGGAGGAGTTACATTATTCACAACAGAATGAGCTCACTAAGGTATCGCAACAGTAAAAGCTGGGTAAGTTTATGCTATTTTTAAAGTACAAGTTCTATTTATCGACATTTACATTCTGCATTACAGTAAAACAAAAACTTGTGATCGACTCATCTCTCATGGGTAAGTTAGTGCCAGATTGTAAAATGTGTCTCTCTATAAGTAAGTGGTGTGTTCTGAGAAAGGGTACTGTTAGTGACACATAGACACATACTCAAGGATTGAATGAAGAAACATTTTAAGGGTAAAAAAGTGCATCTTATACTAAGAAAAAATCACTACTAAATAGCTCACTGTGCTGAGTGAAATGCACCAGAGGAGAGGTGATCCCAATGTGTGGTTGTTATGTATGTAATTTCTTCAATAAAGGAAACTTTTAATTTTGCATCTGGAGTGCGGGACCTTTCTGTTTTTCTGGACATGACTAACCAAGTAGCGGTCCTATCACCGATGAGATCTAGGTCTATGGTTTCTGGCGGATCATCCCCCTTTATATGCTTTTTAAGTGCCAGACCCTGGGGGGGCTCTTGGGGACACTCTGGGGTGGCTCCCTGATACTCATTATACACTTTTTTCCATTTTTAACCTTCTTTTCTATTGTTTTTTTCTTCTTTTTTTAGTGTTTTTTCTTCTTTTTGCTATCTTTTTTTTGTTTGTTTTTTCTTCTTTTGTGTGTGTGTATTGGTTTAGGTGGATTTATGTTTTGCAAATGTGAGTTTATTTGATTGAATGTTATGTTTGTGAGTTGTGCCGCTCATGTTTTTTGTTGATTTATACATTGTTTTTTTGAGTGGTTACCCTGGATTTGAGCTATTTTGAGTGTATTTCTTTGCTTCAGTTTTGCTGGGTGCCTTCTGTTTTGCGATATTGGTATTATTTATAATGTTTTGAAAAATTCAATAAATAAACAGTTATACAAAAAGAAAAAAAAAATGAAGTATGGTATGTGTTGCTTATAGAGTAGAAAATAAAAAGCTGACTTTGAGTAAGAATGCTTGCCTCAAATCTTTACCTTAGTTCTTATACATTGCTGAAGACTGACCATTAACAAGTTTGCCAGAACTCTCAGCTCTCCATGGTCAAAAGACTCAAATGTAAGCTTTAAGGTGGCCATACAGGGTTCGATATTTTTGTTCAATCGAACTGGAACGATAGATTCTTCGTTTGATCAAATGAAAATCTACTTATTCATTCCAAAAAAAAGATACCGATATCAAACTAAAAATCTATCAAAAGTTATTGGAAATATTGGAAAATTTTTATCGAATTGGTAACCATTGAGTGTCGAACATGCCAAATAGTTTAGCTTAAACTAATCAATTTGAATGAAGCTATTTCCAGTTAACAAAATCTAATGATATTTAGTTTGAGTACATACAAATGAAAACAGAGTGTATATATTTGATATAGGCACAATCAATATTTGATCAAAATATCGAACATGCTGATTGAATATATCGTGTTGTATTGTGCAAAAATCTATACTTGTATGGCTAGCTTTACTATGTAAACCAAGGTGAAAACTGTTACATAACAGCTGCATGGATTATAAGCAACATAACACTTTGTTTTTACAGGAACTTATATTGGTCTGAATATAAGGTACTATTTCTAGTGTAATGGATGCTACTTGCACTAACTAAGAAGTAAAATGGGAGTAATTGGACTTTACATTTGGATGGTCACAAAGGCATGAAGAAGTTGGGATACAGTTTTTTTTATTTGCAAATTCCAGACTGTTATCAGTTAAAACAGTGATTCTCAACTTATGGGTCAAAGAGCATTTCACAGGGGTTGCCGTGTTCACTGAAAGCCCACAAGCGGGGTGGGAATTCCTAATGTAGGAGAGATGGGGCGTTACTTTCCCTTCTAACTTCCAACCCAGCACTAGAGATTGTCGAATTTGTCGAATAGCTAACTTTGTGAGCTAATTGCAAAGCCTCTAAACATGGTATCATCACCAAAATTGCTTGAGATGTAGAGAAGGGTTGGGGGAACATTTGAAAAAAGAAAGTTTTGCTCTAGCACATGTCGTTTTTGCATAAATTAAGTTAAAAATATAGTTGAAATTCCAATTTCGAAATGTTGACTTGACTTTGAACTTCATTTGTGCAAAAACTATTTGTGTTAAAAACATACTTTCTTTTTTTGGAGTATACCCCCAACCCTTCTCTACATCTCCAGCAAGTTTGGTACCATGTTCAGGGGCTTTGCAATTAACTCAAAATCGTGGAAATATCTCTAACCAGCACATCATTTGCACTAGTGTGCTGATAAAATATAAGGGAGGGGACATAACACTTACCTGATCATGTGGGAAATTATGTCTTGGAGTGTCACTTCCAGTGTTTGGAATGCGGAAGTAACACTACAGACCGGCACTTCCGCAGATCTAAATAGGTTGAGAACCACTGAGTTACAATATTTACCAAAGAATGAGAACATATGAAAGTAATATATTTTTAAATATCATAATTTGACAACATACCTTATATTCTAGCAGAATAAATGTTTTATGGGAAACCCTTTTTTATGTTAGAGACACATGTTAACCTTTAACACAATAATTGAAGTGATATAGGTGAAAAATGTCTTCCCTCACCTGGTCATTTGTCTGTCATATATTATTCAGGTTAGCTGTATTTGTCCTGAACTGTATCATCCTGTAACAGTGTCATGTTTGAAATATATTCTCTGTAATTCTTTCAGGCGTCTTGAGGCTGATTAAAACAAATCACATTTCTATGTGAAGAAAGCTGTCTTTTCTGATGGAGTGAGAAGTACCTATTTGTCTTTCTTTTCTCATAAAGAAAATTCAGGACTAGAAATATTAATTGTGTAGTATGGCCATTGTTATATAAATTTTTCAATGTGGACAAATTATTTAAAATAATGATATGATTATATATATGCTGGTGGGGTTAGAGTAACCTTCTTCTTTTGGAAAATGTAGAGGTACTATTGATACAGTGAATATCCTGAAAGTTTATTTGAATAGAGAAAGCATATTTAGACAGGAAATCTGTCTGTCACCATGATCTGACATTTTTTGGTATGATTTTTAAGATGTCCATGGGCACGGCGTAATCCTAAGGTACCATGAACAGGTAAAATGTGTGGAGAATCATCTGATCCAATCACAAAGCTAAAAATTTTAGGAAGTGAGAATCAAGGTGGTTGAAATTCAATTCAACTTAGATTTTCCAGATCGGAATTCCATTCGTTTGCGAATGTATGACTTTTCATGCAAAATTTCTACATCATTTTCAAAAGAAGTCTTTAGTTTTCATTTGATAGTGTTGATCGCAAATTGTAGCGAATATAGATACTTTATTTTAGTTGAAATTTTGGTTTAGTTGAAATTTTGGTTGAAATTTTGGTTTAGTTGAAATTTAAGTAGAATAATTGGTTGATTTTAGACTTTTTTGGCCCTAACTTTTACTTTGTAAAGCCAAAAAGGTCAACCATCCTTAAGTTGGCAATTTGAATTTTAGATATGTCTTTTTTTCTATTGAATAAAATGTTTTGTTTTTGTAGTGCTCCATGAGGGACTGATCCCCCAAAATTACCAGTGTTTCGCTATTTGACCTGTTGATCTTGGCAGCTAATTGAAGATTATTTAACTTCCCATTTTGCCATTGCCTTCAAAATTGTAACATGCTACATATGCAGTTTTCAGCATTGTAAGGTGAGCTATTGCTAGAATTGAAGCTAGCTAGTGTGGAATTAAAAGAAGCTCCGTACAATCGCTTGCTCTTCTCGTGTGTCTGACCCATTCACACATATGTTATTGGGCACAGTAAAACTTGTGTGTGTCACCCACATTTTATTACTTGAAAGCAAGAAACAATGCATGCCTAACTATCAATCTGTATTGAGCCTTATGGTAAACTGCAACTATAGATTATAAATAAATCAACCCTGGACAGTAAGGGCATGTTTCCACTGTGTCTTTTTGCCCAAGTTTTTTGCGTGCTAACCGCAGGGGAAAAAGATGCGGACACAACCCATCCCATTTATTTGAACATAATCATCATCATAATCAACATAATGGCATGCTGAGGGTCAATGACAAGCAAAACATCAATTGGATTGAATATAGGGTGCAACTGTGAACTGAAACAGGACAGTTGACACTAGCTAAACTGCACATTAGAGTGGTTGTTAAAGTGGACCTATTACTCGTTTTACTTCTTTGTATGATTGGCACTAGCCAGAACCTGACTACAGCTTTGCATTGAATTTTATGCGAAAGATGATGATATGTCACAATTAAACTAGGTCAGAGTCAAGTCAATGTTACATTTTATACATATATATCTTTTACATTTTTGAGTGTATATCTACATTAACTTTTTTAGGGCTTTAAGGTGGCTGATTATCTGTCCCATTCAATCACTATTGGAGATGGTTGAATTTTTTTGACTATCTTACTTTGTGAGTTAATTGCAAAGCCCCTGAGCATGGCATGATTATCAAAATTGATGGAGATGTAGAGGAGGGTTGATTATTTGTGTTAAAGCAATGCTTTCTTTTTCTTTTTTTACTATACCTTCAACTCTACTCGACATCTCCAGCATGTTTGGTGCTAATACCAAGCAATTAACCCACAAATTCGATCTTGTGAAAACAATTCAACCATCTCTAATCGTTATGGGCCACCTTGAGTCAGATATGACATGTTGTGTCTCTGAGAATTTGCTGTTCACAATCAGTTGAGAGCTGAAAACTCTGTGTCAGTAAAAAAATGTGTCTCGGTATCAGGAAACTATTTGATCCTGAAAAGTGGGGTTAAGTAATATGAAGTGTAACTACAGAGTATAATGTATTGATTTTGATGGATACATTGTTTGTGGGTTAAGAATCTCTGAAATATTAACTTATTAACAGTTTCATAAACAATGTAGCATAGATTTTATTAAACACCCGAAAAAAATTATAATACTTGCTTATTAAAAGAAAATAGAAAAAGGCATAATGCACATAAAATAAAGTGAAAAAGAATACTGCTTAAAATAAACACTTAAAAAAGGAAAGCCGTTTTTGCTTTCAAGAAAGAAGAAAGACATCAGATCATTATAATTCAAAATTTTTGTACTATTTCTATAGAATAAAATGGAGAGAAATAAAATGAAATGTTCAAATGCAAAAGGAAATTTATTATCATCGTACTGAAATTGGTATGTGTTTAGCTCTGCTCTGGAAACCATATATTTCTGACAAATGTGACATCTATAGTGAAAGAACAGCATGATTAATACTCCAAATGATTAATTTGTTTCTGTATGAATTCAGTTGATTGTTACTTGGCACCTAGAACGTTTGGTAATTTAAAGTTTTTTATGATTGCACTTTAAGATTAGAATATTTTATTTCCACCCATTTTTTATATTAACAGTCATTAAACAATAGAGAGGAATTGCCTGGAAAGTCATTAGGAAATTTGCATGCACCCTTCATCACTCATCTTTATGTAAAGTTAATGCATAAATGTAACTTGGAAACTGAAATTAAAAATAGATAGCATGGTTTAGCAAGTAATAAATCAAAGTGTCCTAAAGCTAAGTGGTTGGAGAAGAAAGTTTCTATATAGTGACTATACAGATAGGTAACTAGCCATGATCAGACACCCCTGCAAGTACTTACATAATCTGTCTCATATGCATAGACAACACCAGATGCTGGGTTCAATCCTTGGTGATGTCTGCCAGGCCTCTACTGCAACTGTTCTCAGTTCCTGCTTGTTCTTGGGGCATTTTCTCTTCAGTTTTGCCTTCAGCAAGTGAAATGCATGCTCAATTGGATTCAGGTCATGTGATTGAATTGCCATTGCATAACATTCCACCCTTTTCCCCTAAAAACTCTTTTGTTGCTTTTGCAGTATGCTTGTCCATCTGCACTGTGAAGCGCTGTCCAATGGGTTCTAAAGCATTTGGATGAATATGAGCAAATAATATTGTCTGAAACAGACAGAGTTCATCCTGCTGATTTTGTCAACTGTCACATCATCAATAAATACAATACATAGGAGAACCAGTTCCATTGGCACCATGCTTCACTGATGAGGTGGTATGCTTAGGATCATGAGCAGTTCCTTTCCTTCTCCAAACACTTCTCTTCCTGTCACTCTGGTACAAGTTGATCTTGGTCTCATCTGACCATAGGATGTAGTTCCAGAACTGTAAAGGGTTAGATGTTGTTGGTCAAACTCTAATTCTAGCCCTCTGTATTTACTCTGGTGAAGTCTTCTCTTGATTGTTTCTTGATTGTTGACTTTGAGCACATACACCTACCTCTTGGGGAGGTTTCTTGATCTGGTCAACTGTTGTGAAGGGTGTTTTCTTCACCAGGGAAAGAATTCTTTGGTCATTCACCACAGTTATTTTCCATGGTCTTTCGGGTCTTTTGGTGTTGCTGAGCTCACCAATTCCTTCTTTTTAAGAATGTTCCAAACAGTTGTTTTGGCCACGTCTTATATTTTTGTTATCTCTCTGATGGGTTTTTTTCAGCCTAATGATGGCTTGCTTTACTGATAGTGACAGCTCTTTGGATCTCATATGCAACAGATTTCAAATGCAAATAGCACCCTCGAAATGAACTCTGAACCTTTTATCTGCACATGGTAATTGGGAAAATGAATATCACACACTATGGAACAGCTGAGAAGCCAATTGTCCCATTACTTTTGGCCCTTTAACAAGTGGGAGGCACAAATGCAAACTCTTGTAATTACTACACCGTTAACCTGGCTTGGATGTAAACCCCCTTAAATTAAAGCTTGCAGTCTGCAGTTAAAGAACATTATGTTTGTTTGATCCCAAATCCATTGTGGTGGCATATAGAGACCAAAATTTTAGAATTGTGTTCATGTCCCAATATTTATCAACCTGACTGTAGATAGCATTAAGTCAAAGCAACTGGACTTATTGAAGTTTATAAGGCTACCACTCTAAATATACATATACTTTTATTTACCTAATGATATTACCTAAGCCAAAGCTGTTACTGAATCCTCCATTGTGGAGGTAAGTCTCCTACTACTTTTCTAAAAATAATAGGCTGTTTACTCAACACAAAAATGTTTGCCCTGCAAAGAATAATTTACTGCATTTTCTGCCCAAAATACACTCCAATGTATAGGATGGACTCCATACTTCGGAGTGTCTGAAAATTTTTTG
Source organism: Ptychadena robeensis (assembly GCA_036250615.1). Classification (NCBI taxonomy): domain Eukaryota; kingdom Metazoa; phylum Chordata; class Amphibia; order Anura; family Ptychadenidae; genus Ptychadena; species Ptychadena robeensis. Next base: position 28,429,964 of record CM070036.1, on the reverse strand, counting down.
TCTGAGACAGAACCGTATATATAAATTATCTTAGGAGCCTCACCATTACAGTTGAGGTTCACCATTATAAGCCAGTGGGGTCAACCAGAGTGCAATGTGTTTAAAATAAACATGACGACAGTAGAAGAGAACAAATTAAAAAGATACATGATTTTCGTCTCCGCCAATGTCCATTCAGAAAGCTGTGTGTGAGGGGAGTGGGGGACATAATTTACCCTTTCAAATATGACCAGTTGTGGTGTTGCATTTGAAGTGGTTTACAATGCAACTGTGTTGTCTACTCATACCGAAAGTTAGGCAGAGAACACATGGCTTGATATTGGAGCCGTTCGAGTTTCCCTGCAGCAGCACGATGAAGTAATAACATGGTGCCCAATATCAGAGGAGCTGCTGTGTCTCCAGCTTCGACCGCAGGTCCCCATGCAAAGCAATGGACATTGACCGTGATTTATGGTCATGACCGATATCCCTGTTTTCAAGTGTAATTGATTGGTCTGGCTCGAAAACAGGGATGGCTGCATATGATATGGGCCAGATGGCCATGAGCATGCACGGTGCTTGAAGTGGCTATCGATCTGGCCCATATCTACGTGTGCTCCCTGTGTTAGAAAGTCGATAAATCAGCAGGTATTTTTCTATACCTAGAGGTTTATTTAAACTTGTTCAATGTAATGTTTGCAGTAAATTACAATTGAATGTCTATACCCATAACTGGGAAAGGCAAAGTTCAATTGAAACTTTTTAATTGGCACCCTCCAAACCACTTAAATCACCTTATGAGTTGGCTCCTATTGCCTCCTGTTTCTTTCAATGTTGACAAAATAGGACAATGACTAAAAATCTTTATTAGCTCAATGTTACCCCAGTGTCCATCTTTGCTATGGTTACATATTCAGAAGTGTCCCCATGTCCTCGAAAATATGTCCATCATCTGTAATTCTACCACAGCAGCAGAAAGACCCTGTGCATTATCTATGAAATTTGCTCTTAAAATATTTAAAAGCAGAACAAATACCCTAGGAGAATTGCTGCTTTGTTGTAAGTTACTCTTTCAATCAAATTGGGCTTATTTAAAATCAAATGAACAGTAATGCATGTTTCCCATTTTTGCTTGTCAGTATCAAGCAAAGAACAGGTTATTTTTTTGTATTTCTTTTACAATATTTTTGTGACTTAATGGATTTCTGAAAAGAACATAAAACAGAAACAATCTAGCTAGTGATTTAGCAAAAAGAAACACTATACTACCACAGAAGCCGTCCATAACACATTTGCTTTGAATGGAAGTTCTTCACCATATGGTGTACAATATATAACTCCGAATGTGTCTTTTTATTTTATGCTGCTGGGACTAGTACATGACAGTTAAGTAAAATTTTTGATTGTATAAGTGGTTTCACAGCAATCTTCAAGCATAGTGTTTGCTCGGGACTAAATAAACTAGTAAAGCACATATTTTCTATCTAGCCTCTCCTTTCATCTTTGCTGAAGAAAGCCATGTATGCAGTGTATTAGAAAAATAAAGCATGTTTTGAAAGTGGCAATTGCATGTACCATCTCATACTTTTCTAAAGTAATGCACATATCGGACTAGATGAAAGCAAAAGTGTTTTCATCAAAGGTCTCCATTTAGACTTTGCAAGAACTTGTTAGATTGCAATAATTTAAGGTTATTATTTTGCTTGTGCTTGTAGAAAAAATATATATATGCCCACAATTATTAACAAGCAATCGGCCAATAAACATTCTATTAAAACAGAGGTTGTTATACTGTGTTTTAGTAATAGGTATTTCCTTTTTTTAACAAATAGAAAAAATTATTATTTTTAGATTGTGGCTGGCCGTTCTGACTGATCATTTTCCTTGGCACTTTTATTTGTGCTGTTGTATGCAAGACAAAGCAAACTATAATTGACCACTGGTATAAATATATTGTGTGTGTGGCTTATAGTATATAGTAACTTTTATATGAAATTTAATTGTTAGAAAATGGATTTCAATTCTGATTGAATTTTTTTTTAAGCTGATGATGATTCTAAAGCAGATGATTCTAAAGCAGGGTACAGACGATTTGATTTTTAAGCTGTCCGATGTACCCTGCAGCAGCGTGATGACATCATCATGCTGCTGTCAGATATCGGCGGGGCTGGGGAGACAGCTCTGCTCTCTCCCCAGCTCAGCCAATGCTTTGCCTGGAGACCCGCGGTCTCTAAGCAAAGCAACAGACATCAGCCGTATTTAACGGTCATGTCCGATATGGCCGCTTGAAAACAGCCATGGCCGCATATGATATGGCCCAGATAGATGGCTGTGAGCATGCATAGTGCTGAAAACGGTCATTGATATGGTCCATATTGTCAAGTCTGCACTGTGCTTAAGGGTCCCCATACGCCTTTAGATTTCTCTGTCAGATTTCCTCTAGATCTTCTTTTGTTTTTCCAAAACCATGTAATATGAGGGTCTTCCTGTGTTCAATAGCAGAGTACTGTATATATCTGTCAGTTCTAAAGGAGTATGGCCAACTTTAGGTGTTTGGTTTCAATAGTATCTGTTATCCTGTGCGACGTCGCAATAGACCTGATGCCCCTTGGTAAAGTTCAGTAATATTTAAAGTAATGGAGAGCTCCAAGGTAATAGAGGTCCACAGGAAAAAGTTAAAAAATTTAGTAGTTACTTCTTGGCCGCTGGTAAATAGGAGATCTCATATTAACCAGTCACCTACAGAGGATGACGGTGTATGAAAAATAAATGATGGTGCTGTCTCCACTCAGGGTAGTTGGTATTTGGTCACACTCAGGATGCCTATGTATGACCAAGTCTACTAAATGCTGGGCATGTCTTTTGGTATTAGAGGTTTTAGACTAGGATTTTCCACAAAAACAAAATAGGCTCTGGAAAGGAGCCTTTGGTCAAAACATGGTGGCAGAAACATGGTAGAAAAGGCATAGAATACAAAGCATAGAATACAAAGCATCAATAAATACCATGGTACTTTAATTTAACTAGGGGCGCCTTTCCACAGCCTATTTTTATTTTAGGAAAACCCTTATCTTCAATAAAGTAATATTTAAATGGCTCTGCCTATTCCTAAACCTGTTATTGAAAAGTAAAATAAGAAACAGCATGATAAGCTCAGCTAACTTTGCCCTACTCTGCTCTCAGCAGGGCCGCCACAACCAATTGGGTCCATCAGATGACTTTCCATTTGCAATAAAAAAAAATACATTTACTGGTTTACCAGTGGAGTTCAAATGGGATTAAAACGTTTTAATGTATCAGTAGTTTGCAAATATAGTTATTGTACTTTGCTCTGTGGCTTTCTGGAAATGCACACATTGTGCTGAGCATGGTAGACAGTTTTCCTAGAGGAAATGTGACTACCATGCACACTGGTTTGGAACACTCTGCTAGATGCAGTTTGAATGCGCTAGTGTTTTGTGCTTCCTAAAAATAAATGCATATTGTAGGCACTACAGGTACCACTGGTACTACAATACAGCGTGTTTGGTGATGTATTGTGAAAAAGCCCTAAAGCCCAGCCTTGTTTATTTATGTACTGCAAGATATAATGTAACGAATCATCAGGCAATCCTAAGAAACCTCTTCAAACCAAAGTTTTTGTTTTCATCGTTGTAGCCACCAAACAATCTTGATCTGCTGCCCTTATTTATTTATTATTTTTGCTTGGCTATTTGAGTACTGTTGACTTTGAATAGAAGGCAGTTTAGGTATTCCTTCCTCTTTTTTGGAGATGGTTGAATATATATATATTTTTTTATTCTACCATTTCGACAATTTCAAATTAATTACAAAGTACCTGAACATGGTATCATCACCAAACTTGCTGGAGATGTAAAGAAGGGTTTGGGGTACACTACAAAAAGGTATGGCTCACACACAAATAGTTTTTGCATAAATGAAGTTCAAAGTAATGTCAAAATTTCAAAAATCTAAATTTCGACTTTGACTTTGAACTTAATTTATGCAAAAACTACATGGCTGTAACCATCTGTAACTAGTTTTAAAAGAAGTTATTAAAAATCCACATGAATGCACCACAAGTGAAAAACTTAATGTGGCTTTGTAAAAAGTGTAGAGATTTTCGACTAGCAGACTTTGTGAGCTAAATGAAAAGCTTCTGAAAATGGTATCATCACCAAAATTGCTAGCGATGTAGAGAAGGGTTGTGGGAAAAAAACCATGTAATTAAGTTCAAAGTAAAAATTTTGATTTTCGAAATTTTGGCATGACTTTGAACTTCATTTATGCAAAAACTAGAGCCATACTTTTTTGTAGTATACCCCCAACCCTTCTCTACATCGCCAGCAATTTTGGTGATGATACCATTTTCAGAAGCTTTTCATTTAGCTAACAAAGTCAGCTAGTTGAAAAATTTGACCGTCTCTACTCTTTTTACAAAGCCACATTAAGTTTTTCACTTGTGGCGCATTCATAAGGACTTTTTAATAACTTCTTTTAAAATAAGTTACAGGTGGTTACTACGTTATTACATAGACCTAAGAAAATCGTTCCTAGTAATAGAAGGATGAAGAAGGAAATTATAAATATTTACCTCCTAAATCTCTATTACTATGTTATATTTTTAAAGCTTTAGTGATGAGGCATCAATGTAATCTTTCCAACTCCACTTCAAAAAATACTTCATCAATGACCTCAAAAGGCCTTTAAACTGGAACACCACAAACTTCTTTTCAGCAGAAGTTCTCAAGTTCTTGAATACTGGTTATGAATTACTGTCTTAGCTCGAACACTTCAATAAATCCAGCCTTAAGTGAGTCAAAAAAGCCATATCACTGAATGAATCATATAATTTCCTTTTTTTTTTTTTGCTAGACAAAAATATACATCACATTCTACAAATTGTTCCCTGTCATGTGTCTTTTTCTGAAAAGCTTTGATGTTTGCAAAATACAGCTCACGATAAGAAGCAGCAACTAGTAGCTTACCAAATTGCCAAAAATATAATGGTTTAAATATGCAATTGAATGTATACCTGATTTATATCACACAGTTCTAGCTAAAGGTGGGCTTTCATATTCAAATCAGTTCTGATGAGCTTTCATAAATGTTTCAAAGCTGCCTGTACTTTTGTTCTGAGCAGCACCTTCTTCTACATCACAATTTACTCCAATGCACAAGATTATATGCAATAGTTCAGAAAGTCATAGGACCAATTTGTCAAAAGGAACTTTTCTGATGCAGCATTAGGAAATAGGTTTGTGATTAATGTCAATGATAGCTGCGGACTGTCCTTACTAGCATATGATTTATTCAAAAGTGAGAGAACAAAACAAATAAAAATGCATTAAATCAATTCAGTGCCTTTTTTTATTTGTTTTTCGACAGTCTTGACAAGTGCTCCCCTTCAGTTATTATTCATGACTGTGACTTTACAGGCAAGTTTATTCTTAATGGCCCAGCTTTGTATTTCTATACTAGAAACATTATAAATTTGTCAGGTGAAACTAAATGTAGTGTGCTGTGAGATTAAACTGAAATTCTAAGTGATATTTTTAGTTAAAAAAATATTGTTATTGCTTGTATGCTTTTGGTGATTCCGGCGTATCATGCTGAGCGGCCACTGAACCAAGATCCAAAAATCCCTCTAAATGTAGTGTAAAATCCAGTATTTGTTCCGAAAAAAGGACGTATATATATGTTATTGCCTGTTATCTGAATAAAAAATAGAAAGCGTAAGCATAGTTAATGTGATAATCAATAGTATATTTCTATGCCACTACAGCCAAGATGAATATTGTATTTTTCACACTATAAGACACAATTTCCCCTCAAAAATAGAGGGGGCTGTGTGTGTCTCATAGTGTGAATGTCCTATAGCTGCCTATTTGACATAAATACAGCACTAGCAAAACCAGAAGGAACATTAACCTTCACCAGGCTGATTCTTCCTCTGCCATGTGTATGACAGCTGTGCTCAATCTGCCTGGCTGACATACACAAGAACCAGGAGGCGGAGGCCGGGAGGCAGCCTATGACAGCTTTCCAGCCTCCTTTAACTGACGCTCTGCCGGGCCAGAGTGACCAGTTCATACAACCAATAGTCCCAGATTAATTGGTTTGTAGTGTTTTGCTGAATCAACCTGACTGAATAAAAAAAAAAAAAATCAGTCCGATGGTGTCAGCTTTAGTGTTCCACACATGGAAGTTCACCAAACGAATGGGCCTTAATATAGAAATCATTGTATCTTTTTATCACAATCTTCAATGGAAGTGTGGTTGATCTCCCTTTTAGCTATCGCTTGAGTGGAGGGGGCAATATTAATATATTTTCAAAAACCATGATCTCACCCGGTGAGCTAGAATGATATCTTAGGTACCATTGTCAGTGACTGACAGTCAATCCCCATACAGCCACACAATATGTGTAATCAGAACACAGAAAATGATTGAAACCAATGGCTAATACTAACTGTCCCATCCTTACAAATATATATTGGACCAATACATTTCCCTCAATGGGACTTTAAATGGACAGATGTTATATAAATGTTACTTAATGATACTTTATTACAGGCAAACACGTTAAACCTTAAATTATATCAATTGAGAACGTATACAATAATTAGTCCTGTACATTCTACAACAATCCGAAAGGTAATCTCATTACATCACCACAAGTGCGTTATTGTCATTTTGCCAACGGCTTTGTCAGGGGACACACTATTTAAGTTGTCTGGATTGGTGAAGGAAAAATATTACGTAATAAAACTTTGTATTGTTATGTAGGTGCACCTACCAAGATGCAAAAGGACATAAAGGGGGGGGGGGGG
>CM070036.1:28399329-28407501 GCA_036250615.1 Ptychadena robeensis | reverse complement strand
AGAGGATGATGTGGTCAAAATACTCATTTGCCTAATAATTCTGCACTCCCTGTAGTAGTAGAAGTAATACAACTGTAATTGGCAACTTCATATTTTCAGAAGCATTACATGGTGCTTTTATATATTTAAATATGTTGTATGTACTGTATGTTTGTTAGATTCCTAAATATTAACAAGGACAGCAGCGTTGTATATAAATATATGTATATATATATATAAGAGTTTGTTCACAAATCAGTCAGTGGGAGCTTTGTGAATTAATAGCAGCTGCCTTTATGTGTCTTAACACTATGCATTAAGGTCAGCTCTTTCTAGAAATGAACACGACAGTTAGCTCCCTCATCTCCATGCATGCTCTTGTTATTAATGTATATTATTACCTCAAGTTTGTCACAAAAGAGACAGAGGCAAACATTCTGCCTTAATTCACTCTTGCCAACAAAATAGAACACAAAATTATTCAGGGGAAAAAATAAAATTTTCTGTCATCTCTGCAATACACTGATAAAGCTAAAGGCTAATATGTTTTGATATTTTTGTCACTCATTTGTCATGTGACCTTTCATGCTATCATTAATACTGCTGAGGGACAGAGCAGATAGACTAAAACAGGGGTGTGGAGAAGTCAGATTGCTTCTCTAACAACTAATGGTCAGTCATAGCAATTTATGTTCCCCATTGGTAAAGCCCTGACTGAAGAGAATATTTGTTATTAAAATTTGATATTACTGTCTCTTACTGTCTCGGTGCTGCCATAGAAAATTTGCAGCTATCAATGATGATGAAAGTACTGGGGGTTAATAAACCTACGTATGAATTATGATGTTAATGGAATCGAACATGCTTGTTCAAACATTTAAAGTTCAGGAAAAACTGTGTTTTGATATTTAAGCATATTACACATCATGCACATTTAATGTGAATACAAAAGAATAGCCTATCTTAGTGTGACACCAATGAAGTGGAAGCTTCTGTTAAACATGGTACAACATTCATTGTGTAATAAGATGTTTATGGCAAATGCCAGGACATTATGAACATTTTGCTTCTAAACTGATTTAAGTCTCTGGGTGAGGTTTTTATTCTGTATTCACATTGTGCTGCAATAGCTGTATTCAGCTGATGGTATCCTTATTATGGTTCAACTGCAACCTAGGTCAAACACTGCCCTCTGTTTAAAGTTGACTTATATCTAAAATGTCCTGAAAGAGTGCAACAAAACTGTGCTTTGCCTGGTGTTCCCTTAAAGCCCAGCACCACCTTGCTTGGTATTGGAAAGTGAATCATCTTCCACAAATATGTTTCATTCATGCAGCTGCCAGGAATCAAATGCATGTGCAATAGAGTGCAATAGAGTGCATGGGTATTCACTGGCTGATTGTTGATATATCTTATAGGAATGATGTAACCTGTCCTAGCTCTCTTTGTTCCCAGGAGAGCAAGAAAGTAAGAACCCCAAGGGAATGTTGATAGGGAGACGTCACACAAAAATAAAAAAGATGGGTGTAGGTAAGCTATAAGCTTTATGTAATACAATAAAACACAATGAAAACATTACAACAACCATGAAATGTTTATTCTATACTAAGTCCAAATTTGACATGACATTAAGCCTAGGACATGCACGAAACGGGTACATAATTCTGCACCCGATTATTCTCCCGATTGATCACTCTGACCAACCACACTGGTCGGTCGGGCAAAATTTGTACAAAAATCGGAACTTGTATGGGGGGCTTAAGCTATTGTATGGTTTGTTACCCAACCTCTTAAATGGTGAGCACAAATGAACAGTTTTATCTTCTCTTGCGTCAAAGTGCGTGCATATTGGCTTACCTTCTCCATGTCTTCTTTATGCACAACTCAGCGTAATATGTTGTGTCTTAAAAAGTAAAAATCAGATTTGTGCAAACACACACGTATATATATATATATATATATATATACTTTAGCATACTGTACAAAGAATAGTTGACATTTATCTGTAAGTAGAGAGAAGTAACGATGACAGCTGTAAATTGCAAGACTCTAAATAGGTCCCTTAGAGACTGTGCATACAGAAAGTGCACAGTAAATTTCTTTATAATAACTACAGTTTTATGGTACCTAACATATTAGTGCTCGTTCTTACTTTATACCACCTATTTTTGCCTAATCGTAATCAATATTTAGCTGGAGAAATTTCATGGAGAACTATAATGACATCCAATGTATCATTTTACAGTTTTTTCTTTTATTGAGCATAATCTGATTCTCTTTAGTAACCATTTCACAGCATAAGGATGAACTATATTTTTGCTTTCATAACAAATTCGCAGGATTTTCATGCACCTTATTATTTGTATTTCTCCTCATTTGGCAAATGAAATTATAAAATCTTTTAAATGGGAAGAATTTTTTTTTCACTTAATAAACAAAGTATATATTTTGAATTTACAGGAACCATTTCTTACAGTGGAGGACAATGAATATTAGCTTCTTCTTCTTTGCTATACATACTTATATTTAAAAAATCAAAGTTGTGTGACACGTAATAAAGCTAATTATGGTAATTAACTGTTGTTATTATTTATTATGGTAATTATGATTGTTAAAATCTTTACTAATTAATTAAAAACACAATTCAGTTTCTCAGAATTATTATAAACTATTAGCATCAAATACAATGTTGTTCACTTAGGACCCCTAATATACATCTTTTTGCACCACCTCTCTGCCCCTGTTATGGGGACTTAACATATACAAAAAACTAGTTTTAGAAGAAACATCCAAATATTGGGGTTTAACTGCCTTAGTGGTCGGGACAGCACCATCTCGTCCAGCGCTGCTACTATAGCACTGGACGAGATGGTGTCCAGTACACATCGGGGCTCCGGCAGCGCATACTTACGGTTTTTCGCTGTCTCGTGTTCCCAATGCGACATGCCTTCTTGGATCATCCGTCTCCCCCCCCCCCTCCGAGTGACGTGATGACGTCACATCGGGGGGGGGGGGTCGGCGGGAGATTTGAAAAGTACAGTGCATGGAAGAATACTGCTTTCAATGTGCCAGCAATGTGTTCCAGCATCCGATCAGCGTCAGATCGGCAAGGAATCGGGTGCGCCAACTGGCCATATTGACCAACAATCTGTTGGATCAATGTGCACGCCAACATGACGGCAGATTCTTGGATAATTCAGATCAGATCCCATTAGTTCGGATGGGGACGGCTGTCCCCAGCCGAAGTAATGGCTGGCAACCAAAGGGAGCCCGGCTGATTCTCTGCACTAGCTGCCGTGCGTGATGACGTCATCATGCCTGCTAGGTTGGCTTGGCAGTCGATGGGAAAACGTCACATCTATGCCCAGCTTTAGGCTGTTGCTGTTAAGTGTCAGTAAGCCCATCTTCCTCCACTCCTGCCATGCACACTAAAATGACCTTACACAGACTAATCTTTTTCAATAAAGCTATATTTTTAGTACTGAGTAAAAAAATACCCTTTTTACCCAGTTGTATTTAGGTGAGAATACCATAAAGCTAGCTATTCACGTATAGTTTTTTGCATGCTCGACCATCGATGTGATCAAGAAGTTCAATCATTTGATCGAATATCAATTGTATCTATATCGAATGTATACACTTGATTTTGGTTCGATCAGACGATGTTTCGTTCGATTTTGATTTCGATCAGAAGTGCTGTGGTGTGTAGTTGAGTAGCCAAAAAAATTTCAGGTAATTCGGTATACAAATAAACATAACATGGTTGAATATAATATGAAAAAACACGACCGAAGATTATTCGAAAGAACATAATATGACCAAACATAATATAAAGGAATGTATGTTCAATCCATCCCTTCTTATTAATTTTTTTCAGATCGAACAACAAAAGAACGAATAACATGACATTTTGACATTATGTTTAAAAGATCGATCCAAACTTTCAGTGTTTGATCACCTTACAATTTTCGCTCAATATATTGAAAAAAATTGTCTTTTTATGTCGTTTGAACGAAAATATCGAACTGTGTATGGCCACCTTTACCCTTCCCTATAGAACTGCAAAGACCTGATCAGTGGAGGAACCTAAGGTAATATCAAGCAGCACAGTATGGTAACTGAGAGCAAGCGACGGACAGGATTACCAATCATTTTCACTTTACAGAAAGGGCTTTACATTAGAGTAGAATCAGATATAGTTATGTGAAGGCTATAATGACCAAATGCACTTTCAGTTTGCCGACACTTGCCAGTTTGCAAAAAGAAAAGTTAATTGATATAATTTAAAACTTTTTAGCAAACAGGAAATGTTTAGACAATATACAATTTACAACACTTTGACATCAGTGTGAGACACTTCTGGGATGATTTATAGTTCATTACAATTGTATTGACCTGCACTTCACCTGTTTCAAGCTGCCTTGAGTTGAGAGAAAAGCAGTTACATCTCAACAAAGATCAGTAAATACGGACCCTAATCATGGTACTGGCAAATGCAAACTGTTAAGTTAACACTGAATGTTGAAAATTATTTAGTTTTTTGCTTGCCAACAATAAGTAGCTTTAACTGTGTCCAAAAAACAGCAAGAACCAACTCAACTGCATCAGCCTTAACGGAATGGACTGGGCAATAGAGAGCAGTTTATGGCCACCTACCAACCATTTTCAGGGAGAACTATAGTTTTTGCCCTTCTCCCAAAAATGTATAGGTTAAATGTACAGTATGACTACCTGGGGCTCAATAACTATTGGCCGTGGGTGGTCATGCCTTCACCCTGCGCTAGCCAGTTAAGTAGTGAGCTTAGCTGGGGGAGACGGGGAATCATAGGGAAGTCATAGGGAAGATCCATCCATGAGCAGATGCTGCTGCTGTGTGTATGTAAGTTGGGCAGCTTAAACCCAGCTGTCACATACAGCACAGGCCGAGGGAAGCGCGACCCCAGCCTCGGGCACTGACTGGCCAAGTGCGACCAGAAGGCAGGGAAGCTGTGAGGGTCAACTTCTAACAGCTTTCACAGCTCCGTTACAGGAGATGCCCTTGCAATCTTGCCAGTGATTGCTGTAATCACATCAAAAGGTGCTTCAACAAAGTATTAGTTTAAGGGTGTGCACTCTTAAGCAACCACATTATTTAAATTTTTTCTTTCCTCCACCTAAAATATTTCAGTTTGTTTTTCAATTAAGTGGTACAGTTTATAGGTCACATTAAAGGTGGAAAAGGTTCTGAAATGATTTATCTTTGTCTCATTTTTGTATAGCACAGGAACTTTACCAGGTGTGTGTAGACTTATTATGTCCTCCATATATGATGTAGGGGGCAGTGTGGCAGGATGCCTTTTTTATGTGCAAATAAAAAAGAAGGTAGCTTTTTGATTTCGAGAGACACAGCCCAATTGTCAAGATCTTGCCCTATCACACAAATACAGAGTCACATCAACAGACACTACATGTGAATTGAACTCTAATTTAACCTCTGTAGCGTTTGGGACTCGTCCAGCGCTGATCGCTGCCCGCGCCACTCACTCAATCACTCACCTGTCCATGCGTCCACGGCGGGGATGCCGACAGACCCAATACACTTACTTTTCTACAGCACCGATCTGCTGGAAGTGGAAGCACTCATGGGAACATCCCGTGCTTAAGGCAGGTAAGTGAATCGGGTTCATCGGCATACCCGCCAAGGAATGCGCTGAGTGCATTACACCGGGGGCAGGGGCGCCAAATATAAAAAGTAATTGTACTCAACACATTGATAACTGTATACAACTCAAAAAACCACAAAACACATTTACAGTTGAATTCAAATTTTATTATAAACAAAACATAAATATAAATACATACTGAAATCTATCATATAAAAGAAGTATTTTAGAAATTTATAACTCAAATTATACTTTATATTAAATGTTTTTTTTATATAATTGTTTGTTTCAAACATTAATATATGCAGGATGTCTACTTGACACTTGTATGGACATATTTTGGGAAGTTACAGGCCTACAGCATAAAAAAATTCATTAAAGTTCAAGGTGCGCTTTTGGTACAGAAATCTGGACCTCAGCAGTGTGCTTGGGAGGTTAATATGAAAAAAAGGTTAACTTGTGTTTACCATATCAGATTCAAAAGGCAGTCATCTGAAATGGCTTTCAATTAATAGATGTATTTGATTGGTTCACTGAAATATGTAAAGAACTCACTTAAGTCAAATTCAATGACATCCTATTATTACTTTAATACTTAAAGGTCATTCAATTGTCAATCTAGAACTTTGCAAAATCAACATAAAATCTCATAAAGACACACCCAGGAAGGGAAGACTAAAGCTGGGAATAGACGGTACGATTTACCGTCTATTCCTTATCCGATTCTAGGCAGCATGATGACGTCATCACGCCCGCCCGCTAGTGCAGAGAATCGGACAGCACTCTTTATGTGCAGCTCATTAGTTCATCTGGGGGCAGCCGTCCCCAGCTGAACTAATGGGATCAGGCTTAAATTTACCATCCTGTCGGATAACTGTGCGATCCGTTAGGACGGCTGATTTTAGCCCAATCCTTGTCAGTCCTGCACGACCAGATCCTTAGGGGATGCGGGAGCACGCAGGGCATTGGATATTGCAGGAATTGGTACGTATATGCCCAGCTTTAGCATTACCTCTTGTGCAGGATTTTTTTTTTTAGAGCTGCCAATGCGTTTGTGACTATCAATCGCTCAGCAATCGAATGCTGTCCACCTTGCACAGCGGTTTTGGCGTCACCACGATGTGATCACCACAACAATCTCTGGGGAATTGAACTGTGTATGGCAACCTTAACAGCACAAAATTTTAAGGCACAGAAAAGGTGAACAGATCCTACATGTGTGGTTCCCACCTTATGAAGAGGTATGATGGTGGCTTGTTAGTGACACTGTCAGTGATATATTACAAATTCAAGACATACTTAACCAGTGCCAATGCCTACTTCATCACCATACCAATCAATTTGTTATGCTTTAAATAACTTGATTTGACCTTAACCCAAATTAAATGTTTCAGGATGTGTTTGTTCATTCCCCAAATTAAATGTTTCAGATGTGAATGTTCGTTCCCCAAACGATCTCACAGTGGTTCTTGCGTGACCACCATGTGATCACCACAACAATCTCTGGGGAATTGAACTGTGTATGGCAACCTTAACAGCACAAACTTTTAAGACACAGAAAAGGTGAAAAGATCCTACATGTGTGGTTCCTACCGTATGAAGAGGTATAATGGTGGCTTGCTAGTGACACTGTCAATTATATATTACAAATTCAAGATATACTTAACCAGTGCCAATGCCTACTTCATCACCATAACAATCCATTTGTTATGCTTTAAATAACTTGATTTGACCAAAACCCAAATTAAATGTTGTGTTGGACTGCAGGGTAAAGGCAAGCCAGCCTACAAGTGCTCAAAACCACTAAAAACTACAGAACTGTAGGAAAACTATTTCAGGTGACAACCTTACAAAGTTGATTTAGAGAACACCAAAAGTATGCAAAGCTGTTATTAAAGGGAAAGGTGATAGCTTATGATAATTTATCTTTATAGTTTTGAACAGTCAACCTACCCTGTAGAAAAAAATAAAGATAGGGAAAAAATATTAAATAAGAATAGCCAAACTTTGAATGGTGGTTCAGTTTGAAAAAAACACAATTCCTTTTTACACAAGGGCATTTAGGGAAATATTCTTTCTTTGGTTTTGTATTTTTTTTTATTCTTTTTATTTTATTTTAGTATATTAGAAATATTTATGTATACATTTACAAGATAATAATGAAGGGATAATGTATGTAAATGCTACCAACTTATCAATATATTTTCATAAATGTACAGTAGCTACATTTTCGTGCCTTTATTTTTTTCAAACATTAAGCAAATGCTTGGCATCTACCTGCTGTAGTATACATCCAAATGTCAAAATGTTTTTGCTATTTCACAAATGATATATATTTTAAATAAATATTTTTTTGTGTTCTAAAAGTTTAGCATGATTAGTTTTAGTAGAGGAAAAGAGCAAAGTCTATAAGGGGAACCACAAAGAGAGCATGCTGTGCGGGTCATTGTTAAACTTCTCTGTCCGTAATGACAATTGTGACCTACAGAGGTAGCCCTTTCCTAATAAAGGGATGGGAGAGCGGTCCATGGGTTCATTGTTTCTCTCCAAA
>CM070036.1:28391829-28394329 GCA_036250615.1 Ptychadena robeensis | reverse complement strand
ATTTGTGAGCACAGAGCTTCACCTAACTTACCCTCTCTGTCCCATTCTGAATACACACATTGATTCTGATCAATGAAGGATGATGTCACGGTTGTAAAAGCCTACTCCCTACCTAGTGTAGGAAAAAAAAATCTTGAAATTATTTAAAAAAATAATTAAAGTTTAATTAATTAGAACAAAAATCACTATTTAGGATTGAACACTCACATTTATGAGCACAGACCTGCCTTACCCTCTCTGTCCCATTCCACATACACACAGGTTCTGACCAATGAATGATGATGTCATGACTGTAAAAGCCTACTCCTTGCCTACATATTGGGAAAAATAATCTTGGGAGATGTAGTCCAGGGGGCACATTGTACTATGTTGATGTCACATGGAGCAATAACAGACGTATGGCCACAGGAACAGGGTGAAGGCAAAAATACTGTCGCACAGATTCTACAAAAAAATAAAAATGAAAGGATTAATTTCTATGAATGTGTAGAGATTCTTTAAAAAAAAGATTAAATTTTATTGGAAAAAACACTATTTAGGATTGAACACTTAAATCTTTGAGGTTGCCAAATTCCCAAATCAATGGCCATGCTTCCGCTCTCTGACAACCATCAGCCAATGAGAATGCTGTCTTCTGCTGTGTACATAAATGATGTGTAAACTTTGGCTCAGGTTTTGATATTGTAAATTTGATCTTTCGTCTTACTTTGTCTAGCAATGAGCTGAATTCATGTTTCTGATATATGACTGAAATTATTGAAGCTTTTCATCTAGGCAACTAGCATTATTTAGAATGATTTCGGCAATGTTTCAGTTCAGGGCCACTTTTTACACAACATGCACATTAGGAAGACATTTTTGGTATTGTAAACCCTTTTCTTGTTTTCAGGCTATATAATGCCCAATTAGAGACACCTTTCCTATTCATATTCCTTTCTATCCACATATGTATATGTGACCTATATGCAAACAATTTGCCTAAAGATTTAGCTAGCAAGCTCTACTGGACTCCACTGAATCTTATAATCCTGTCACACTTAATTTAGTAATGTGATTTGCACACACCTAGGTCTCTATGTAGTCAGACAGGTGACACCATTATTTCCTATTATAACTTACCGTGCCACCTGCCTGGGGAATTTTTTCCCTGCAGAATGATTTTCCATTGAGCAGACAGATGACACAGGAAGCTGTAATGCTGAAATAGGAAATACCAGTATAATTTGCCGGCTAAGGGTTGAACAAAATAGAACATTTTTATTTTCCACAAATTTTGGTAATCCCTTCCTGCACAATATTGACATAATGCCAAAAAAGGCTTTTTTGTATTCCTCATGGTGCAATAGACTTTAAATGACTCTTGGACATTGGAGAACCCTATTTTAGCGATCCTTTACCTGCTCTTGAACTAAACATTAAGACCAGATTGGACTCAGCATTTCATTATTTTTCAAAACAGACCAACAGACAACAAAAAACAACAGTTAGGCAATAGTAAACAAATAATAATGGAATAAACATTAAAAAAAAAACTTCTCTGTAAACAAACCATCACAATAACAGTAGTAGGTTGTTGTAGGTGTAACCAGAATGCATACATTCTATATAGATTGTTTTTATTGTTAATAATTTGCTCATCTTATAATGCTATCCCATGCCATTAAACCCAATGACAGAATACATGAATACCAAAAATGATCTAGTTATGGTGGCAGCTATCAATGATAAGCTGACATTTTTTGAAGGTTATGTGTTGGAAGCAGGACCTGAGAGACTTTGACAAGAGTCAAATAACGTTGGCAAGAGATGACGATTCTAGTTAATCCAAAGCCCCTAAACATGGTATCATCACCAAGCTTGCTGGAGATGTAGAGAAGGATTGGGGGTACACTACAAAAAAGAAGTTTATCTCTAACACAAATAGTTTTTGCACAAATTAGGTTCAAAGTCAAGTCAAAATTTTGAAAATTTGAATTTCGACTTTATTTTGAACTTAATTTATGCAAAAACTTTTTTTTTTAATGTTCCCACAACCCTTCTCTACATCTCCAGCAATTTTGAGGATGATACCATTTTCAGAGGCTTTGCAATCAGCTTACAAAGTTAGCAAGTCAAAAATTTTTACCATCTCTAAAGAGGATAGGGTATTTAAATCTCCAAAACAGCAGGTCCTGTTGAGTGTTCTCATTAAGTAGAGGTAACTAGTAAAGATGGCCCGAACTGTTCGCCGGAGAACTATTCGCGGCGAACATCGCATGTTCGCGTTAGCCCATGTTCACAAACATATGGCGAGTTCGGTTCGCCCCCTATCTTTTAACATTGCAGAAACTTTGACCCCTGTGAGTCACAGTCAGCAGACATAATCCAGCCAATGAGCACCCCCACCTCACAGACCCCCTATAACATATCAAGTACAGGAAGCCATTACACATTCTGCTGGAGAAGGAGAGAGTTAGGAAAGAGAGCTTCTGCTGCTGCTATAGGGAACCATTAGCTAGGG
>CM070036.1:28373993-28391729 GCA_036250615.1 Ptychadena robeensis | reverse complement strand
TCGCGAACTTTTGCGGAGGTTCGCGTTCGCGAACATCAAATTCCGGGTTCGCGCCATCACAAGTAACTAGCTACCGGAAGTGGTCCAAGCTAAGCAAGCCTATCATTGGGTTATAGGACCGCATTAGACCGCAAGGCTCATTAATGACCATGGGGAACTATGGCTAGTATGATATTATGACCAACGTTTTCTTAAAATTCCTGGTCCTGTTGCTTTAACATGTGCCACCAATGTACCATGGGTTATCTTCCATCAATAACAACGTGAAAAACAAGGTTTAGGAATTGTTTGTTGACCCTGATAAAAAGGAGTTGACACATCCTCCCAATCCATCCCTCCTCCAGAAAAATATTAATTGTATCTTGCAGGACTTAAATAATTTGCTTCCAAAATCATCTTCCATGCCTCCATGGGTAAGACCTGTCTTGGTGGAACAAAAGGGAGATACATAATATAATATTGATATGTGTATATGTGAGTTTATGTTTTTTATTGATATGTGTATATGTGAGTTTAAAATACATTTGACAGCTGACCATACCCATCTAGACAATATGGACAAACTGGTTTAACCTCCTAATGTGTAAATCAAGAAACTTAAGGTTCCCATACATGAGTCAATATTGTGTTTGATTCTCGAATGATCAATCACTGTGCGCATTCATGGTGATCGATCGTTCAGGAACCGAACTCTGCCTGCCTCCCCTGAGCTTTCAATCCCACTCAAACAATATGTCGATCAAACAGTTGGTAAATCCCTGTTCGATTGCAATTACTTTGGATCGGAGACCCTCAATCCCCATCCAAAGTATCGGCCAGGGGTCGAACACCAAAAGAGGTGCGCATCGATTCACAAAATGATCGTGGAAAGTTCGTTCCTTGATTTTGGCATAACCACATCATGATCGATTGTAGA
The DNA here is from genome assembly GCA_036250615.1 of Ptychadena robeensis. Classification (NCBI taxonomy): domain Eukaryota; kingdom Metazoa; phylum Chordata; class Amphibia; order Anura; family Ptychadenidae; genus Ptychadena; species Ptychadena robeensis. Next base: position 28,390,813 of record CM070036.1, on the reverse strand, counting down.
GCAATTGTTCGTGTTTAGCAAACCTTTAGCAAACTTGAGGTAGATTTACTAAAGAATTAGAGAAAGTTCAGTTATCAAATAACAGTGACTAGAATAAAATTAAAGTTCAGCCATGTTTACTGAAATCATACACCTTTAAACAATAAAAGAGTTTTTTTACTTGCTTGTACAGGATTGGCCATTTTATATGATTATAATTTCACTTAGAATACTTAATATCCGATTTTAGTGAACAATCACATTAATTTTACCATTTGTTTACAGGTATTTACAAGGCTTTTTTCTGGGGGAACGCACAGGAACGGGGGCGCCCGCGCCTGCCTGGGCTGGTGGGCGACGTGCCCCTAATGGGTAGCTATTTATGGAGCGGACACTCGGTTTTAGGGGGCGGTCCTAGGAGTGGGTATGGGGCGTGGCCAGGGGAGGGGGATGAGGTCCACCACCTTTTCTCTGAGAAAAAAAGCCCTGGGTATTTATATCAGAAAGTATATATATTTTAACGAAATAGAAACCCAATACAGTCAAATCATCCTCTGGGGATGTATATCAGAAAAAAAAAACTCATACATTTGAGCATATATCTGTAATACATTTGCAAAAAAAGAATATTCAAAAAGAACAGTTCATATATATATCGTACTTTCTAGAAAATAAATGATGCTTAATGAGTTCATAACTCTTTGAAGCATTTTTATTGAAGTGCTTTGCTTCAGACTCATGTTGTGCTATAATGGAGAGCAAACTCTCACCAGTGATGGTCACTAGTGTGTCAATGTACTTGTGCTTTACTAGGTAAATGATGCTGAACAAGTTTATTCCTCTCTACTGAGAAGATTTTTCATGTATAATAAATGTAATGAATAACATAAACATCATTTTTGATATCTATGAGTAAACAATAAATTAAAACTAATTGGCACAAGTTAACAGACTGCACATCTTTGCATTATTGACTATTGAAATTAGCTATCTCTATTTCCTAATTATACTTTTAATAAATGTTTTGTACAAGCTAAAGCTATAATAGACATCATGCTCCCTGTTATCCAGATCTAGAAAAAAGAAGAAGGAAACCAGTTTAACCCCTGGTGGTCCAATTCATTCTATAAACCTTTGCAATAGTAGAATGATGTACCATGTTAGCCACCATTGATGAATATAGATAAATTGGAGTTTAAGTGATACTCTTTATTGTATTAGCCTGAAAAAGGGATCTGCAACATCCTGAAAGCTTGCTTCTCTAATGACTTCAATTATCCAATAAATGTTATCACTTAAACTCCAAACTGTCTATATTCTGTAAACCTTAAATAGTACAAAATAAAATGATTACCATTATGGTTATGGGTTTGTATTACCCTCCCCCTCCCTACACATTAGGACACACATGAGGACTAGAGAGAGTGAGTTGATTGCAAAGGCTATGTACATACTATCATATCAAAATTTGTGCAGATTAAGTGAAGATTTTGTGATTTTGTGAAACGATGTGGAATTTTTTTGTTTAAAAAGTACTGCTCTAGCATATGTGTTTTTGCATAAATTTAGTTCAAAGCCGAAAGTAAGACTTCACTTTGAACTTAATATACTGTATATATTTGAGTATAAGCCGCCCTGAATGTACCTCATTTAATCTTCAAAAACTGGGTAGAGTTTTCAAACTGAAATTCCACCATCTCCAGTTAAAATAAACAATATGTCCACAAGATGGCATCCAAGTTTGTTTATATTTTACCAGCCGAGCTTGGGAATGTCGTAGATAGTATACCGAATACACATCAGACCATGCCCAGAGGTTGGCAGTGCATGCAGGGAGACCAGTGAACACCCAGACAGGTAAGTGATACCCTGACCCTGACTTGAGTGTAAGTTGAGGGGGGCTTTTTCACCACATTTTTGGTGCTGAAAAATTTGTTTTATACTCAAGTATATACGGTATTCAATAACTATTTCTGTCAGAGCAATACTTTCTTATGTGGTACACCCTCAACCCTTCCCTACACCTCCAGCAGAAGAGGACACCTACACCACTAAACAGCACAGACTCAGCTACCAAAGATTAATTACCCAGAGTGTGTCTAGGGGTTACCAATATTGGTAATAAAAATCGACCTCGAGCCACTCTCAGGAATACTGCTTGAAAACCTGTTAAGCCATGCTATGCATACACTGTACATTTTGTACATTTTGTGACTGCAGTGATATAGGGTTAAATAATGGTGCATATACAGTACTCTGATATGGTTAACTTGGACTTTTCCAAAGGCATGTAGTCCAACAAGCTTGGTATACTATATTTCTGTCCAGTTTATGGTTCTCAATGGCTGGAGTTAGACAATAGTCTAGATACAAAGCATGATGATGATGTCAATACTCATCTGAGCCCAATAAATTGTTCATATATAAAATACCAGTTTAAGAAACAGTTTTTATTACCTGTAAGAGAATGTATCTGTTAATTTAGAGATTCTATTAAAACTAAGTTAGAAGAATGATCTGGCACCAAACAAGTGTAACAATTAAGCATCTTTATAATTTTGTTACTTCTGCCATGTAATATTATTGTGGATTTTGCACATTTTATTCTGGCAATTTAAAAAATAAAACCTGATGTGTTTTTGGAAAAATATACATAAATAATCATGTACCAATAATTAATTAAATAAAGTAATAAAGTACAATAAAGTAATTTTGTATATAGCAACAATTATAGGTAATAAAATAAAAAAGTATGTAATCAGATTATTAAGAAAATAAGAATCTAGTGGTCTATAACCCCAAGCATCTTAAATAAAAGTAGTAAGTGGAACACATAGTGTACAGATATATATCAATAATAGACTTTATAGTTGCGGGTCAACAGAGGTCCAGGGACCTCTGCATAGAGGCCAAGTGCAATCTCATAATAATATATTAAATTTATTGGAAAAGCTAATTAAAATTGGAAAGCTGACAATATTCGATTCCAGTGAAATTGGTGAGTTTATTGATGAATTACTGGTTTTAATATCCTCTTTGTAGGTAACACTACCTGTAAATAACATCCCGTTATTTACAGTTTTCAGTTTTTGATTATTACTGACCATTGTAAATTTTCTATGTAAATTATGTTCTTTTGCACAGTTTTTATTTGACATAATATCACTCTAACTATATAGTTTTAACTGGTTTGCTTTCATAGTTGTTAAGGTGGTAGATGATATTTAATTTGTATGGTACTCTATTGTGCATACTGTGTTCATTTGAATTGGCTAGCTTAAAAAAGTTGTTTTTTTTATCTGAATGGTCGCATAACTCGTGAATGGTCGAATTTAGAGAGGTTCCCTCTATTTACTAACCCCAGTAAACATTTATTATTTCTTTAGTACCCTACCCTATCATTTTAGTAGTTTAATGAATAATGAGGCAAACAGCAATTTGTATATTGGGGTATAGGGAGATTGCCTAAACAGACATGGCCGTTAATATAATTACAACCCACTATTATACCACTATAAAATATTTGGAATTTAATGTTTTTTGCATGGACCAATGTAATATTTGTAAAGTTTTTATCCTTAGACCAGCTTTAGACTAGAAGATAGGAAAAGCATCACAACAGCTGATGTTGCCTCTCTCAAAAGATGGTTGAGATGGTCGATTTTTTTATAAAAAAAATGCCTGTTCAGAGGCTTTTGCAAATAACTCACACAGTGAGGTAGTTGAAAAAATCTGACCATTTCTAGTGGTCGGTGCTGTTTGGTGACCACCTGCTGAAAAACTTATTCTGTTTATCGGATCCAAAACGGAATAGTCTTCTTGGAACCCACATGATATTTATGCTCATGTTCCCATAAGGTTCTAGTAAGAAAGGCACATTTTTGGGGATTACGTGGAGTTCTGCATGAATTGGTAAAATGTCACACCAAAATCTTTATCAATTGAGTGCATAAGTTTTATGAATGCTTAAAATAATACTTCACAAACATTATATGTTTTCATTTTTTTATTGAACATAACATGTAAACATTCACAGTGCAGGGTGGAAAAAGTATGTGAACCCCTAGCCTAATGACTCTTTAAGAAGCAATGAGTGAGCCAACCTTGAGTCCAATCAGTGTGAGGATATTGGAGGTGTTGCTGAAAGCTGTCCTGCCCTTTAAAAATACACACCAGTTTTGGGTTTACTGGTTTCAATAAGCACTGTCTGATGTGAACCATGCCTTGCAGAAAAGAGCTCTCAGAAGACCTACGATCAAGAATTGTTGACTTGCATGAAGCTGGAAAGGGTTATAAAAGTATCTCCATCCTTGATGTTCATGTGTCCACGGTAAGACCGTCCACAAATGGAGAAAGCTTAGCACTGTTGCTACTTTCCCTAGGTGTGGTCATCATTTAAAGATAAATGCAAGAGCACAGCGTAGAATGCTTAATGGGATAAAGAAGAATCCCAGAGCGTCAGCTAAAGACTTACAGAAATCTCTGGCACATGCTAACATTTTGCTACAATAACAATAAACAAGAATGGAGTACATGGGAGTACACCACGAAGGAAGCCATTGCTGTCCCCCCCAAAAATACTGCAGCACTACTGGCAAAATATTCTGTGGACAGATAAAACCAAAATGTTTTTGTTAGGAAAAAACTATGTGTGGAGAAAAAAGGCACAGCCCACCAACATCAAAACCTCATCTCCAATGTAACACATGGAAGAGGGAGCATCATGGTTTGGGGCCGCTTTACTGCCTACATATCATTCAACAACAGAATGGCTTCAACAGAACAAAACACGCATTCTGGAGTGGCCCAGCCATGACCTCAACCCAATTGAAAAGCTGTGGCATGTAATACGCTTAGCGGAGGGGGTCCCGACGTATAGTGGAAACATAGCCTTACAATGATGAAGGCTTATCATATTATTATTGCTGCCTATGTGTTTGCTGGGAGGAGTTTTCCTTACTGCCTATTCCGGTAGCACCAATCACTTTAACAAGTGTAAATTCTTTCATATTATTTCCCCAACTTCCCCTCCTAGGTGGCATCAGCCTCTAGAAAAGAAAGTAAATCTCCAACATGTGTTAAGTCAGAAGAGAAGTTTGACCCTACCACACTATCTAAAACTAAAAAAAAAATGCTTTAATTAGACAATGACCCCAAGTCTTTATGCCATGTCACAGCTGTATACAAGTGACAGTTTCAGTTTTTAATGCTTCAGCACACAATCTCCTTTTCCACTGCGCTCATGATATATTCTATATATTTCACAGCAATAGTCTAAGGTACGGTATATGGTTGACATCTGGTCAGTCTCTTTTACAACTGAAATAACATGCGTGAGTCCTTGACAAGATTCAATAATGTCTAAATAAAATTGTACTTCATACATACATAGATATTATTCAGCAAAAGGAATAACTTGGAGGGAATCCCTATATATAGGGTTTTCATTGTTTACCCTGTCACTGATTTCATATAGTGGGCAATTGGTGTCCTTTTAATGGTTGAGAGTGTGATTTATTTGATTATTTCTAGTATTTTCTTTGTTTTGCTTCATTATGTCTTCTTTAACAGACACAAAAGTAAAAAAAGATTGGTTTATTTTACCAGAGGTGTTTATGAAGTTCCCTGCCTCTCTAACAAAGAATGCATGAAACACTTTTTTTCTTTTTTAATCATATCCAGTGTATTATTTTTTCCATTTTACTTCCATCTACTATCTCCTCAGCACCTGTCAATCACAATGAGTTTTTACCCTGCCATAATTTAAGGTTAGCTTCAAAGAAAATTAATCTAGAAAAAAAAATAACATGCGGTTTGTTCCACAGAAATAACATCCATTTCACTTGTTCCTCTTAAAACTAATCTCACTGTCTATGATATTGGCTATTTTCGCTAAATGTAGCAAAATTGCAATCTGAATCAAAGCCTACAGAGGACATGGAGAAAATAAAGTGCTTGTTTCACAAGTGTTTTGTATCATATAAATTAAAAATTGTTTCAAGTGCGGTAACTCATGAGAATCAGAGCTTTATGACCTCTGATTCATCTTTAATACAAGCTGATTGCTGTAGGCTGCATTTGGCCTTGCTGAATACCATGCAGGTAGGCTTAAGATTGACGATACCCTAAATAAACATGGAAGTTGTATTTAAACTATAAGGATTGTATAAGGACATTGTGTGTAAAATGCGGTCAAGTTCAAATCTAGTAAATATTTTATTTGCTCTCTTGAAAATATAAAGCACTGTTTGTATTGGTCAAGAGGTCCTATTAAAGAAAGTGAGAAAATTTGTTTGCCCGAATCATATCTTGCAATAAACATTGCCAGTTTGCCTGTAATGGGTCCAGGGCTAGTGGAGGCAGTCCACCTTCCCCTGTTCCCCTGCCGTTCAGTAGGAATCCAACTTAAAACTGCAAAAAGGAAAAAAAGGAAAATCATATAAACATTTCTAGTTCTAGACCTAGAGTAGGTCTGTCTGTCTGTCTGTCTGTCTGTCTGTCTGTCACAGGAATATAAAAGCAGTAATACTGTAATTTTTGTTATTTATTTATCGGACTATATGACACATTTATTCACCCCCAAAATCTGCGTCTTATGGTCCGAATACATGACCCCAATGCCTTGGCTTTCTGTCAGCTCTCCTGGCAAGGAGATTAGCTGGGAAGCTTTTAGATGAGAGATGCGGCCATGGCCGGATCTCCCATCTGAACTGTATAATTGCTTATGCCAGCAGAGCTCAGAGCCATGGATATAAAAATGAAACGAGAGATAGATAAACTGCCATCTAACGCTCTCTCATTGTCTGTGGAAGCTGCAATCACTATGCAGCTTCCATGGACACAGGCACAGCCAGAGAGGGAAAGGAGATGAGATCTCCTTGTGAGGAGGAAGATGTGTTGTGCTGTTATAATACTGCTGCTAGTGACATCTACTGGCTGAATTTTATATTGCAATAATTTAATCCATTGCATTAACCCAAGTGAATTGAACACTTATAAATTTAATATTTTTTTCTGGTTTTCTTGCTCTAAAACTGGTGTGTCTTTCTTATAGTCCAAAAAAGTAATTCATTTTGTCACTTTGCAGCCTTAGTTTGTGGGTAAACTAAGCACCATGTCAGGTGACCTGTTGAGGCTATTAACCAGCATGTTAGGTGACTTTTTGAGACCAAACCAAAAGCTATTAGTCAGCAGCAGCTTGAAAGAGTCTGAGCACTCCTGTGGGGCGGGCACCTGCACACTTTGTTTATAAATGCCCTCATTTTAACCCTATAGGGCAACTGTCCATGTAAAATAGCTCTTAAGGCTGCTAATAACCATGTGCAGGCGATATTTAGTGATGGATAATTTGGATAATTTTGACATTTTTAAAGTATCTGAGGTGTTCCTTGGCAAACAAGAATAAGGCAAATTGCCTATGGGGCAGAAAGTACAAATCTGGTCCATAGAAAACCGAGATCAGGGGAGCTAATGGGTTCACTAAAAATGGAACATTTCCATTTTTCAACTATATATACTATTAATGTGCAGGATATAAACTATTATTATTATTATTATTATTATTATTATTATTATTACTATTGTAGTACTTGTATTTAGGATTCATGTACTGCATCCCAGGAATTCTTAGTTGTTTTACCACTAGGTATAATCATTCAGGCATCTGCAAAAACTTATATAACCAATATCCTCCACCCCACTGCATAGAAAGCATTAGCTATTGGTTTTCTTTAAGGGTTTAGGGATCATTTATAATACCTATCTTATTCCATGCACAGAAAGCCTCCCAAAGGCCATTTTTCTGCTGCCTCTTCAGAAACGACTTTCCTAATATCATCCAGTGAGGACATTGAAAGCCTGCCCACATTCTGGGAGCGTCAAAGATTGGGCAGAGTTCCTGCTGCCAAGAATCAGGTAAGTATTGTGCTTAATCCAATACAAAACTTACAATAACAGTGAATACTTGCAGTGATGTCGAGAAGTTATCAATGGCCAACTGTAACCCAAGTTGGAGGGACATTGGGATGCAAGTTTTTCATACATTCCAATGTAAGTGCCTATGATTCAAAAACAGACATGAATAGAACTTTGTACTATGGTAACTGCATATATGGTATATATATATATATATATATATATATATATATATATATATATGGAAAGTAAATAAATGGATTCATGTGTAAGGGTGACAAGTCCCTTTTTAAAATAATAGAACCTGCACCAATTCACCAACAATACAGTTGTTGACTGTTGGGTTTGTAAAAAAATTCATGTTCGAATGTCGTTGCAATGCAAACATTGATTAAACTCTTTAGTGTTCATGAAACTGACAGGATTTCAAAGGAGGAATATAAAACTTGAAGCTCTAGTACCACAGTGACATTTCACGCTATAAAGCTGCCAATAGTGCAATCCAACACGTAAATCATTTCCCCCAGTTCAATTTCATATCTTAACTTGTGTGGTAAATAGAGTATTAAATTATTTGATACTTTATAAACAAAATGAGCTCATTAGCTTGTTTGCATAGGAATAATTTGAGCAGAAACCTGATTTGACTTTTAATTTCACTTATTTGACATTTGCAGGATAGAGACTGTCTCCCAGAACATAAAGCATTTACTCTTTATTGGTTTGGTGTTTCTTCATGGGCAGCATTTTATGGAAACAAAGTATGATTTTGTGCATGATTGATATGGGAATTCCTTGTGTTTGTTCGAAGCAATATCTATCAATAAAGAGGCTAAAGACTCAAATAGTGCAGTGATCTGAATCTGTTCCTATTGAAGATCTTTCATATACCTATTGACTTGCTGTCCAAACGTTGTTACTTACCTGATGATTCTAGTGCTTAAGTGGTATAGACACTGGTATTGAGCAAACCTTTTACAATGTGTACCGTACTGTGTAGACACAATGTTTTTTATACGTTTCTTTATGTTACATTACTAAAAAAGACAGACTGACACTTACATGTGACATGTATACAATTGACTGATTTATACTTCCAAGGCATGTCACCACATATTGAAACGTATACATAATGTATATACAGTGTGCATACACATATATATATTCTACATAAATTGTATATAAATGATGGTATATATATACATTTTTCTTGTGTGTAGATATTGGTGTCACAATGAATGCAAAAATAAAAAGCTCCAATGCATAGTCCAGTCCAAGAATGTATTCATGTGTTAATACAATACAAGACATATTTAACAAGTTGTGTGGCTACACAATCCCAAATAATGTTGCTTAAACTGAATGTCTATTCAGTTTTAGGGCCATCCATGAGAACTAGTCCAACAATTCTGAATTCTAGATGCCTATGAACTGGCCAATGAGAAAATAAATTCAGGTGGTTAAATCTGGTCTCTGGAGAGTAACTATTGTGTTCTGGTAGTGAGGAGATGGGCCCTCTCCCTGGGAGTACCTACTGAATCCTGTGACATTGGTCCTTGTTTTTTACGGTAAACATCGTAACCCTGACATTGTAAATTTGGCAGGCTTATAACCTCAGAGGCACATCATCTTTGCAAGTTTGAGCAACCTTCAGTATACATTTTAGCCCACCATCTTCTGCCACTGAGTAAGCCCAGGAGTCTTCCTCAGGGTGACCACCTACAGACACACACAGTTCAGACCTAGACAACTTGATCCCAGCACTGTTTCTCACTGTTCACTGTGTCACTGTTTTGCACTGTATACTTTTTCTCCTTATCGCCCACACTCAAAATTTAAATATCAAGATGTATATAGAAATATCCTTCACTGTACATCCGGGTTATATACATTTACTGTTTCTGTCATCCCTCCAATAGACAGGGTAAAACCTTAGGGAATATGTTTCAATACAGATTGTATTTTCTATAACAATAAGAGGGAGGGTGCCCAGGAGTTCATGCAAATCATCTCTATTCTCCTCTTTAACCATCAATCATCCTACCCTCTCCCTAGGTTGGGGTTCACAACACTCATATGTTCTCTTGTGCTTGTAGTCCCACAGGCAGCTCTTCCTCTTCATGGCCTGTTTCCCACAAGGAATCCTCACAAACAGCTTCCAACAAGTGAAGCTGTGCCCCCCCCCCCTTGAATAACAACCTTATATAACTCCCCTGGGGGTATCCACACTACTCCTTACATGGGCAAAACCATCTCAAGACAAAGAGACCTTTATTATATATCTTTATTAAATTTTACATAACCACAGCAATCAAGTTAAATTTTCAAATCTAGTCATGTCATCAGAAACTTCATCATAACTCCCCAAGCCACAAAAAACCCTAGTTCTTGTCTAATTGAATTGGCAGCCAAAAGAAAGGCAGTTTCATACGTTTATCTCCTACAATTCAACAAATCATGATGATATTTCTCTAAACGTATTTCTTATAGTATGTAAGCAGGTTGGTTATGCCGCAGTAAAAAAGGCTACTTCCTCCTTGTGCCTCTCCTGCTATTCCTGACTAATATTTTTATGGGTTAGTAACAAAGTATACCCAGGTTTAAATATCAAACAGGTCAATAAGGAATGTGTGTTTGTCTTGGTGTAAATAGTTCATAATCTATTGTCCCTACCATAGTCATATATATGTAACTATTACAATCTTTCCATATAATTTCTGTACAATCAACTTTTGTTCTACCAAAACCATGTAATATGAGGACCTTTTGAAACTTTCCAATGACTATGTATTCTATCAGGGAGGACCCAGCACTACATAGTTGTTGGTAGATCTAAAGGAAATTGTATGGAGTGATCTAAAAGTGTATGGTGGGCCTAAGGCAGTGTAAGTCATATGTTACAGTGTGTAACTAACATAGGACAGTTTTTTTCTGTGGGGGGGACTAATGAGCCTACCAGTACTCGGAGAGTGGGAGGAAAACTGGGTACCTGAATCAAACCCATACAGACAAGGGGAGAAGATACAAAGCCCTTGTAGATAGTGAGTCCTCTGACCAGGATTTGAAGCTAGGGCTTAATGACCAAAGTGCTATCCAATGAACCAATGTGACAATAGGTTAGACGTTCACATTTAATATGATACAATCATTTACTCAATCGTTGTACACCAATAAAGGCCATTTGACCACCTTTATAACCTGTTTCTAGCCTTCAATTCAGCATCCTGGACTTTTACTAAATTGGCATGATTTTACAACATCTGACTAGGCAAGAAGTGCATCCTGGTCTATCTTGATTCGGTGAATTAAATGACTCTTTAATCAAATGTACCCTTTGGCTTAACTACTAGTGCCTACATTAAGCCTCCAAGATTTTTGTTTCAACAATAATGCTTTCTATGCAATGCTGAATGAAATAAAAAGAATCTTATCTGTCCAAATCTGATGCCTATATAAAGCATTGTTAGGAATCCATCAAAATAACTCAGGCTTCACTTTTATTGAGTGAAGAGAGAAAGCCCGTTACTCTACCAGTTTCTAGTTAACTAAGTGTGGCTATACGTTTGCACAAGCCAATTAGAGACTGGAAAGTATTGAATTCATAGAAATAGAAATATGCAATCTGGATGTTCAGTATTTACACTAAATCACAGCAGGCGTTATGAAACAATCCCAACCAGAGTTTAATTTGACTCCCTTATAACCAAGTGCACATCTGCCAGTTTCTAGAACCACAGCTGGATCATCGTTAGTTTAAGTAATAAATGTCAGTAATCAGTGATTGTATGGGCATCCTGGGATCTCATCACCCACTGTACTAGTGACTGGCAAGTCCTTAAATTTAATTGGCAGTGTCGCTCTTGCAGCAAGCTATAACGTTGCCTTGATGGGAAAGGTGTAACAGCGTGGTTAATGAATACTGAAAAGGAATGACAGGGGCTATCTGATTATAAGTGATCACATCAATAGTTCATGATTATAATAATAGAATTTACAGAAGTTTATCTTAGCAAAAAAAATCATTACTCCTCTATTAAAGAAGCCTAATTTACAGTAATTATAATGCAATTACAGTAATCCTTTGTTAGATTAATCACAACAATTATAGGATATTGTAATTACTGAGAAATCAAAGACTCTATTTAAAATTGTTAAATCTGTGAGCTAATATAATTTCAAACAAATATAAAAGAGGCAATTTTATGGGATGAAGCCATTCTGTATTCCCCCTGAGGAGATTCAGATGAGTTTTTCATAAACAATACGGAATACAACCCTACAACAATAGCCACAATGATATATCATTAAGATGGCTTTAGTTGCGTGGAAATTATTTCATTTTTTTTTCCTCTGGCGTGACTATGGGGTTTATTTATTTTAGAAAAGAGGCAATAAACAGGACACTATGCACTTTTCATGTTATTACTTCCGTGGGATTGCAAAATATGAGAGATATATGTGTGCTATAAAAAGAAAGGATTTTTATATTGCTGTAGATTTCTTTTAATATAATGAGTCCTTTAGACAAGGCTTATGAGCACTAGTCATGACTGGGCAGGGAAAAATGGACTCTTTTAGACTTGCAGCGCAAATTCTCTTTGTCCAAATTTTGTACCCATGTCATACTTGCTGTTCATTATTTATTTTTACACTTTGTTTTCATCATCCTTCTTTTGTGTATTTCATCATTCCAATTTTCACCTTGCTAAGCCCATCTTGCCCTTCACGTTTTGTATATTTTACTGCATGCTCCTGTTGATTTGTATGTACAAGAATATTTTATGTAAGGGACAAATGGTTGCCAAATAACAGCTTAAAGACAGTTTCACTTTTAGCAGCATCGTTAGTGTGCTTAGGGAAGTATAAAGATTTTTATAAACAACTTAAACATACAGAGTCACAAAGATAAAGCTTAACTAAAGCCCCCCATACACCTTACAATTTTACCATACAATTTCTGTACAATCAACTTCTAAACCTTCCAATACCTATGTATTCTAGCAGGGAGGCCACTATCCTACATAGTTGTTGTAGTGTTGAGCTTGAATATTCGAATTCGAAGATTTATTCGATGAATATCGGCTATTCAAGAATTCATGGCAGATATTTGCAATTTTAAATATTCGCTATAAGCACTGGGAAACTTATAGCCATGCATTGCGAATATAGAATCACAATGCGTAAAAACCACATATGAACAATTATTTTGAAGGTAATCGTAAAACAATTATAATTGCAGATATATTTTCACAATGCATTGCCATACACTTAAATCATCAAAAAAATGTTTTCCTGTCTATCCAGTCTTTCTGCTGTAGTTAAATACCTCCTCCAGTTAGAAGTAAAGTAGCACACTGGACAACTCACATCTCAGTTCTTTCCTCCAATCAGCATGTTCCATGTCAGTGCATGATCACCAGATGACAACTGATTTGTTCCTTGTGCTGTTTCTTTCCTGATTGATGGCATGGTTTCAAAATATTGTAACAGACAAAGTACAACAGTATAAATGTTACAGGGGTGAACTATTTCGTAAACGATTTCATAAACAGAAGACAGGGGTAAGATGAAAAACCTCAAATACTGAGTATAAAACAACAGTACTACACAGTAATGGCCCAAAAACTATTGGTCTAGACATGAGGGCTCATGAAGTTTGCATTGGTGCGCTCTATCTTAGTGTTGAGCTCAAATATTCGATTCGCGAATATTCGCAAATATATCATCGGATATCCGATGCGATCATGATATTTTTAGTAATTTATTGTGATTTTCGCGATCCCATTCATTGCAATGGATCGCAATTATAAAATCGCAATGCGAATTTTTAAAACGGAAATTAAAGATATTCTCCCAGTCGAATATCCGAGCTCCATTGACTTGCATGCATTGCTTATATTTGATCGCAATTGCGATTTTTAGATCACAATTTATGTCCACAAGTGCGGATATTCAAAATTACAAATATGGAATCAAATATTATGGCGAATATTCGTAAAATTACGCGAATTCGAATATTGCCTAGTTGCTGATCACTACTCTATCTACCAAAATGGGTTAAATGTTTTTTCAACAGAAGAACCCCTTGATCAGACTGCATACAACTCTAAAGTCTGCTAGCCTTGTAGGTGGCCTTGTAGGTGGTCTACCTAAAGCTCATCTGTGATATTGATCAAGTAGAGTATAGTATGACCATAAAGAAACTTAATTAAATAGAGATTTAGTAGAACGTTTGCATTAAGGTGTTAATGAATTGCAAATATTAACCTCCTGAGTGTTCACCCCAAGTTATCTCAGGTTGAGTTTCATTAATCATGAAACTCAACCTGAGATAACTGCGTGGAAATTAATCAAATTTACATAAGGCTGCATTCTGTTGGCTGCTGGTTGTTTAAATTAAAGCCAGAGGGGTTCATCCATCACTGAAGGTATCATTGTATAACTCACCTCTTTCATTACTTTATACATTATTACCTTGTATAGATGCCTGCTGCAAGAATGTGGGTTGGTTCACACCAGTTTTTAAAAGCATTGGGCAACACATGTTGAGTATTTTCAAAAAGGAAACATTAATATGCCTGTTCACATACTGATAGGTTTCAATGCATGCCAATGGACATAAAGTGGATAGGCCTTTACCAGCCCTAATGTAATGTGGGTCCAGTTGTTTATCACATATGAACTATGGTTTAATTCATTGTCACACATTGACCACAAATTCAACACGTCATGCTTTTTTTTTGCATACACAGACCCTTTAAACAAATTACCGAATAAAGTGTTTCAGGCTTATTGTTATTTGTTGCTGCTCTTTTAATTGCTATGTTTGATTGACTTAGTCAACACATTGCATTTCTGGTCTTTCATCATGTCAGCTGCGGATAGATTGATAAAATGCAAATGAACAAATCATTAATGAGTACGAGTTATGAATCTCTCAGGCAGTTCAGGACCCTATCAAACCCTGCACCTATTACTTTGTGTGATTGATGTACTATTGTAAGTGATTGTTCCTGATCTTATTAAATCTTATTGATTTTTTCCAGTTTCTATTTTATGCAGGACCAGGCGTGGACTATTATGAATGTTGCTGAACACCGTTAATCAAGCTTACACAGCTATTTTGATGGGAAACAATTAAAACTCTCCTGCTGTACCTTGCAGTTGGCTGCAGGGATATGAACCTCTGCTTGGTAATAATGAAATAGAAATTCTCCTCCAAGCAGTATAAACTAGTTTACAATTATGTCTCTAAAATGATAAATTGATAAAGTATATGTATACATTAGATATATGATCCAGTGTGAAAAAATATGAGCAATTAAATTCAAAGCTTATGTCTGGAAAAGACTATGAAAAACAATTATTGTCTACATTTCTATATGTTTTTGGCTTCCATGGTTAGGATCTATGGAGATGAATCTACTGAAAACTGTGTCATGTTGATTTTTATAGCATAGAGGCATGTATAGAGTATTATAGAATAGTATTTAAAGTGTTAGTGGATGACTGTGGTCATAGAACATTTTGTACAAGAATGATTGAATTCAAAATTAGGTTCCGGTTGGTAACAGACCATAAGACTTATTTTGTGAAACTCAAAACAACAGAGGCCTAGATACCTTAAAGGTCCAGAACCAAACACAAGAGAGAATAATAACCTCCCCAGGATCACTGATGCCAGTAACATGCAACCAGAAAGAAGATGGATCATGGACATTGCTGGAGGATACCACTGGCTCGTTTAAAACAGCTAAGCAATCCTAAGTGTGGCTTGTTGTGACTACTTTTGGTCATAAAAATCTACCTCAAGCTGAACTCGGGTATGCCGCTAGGAAGGGTATGATAGAGATTGACAAACTGTAGTTTCAGGGTAGAAGGCAAGCAAGTATGTGGTTTGGAAATAAGGTAAATGTTTGTGGACAATAGGCAAAAGTAATGCAAAAAAGATCCCAAACGTAAATGTAAAAATTCAAAGTAGTCAAAAAGATGGGAATACATTTTAAGCAGACACTGGTAGAAAATATAAACTCAATTTAGACATGAGATCATGTGTGGAGCTCTGGTGTGACCATGTGTCTAACATGAAGATGCTACATACTAAAGTAATTTGGGTGACAGTACACATACATCTGTGTATAACTATGTGCACATATTTACATGTGAAAGTAATTTTTTTTCAATTATATACCTTTTGTATTTGAATAAGAAAATAATTGGTGGACAAAACCTATAAACCCTGCTATTGAGAAGCCATTATACACATTTATTATAGGTTAGATAAATAACCCAATTACTTCAACAGCAATAGATGAATATATACATATCCATATATAATTTGCTCTGTTTCACATTAGAATATTATTATGAAGCATTTATATAATGCCATACTACACAGGATTTTACAGGGTACATGTAATTTTGTTAGGTTCATAAGGCGCTCCGTGGTATAGTGCACACCCTGATGAGCAGATCATCCCTCTTGGCAGTTCCTCCATCTTATTGTTTGGAGAGCGGCGGTGCGGGGGGGGGGGGGGGGGGGGGGGGGGGGGGTGAGCGAGGGCAGCGAAGGCGCAATCACACTAGCCAAGTGACTGGGGGTGGTTATGCATTCACCTCATAAAACACACACTTTTTTTTTTGGGGGGGGGGTGCATCGTATGAGACAAAAATACAGAGAGTTTTTGGAAACCAACAACGTACATCAATGACATTAGTTACAGTAATGCTTAAAGCGGACCTACCACGTTGTAGGTCACTTTGCACTATCAGCATCAGGCTGCCGGCGCCGAGGTCGCTTGTTAGAGCTGAGAGCTAAGGCTTCCGGGAAACATCAGCTGTTAGTGGGGTCCCAGAATGCACTGCTGTGCCTCTGTGACGTCACTATCACAGCGTGTGCTGTGTGCTGTGTGCTCCCTCCCTCCCCC
>CM070036.1:28359432-28373893 GCA_036250615.1 Ptychadena robeensis | reverse complement strand
ACAGAATAGGCGGAAGTAGCTTCAGGCGCCAGTACTTAAGATGGTGCCTTAGGGAATGAGAAAGTGAACATTGTAAGTACCTATTTTTTTTCTCTGTGTAGCAGTTTTCACAGATGTATACTGCTGACAGGTGTGTAATATGTCTGTGTAATGTATGTGGGGGATTTTTTTTTTTTTGTTTACTTCCGCTTTAAGATACATTACCTACCATTAATTAATCGGCAGGCGAACAAAGAGTAACATCATCAATAATGTTGATTGACAATATTCTAATCGGAAATCTGTATTGCAAATATTGGCACTTCAAGAATTCACGAAAATCTTATATATAGCTCTATATCTTCGTAATTACGATTATTCAAGATTTTTTACATCAGTACCCAGAACTACCAAGCATTGCGTTCACAATATGCACATGCACAAGTGCTGATTTGAGCAATGAAGGTAATAATGATTGAAGATCACAAATTCTAAAATTCATGAATGTAAACATTTTTTATATTTTACAAATATTCCCTGTGCTGCTCATTACTTATCATTGACTATAATCTCCTGGAATTCCCAGTGCCATAACTGACTATTGTAAACCAGCTGGTACAGTTGAAATTCCACTCAGTACATTATGGGTGAACAAAGCTTAACCTGAGATAAGGTCAAGGTATTGGTAAATGAGCTTGATTCAATTTGAACCATTGGTGGAAAATTATCAACCTCATTCATACACTGTACCTCATCTTTATTCTGTATAATTGCAAAACAAAGTAGTGAAAATTTCAAAGGTTTGCTTAGAACTATTGTTATACAAATATTGCATTTTATAATGAACTAAAGTGTACATTTTGTATATATTTTTGAGAATTTGTGTGTTTATCAGCAAAATACATATACTGGATACTGCCATGCATTCTACACTTTGTGCATGAAGCAACTGAAATTGGTATTTGAACAGCCCATGTCATCATCATCAATCATAGACTGTAGATCAAGCACAAAAATTTACTGCAGATTGACTTTGCCAGAATGGCAATGTTTTTGTAACTTTTTCAGTTTAATTTGAGATTTCATGAGATGATCTTATACGTTCCCAAATACCTAAGAAATGTCAGAAAAAAACACAAACACTATAAAAAATATACCCCCAAACATATTTTTACATACAAAATGTTTCTGGGTATTTTTTTTAACATAATGAAACTTGCATTTCCATCCTATTCGTTTCATGTGTATTCCACCACCTATATATTATGCCAATTTAATGCTGTACATTTTGGATTTCCCTTAAAATTCTGACATTACCTGACATAAGAGCTCTGGATTGCATGTATGGCATTGTTTTTTTGGAATGTTAGATGATATTTTAAACATTCTGCCTTTTTCACCTTGAAACCCAACAGACATTATTTTGAGTCATACTTTACTTGTCTAATAAGTAGCATTTAACAATTTTTTTTAAATTTTAAACAATAATTACCAGAACTAAAGCAAAAATCAAGCCTGACTGTTCATGACAAGCGTGGACTAGTCAGATTAACTTGTTTGAAAAATGTTTTTTCAATTCTCCTATAGGGCCAAATAGTCATCACAGTATCTCTAATTTGTCTTGATTATTCTTCTTCATCTTTAAACTGTATGGGGTAGTAGAGCTCATCTTTTGATGTATTATGCAATTAATTTGATGGATGGCTAATTGAGTCTGTATGGCATACCATATGTGTTCTCCCGACCTTTGTGTCAGTGGTCAGAGTTAAGCTCCCTAAGATGGAGGAAAAAACATATGCTGTCATGGAAAAGCAGAGATGTGGACTAGAGTGCAAAGTATAATCAAGTTACCATATAATTTTTTATAACATCTCTGCCAAACTAAAGAAAAAAGAGGCAAAACGGAAAAAGTTAATGTAAATTTGACATGATTTGTATTCCTTTTTTAAAATATAATATTTAGCAGAAAAAAAAGTGCTTTACTTGTCACATATGTAGTAGAAATAATTCTAATGTAAGTCTGCTATATTGGGTGTGTTTATCAATCACTGAACATCGGCCATGCCCGTTATCGAACAGCCAAATCGGACTTCAAATTCCCACCTGGGAATTTGAATGGGAACAATACCGGAAATGACACAACATCACTTCTGGTATATGGATCGCATAGTAACTGTTCCAAAATTGGAAGTGACGTCGAACGTCACGTCCGGCCCATGCCCAGTATAACACTAGAGGTCTAATGTCTCTATCCAATCTCTCGTAAAAATAATATAGACTTCTTCTCACCGGTGAAGGGGAGGGTCGAACACCCGAACTGTCTGCCCGCCGGACAGTTCGGCCATCACTATTTATCCACTGCAGCCTACTATATATTAGAAGCAGCTGTTGTCCATATGCATGTACTCGTGTACACACACACTGATGTTATACGCTGCTACAATTGCTTTGGCCTCCTCTTATAATCCTATCTTCTACTCACTCATACACATTGCATACACTTTCTCTCACACACACATTGTATACACTCTCTATCTGTCTCTCATTAAACTGCATACCATTCCCTTAACTTGCTGCTTGTCCCTCCTCCAACTTCTGATTGGCTGGCATTACTGGGGGAGGGTATGGGGCCCTGAGTGCAATAAAGAGAAGGGAAAAGAACAGCATTAAGAGCCAATGGGCTGCAGTTCTCTTCTCTCCTGGCAGACAGCCTCTGTGCCCAGACTGAGAGCGTAGAGTGCCAATCTCAGCACGTGTGCATTCCATCACAGCTCTAGCATATGTAGTTTTTGCATAAATGGGGTTCAAAATCAGGGTGAATTTTTTTGAGTAAAATTTTTACTTTAAACTTCATTTATGTAAAAACTAAATATGCTATAGCAATTATGCAGGGACTTTGAAGTTAACCCCCAAATAAGCTAGTCGAAACTTAACAACCATCTCTACTGATGACAGAAGGAAAATCTAAGTTCTCCTGTCATGCATGGCAAGGCTGTGCTGTGTGGCAGTGTTAACTCCCATAAAAGCTATGTTCCCACTTAGGTGATTAATCAGTTGAGCTATGTTCCCACTAAGGCAGTTAATCGCATGAGCTGGCGTTTTTCGCCTGCAGAATCGCCTGCCAATCGCCTACACTACTTTCATGGGCTTGTCCCCATTGATAGGATTGAAAAGAGGGGAACAACCTAAGTGGGAACATAGCCACATGTAGTTCATCTGTGGAATCAGGAGTTAAGCTTTCACTTAGTGTACTCTGTTTCCTAATAGTCATCTACTTAACACTCATTCATGTATAGTTTGTTTTCAGCATAAAACATTTTCTGACTAGATTACTGATCTATATAATGTGCAAACACAACATGATAGAACATTATAATTTCCTGTAACAATAACTATACAAATTAGGCAAATTCACACCCAGAGTTTGGTTGAGCAATCTAACATTAAGGCTTGTTTTTGTTGCTAGTAGTTGATACAGTACAATATATCAATACATTCATAGGATATATTGCATATAGATGGATGTATTATACTGAAACTAGGTGCCTATATGTATCAAGCTGCTATGTGTATTTGTTTACATACAAAAAACTTTTTTTTAACTCTGTATACAGGTCCTATTGGTTAAATAAAGACCTTTTATCTTTATTTTTGACATATGATGCATTTTTGAGTTACTCTGACATTGCCACACATAAAAATCCCAATAATTAATTTTCCCTTAGAGGGAATGTTGAGTTATGTTGATTAAACACTAGGGGTATGGTATATTAATCTTTTCACCAGCTTAGATACAATTTTTTCATTACAAAAAAAATTATGGTGCAAACACATTCAGTTCAGAGTCAGAATTTCGACTTGAAAAATTTTGCTTGACTTTGAACTTTATTTTTTGAACGTCATGTGCATAAGCAATATTTTTTTTAAAAAAATCTTCCTACAACCCTTCTCTACGTCCCCAACAATTTGGTTTAAGATGAAGATTGCACGTCCAGTGACTTTGCAATTAACTCAGAAAGTCAAAATAGCAACAAAAATTTAATCATGGTCTGCACATGGACAATCAATAGCTAAATGCTTATTTTTATGAAAATGTTTTCATTTATAATAATAAGAAACAATTCTGTATGTTGGTGATCTTGTGAATATCCAATTGCATTTGAGTTTCCTCATTTTATTTATACAGGATTTGTTGCTGCTTATAGATAAAATATGGGATTCTGATTTAATATAAGTTGAATATAAACATATAATAAATGAGAGAGGAAAGGTGGGTTAAATTAATCTTATTGCTAAGAAATTTGAAATATACCTGTATAGTAGATAAAGGCAAATTAGAAAAGGTAGTATCTATATCTTGTAGCTTAGCATCTCCCAGAATATCTAGTGTTCAGTCTCAAAAGTAACAGAGAACTTCCTGACAAATGGCTGTGTAAAGGACTGCAGTATCATCTTGTGATCATCAATAGTATACCCTGTACATGTTTTCCTTTGCAGGTTATCCTCACAAGATCACATCTTCTCCTTAGATCTTTAGTAGGTACAGTCATTGATGTCCCTTCTGTGTTGTTTTTCTGAGAATATAGTGAACAGGACCCTTTACCTGATTAATTGTAATAGAAGGCCCTCCATGGACAACTAGTGTATATATGTGGTTCCTCCATCTCTTGTGAAGTGTGTTAATCACCACTTCATATTACACAGGGTGGAATAAGACATTGAAAACCGGCATTAGAAAATATGAGCTTCAGGCAACACCAATGACTAATCCTTTGAACTCTGTGCAGCTCCAACGTAAGTGTCCACTTGAAGACCCTGACCTAAATACTAGCTACTATTCTGCTGCATAGGAAAGAGGTAACATCCTAAATTTTATGGTATTATTTTCAATTCAACACTTTGTTTTAAATCAATAGTCTTGTGTCCATTAAACTAGTCCTTCCACAAAAACTGCTTTGTTTCACACTTTTGTAAACAGTCACCAAATGTACAGTAAGTTGTGTAACATTGAGAAATATTTATTGGTGTGGAAACATCAGAACAGTTCAGTTTTATCGCCGACTGACTCATGAGCAATTCATTCTGACAGGTAACTGTCAGATTTAAAGATGTTTAGCTCGCATCAACTCAAAGAAAAAAAAGAATAAGATTCACATACCACATAGAATGGAAGGAATAAAAAGCTATCCTAAGCCTTTTGGGGGAATAAACAATTTGAAACAGGCTAATCTAATTGAAAATTGTCTTGAACTAGCCACTAATTGGTTGGAAAGAGCCTTGAGTGAACTTTTCTATCCCCTGCCTGTTGGCTTTAACCTATAAAATTAATAAAGTCTATGTCAAACTATTTTCCTACTACATTAGGGAAGATTATCAGAATGTACATAGAATACATCTGACAACAATGCAAAAGTCCTATAATTGTGAACTTAATTCAAGAAGGCTGCCTTGTGTGGAGAGAAGAGAAGTAGCACTGTCTTCATTTTTGATTAGTCTCTCTTTTCAAGTGTTGTGCTGCACTCTATCATCGAAATTGAGGTAGAGACTTTATTATCATCACTATAGCAACCGCAGGGAATTTATATTTCAGAACAGTTGGCTACTTCAAAATTTCCTCCGGACTGAAAGAACAGCAGATGATGTGTACATTTTAATTCATTTTCACTTATTTCAGTGTAGAGGTGTTTCATAAACCAGGACAGTTTTTAATGGTAAGATGCACAATTCTATCTCGAGTTTCTTTGCTATCCCAGCAGGTTTCCATTAGAAAATGGCATATTTGGATGCTGTATTATTTAGGAGCTGCTATTTGACATCCGACTTATCTGTCTATTTAATGCATTGCTTTTCAGCGTAGTTTTCCTTGCAGTTTACACCAATCAATAAATATGTATTCCTTATGGTAAGCATACTCACATACATAACCCAACACACTAATAAAAAATAAAAATGGACAAATGAGTAAATAGCACAAAGATGAAGTAAATTGCCATGTGTGATGATTAAATACATTTGGGCTTTTTTCTTTTCTTCATTTTCAAACTCAATATATACTTTTTAATAGCATGCATTTGCATTTGGTTTAAAAATAAGCTTAGTAATTTGGAAAACTCGATATCGTTTTCATATTGAAAGTTTAGCTCAGGGGTGGGAACATATTTTGGCTTTGGTTTCTTAAATTTGACAGAGGAACCTGACCAAAAGCAGATGGATGAAGTGTTTGTGTCAGCTATATAAAATAAAATGTAAACATCATAACAAAAAGGTTTTGATCTTTAACCTCCCTGGTCCACCAAGGTCCAGATTTCGGTATCAAAGTGACACATAGGCCTTAATTTAAATTTTTACATTTTATTTATTTTTTGTTGTAGGCCTGTAACTTACCAAAATGTGCCCCCCAAAAATTAAGGGTATCGCATCAACTAAATAATTTCTGTATTTTTTACAAAATAATAAAAAT
Organism: Ptychadena robeensis; assembly: GCA_036250615.1. Lineage (NCBI taxonomy): Eukaryota > Metazoa > Chordata > Amphibia > Anura > Ptychadenidae > Ptychadena > Ptychadena robeensis. Next base: position 28,367,454 of record CM070036.1, on the reverse strand, counting down.
GAAACTTTCTGTATTTCACAAAACAAATTTATGAAATCCATAGACAGAGTCCAACATGCCAGTCAGGGCAATAGTAGCAGGTTTCCTTGTGTATTATTTTTCAGCCCTCCCCTCTTTTGGAGCAGCACACTACACACATTCTTGTGGCCTTTCTTTCTTCATGTTGGGGTACAGGACTGTAATTTTTTTATAAAGTGTACATATTCCACAGACAGAACGATTGAATTTGGAAAACTTACGGTTTGCTTTGAGATCCATTCACTGTTGTGGATGTCTCCTCCCCCGGTGTGATGTCATTACGTTCATGACACCGATCTCAGGGGAAACAGTAAGTTGTCCAAATGCAATCACCCTGAACACAGTTTTATAAACAGAAAACTGTTTCATTGTGGGTTGCATTTAAAAATGCCTCTTGCCCCCCAGTGCCACGGACATAATCACCTGACATGGGGTCAAGAGGGATCTGCTCCCTTCCCGGAAGCCTGGCACAATCAACCAGAGCGGCGGCGGACACCAGATCAGGTAAGAGAGCACTGTGGGGGCACCTCTCAGTGTCTTACAAACCCAGTTCGTTCAGTGCACTTTTTGCACGTCCAAAGCAAACGAACTGCATGTGTCTAAAATGCTAGGGAGGTTAATAGAAATTGTCGACCAGATGAATTTGTGAGCTAATTGCAAAACTCATTGTATCCTCCTAATCAAAATTGCAGGAGATATACAGTATAATAGTATATACTATTGCATAAATTCGATTAGTTAAGTATTTTTGAGCAAATATTTTGACTTAATTATGAAGTTAACATATGCAAAACATACAGTAGCACAATCATTTTTTTATAATGTTCCCACAACCCATATCTACATCTCCAGCAATTTTTGTTTTACCATGTTCAGGAACTTTGCCAGTAACCATCACTAATCATCATCACCATGACTCTATCCTTTAAGTATACACTCTTAGAGACAGTTCCAATAATTATTATTTCACCAAGAAAATACAGAACAAGAATGTAAAAAAAAAGTGAGAAGGTCCATCTCAGTTGCCAATATGGCAGTGACTGGTTTGTCCATCAATATGACATTAAATAGAATATTACACGACTGGTTTAGGAACCTATAGGAATGGACCAGAGAGTAACTAATAGTGAGAATATGAAAATGCTTCTGTAATCTTGTAACAGTTTTCACAGAGCATTGATGATCATGAACCATATGAATATGTAAAAAAAACAACTGGGTGAATTGAGGATTATTGGATTCATCAGTTTTATTACAAATTTCTGTATCCATTAACATATTGTTTTATTCCTATTCTTATGGTTCATTCTGCTTTACATATCTCCAAAGACCTAAAGGCCCTACATCCCCCCAAAAAAGGTTAGAATTGTATTATTGAAAACTTTTCTTAGATTCAAGAGTCTTGGCAGAGCAATGCTGATTTTTTTGAAGTTACTTCATGATGAACCACAATATAGTGCCTAAGTTTCATGTGTGAGTATGAATCACAGGGAAACAGTCGTGTTTAAGATTTACTTATAGTTAGTCAGTTAAAATTAGTCTCTATTAATTTTAAACATCTAATCAAGTAAACATGGGTTAACTTTGTTCTAAGGGCTTTGGCATTGCAATGGCCAACATTCCCACTGCAACCCAACCAGTGAACAAACTCATAGGCAGCTTTAGTTTAGAACAAGGACCTTCTAGTGGTACAATGTATAGTTATAAAAAAATATTATAATGAGGGCTCGTGTGAGACTAATGAGAGGGAGTTTTAAACATAGTGTGGTTACAATCACATAAGATTAAACAAAGTTCAACTAAGGAAGAGCCGAGATATCAAACTATTACATCTTGAAAAAGATTTGTTGTAGATGTAGTGAAGGATTGTGGGAACATTGTAAAGAAAAAAGTATTGCCCTAGCATATCAAGTTTGTGCACAAAATAAGTTCAAATTTGACTTGACTTTGAACCTTATTAATACAAAAACGACATATGCTAGATTAATAATTTGATGATGATAGCAAGTTTGAGGGCTTTGCAATTCACTCACAAAGTCCACCTACACAATGCCGTGATTTTAATTTCTTAAGCCAAATTTCATTTTTTGAGCACAATTCAGGTGCTGAAAAATTTGGCTTATATTCGAGTATAAACGGTAATCAAACATGTGGTAGGTGTTAAATATTACACTTAGTAAAACTTATAGCACTGCAGAGGATCTGTACTGTAGAGGACTGTAGAGTAGGGAAATAAAGGAGAAGATCTAGCAAATTTAGGTCAATGTAGATTAAATTGAGTGTTTCATGTGCTCCTTCATTTAGCAATTTCAGAATTTTTTGAAGATAATAAATTAACCTCCCTAGCGCACTGCTGAGGTCCAGATTTCTGTACCAAAAGTGCACCATAGACTTCAATGGTAAATTTTTCTTTATGTCGTAGGCCTGTAACTTCCCAAAATATGTCCGTACAAGGGTCCAATAGACATCCTGACTATAATAATGTTTGAAACAAACAATTATGTAAAATAAAAAATTTTAAGAAAAATAATGAAAAAAAAACACAAAAATTAGGACACAAACCTATGCTGATATGTACTAAATATCGCCAAAATAAAAAGTCTCTGGTGCCCCAGATGTTCCCATTTGCACTTAACCCTCTCTAACCTGGTGTGATAAAATCACACCAGGGAAGAAAGGGTTACTGCAAATGGGCACATCTGGGGCATCAGGGACTTTATTCTGGCGATATTTAGTACATAGGGGGAGTTTGAAAGCCGTTTTCTACATAGAAAACTGCTTTCATTCTATTTACTGTACAAATCTCCCGCCGCCTCCCCGAGTGACGTCATCACGTCACTCGGAGCGGGGGGGGGGAGGAAGACACGAGCAGCCGAGGAGGCATGAAGGGGACACAGGACAGCGTGAGTATGCGCTCTCCCAGAGCCCCGCATTGTACTGGACAGCAGCACCTCGTCCAGTGCGATAGTAGCAGTTGGAGCGCTGGACGAGGTGCTGCCGTCCATAACGCAAGGGCGGTTAAGCAAAATCGTACAATACAGTAGACCCTCCAGATACTACGGGCTCAAGATAAAACCACCTCAAGATAAGTAAGGACCCCACAGTAGGAAGTACAGTATTAAGGACAATCAGTGCATCATCAGTGGTCAGTGCAGAATGGCCCCACAAATAGGTAGGAAAGAAAAAAGAGGTCAATTACAATTGAGCAGATGTCAACTTGAATGGTGAGTACAGTCTTAAATTGTTGTTTCTGGTAAGCTAGGAATATGTTATAACTTCTATAAAAGTAGAAATCTTGGTGTTTCTTGTTAGAAAACAGGTGAACTTGTCCAATTGTGAACAGGTGGATCGGACGTTTAGAAAAGTCCAATGTCCGTGGTGAAATTCAAATTCCCCACCTGTTCTGATAAATCCAAACGTGACGTCAGTGATGTCACTTCCGGTGCATGAACCGCACAGTTCCTTATTCTATATGGTTTTTGCCAGATTTTTCACCTAGTGAAAAAAATCTTGATCCGGCCGGTGGAAGAACAACTTCAGCGCGTCTAACACCCATACTGTTGGCCGACAAAATGAAATGCAAACATGTAATGTTCGGCACGAACTGCTCGCCCATCTCTATTTCTTGTATGTTACACATATTTTACAACCTTTTTTATTATGAAAAGGTTAGGTAAGTGGTAATTTCAAAGTACGGAACAGATTATTGTCATTTCCATAATTTCTTATGGGAAAAATAGTTTTGACTGACAACCAACTCAACTTACAATCTACTTTATCTATGATTGACACAGGAAATGACAAGCTTTCAAAGTCCATGGCAATCGCATATAACTTCCGATTCCAACCTCTTGATAAATATTTCTGACACCTTACCCTTTCAGTATCTAAAATGTTTCACACAAAACTTTCCCTGATAACAATCAACACCATAAATAGCACTCACTGTATATACTCAAGTATATATTAATGTCCCAATCAAGACCTTTGAAAACCATGCCTGTGTATTAAACAGCATGTTTACATTAACTCTTCCTTTTAAAAAAATATTTCCTATTATTATCACATATTTATATAGCACTGACATAATATGAATATGTCATATCACTAACTGTCTCTCAGGGGAGCTCACAATCTAATGTCACTACCATAGTCATGTATATGTAACTAACACAGTCATAGGTCACATGTAACTAACATAGGAAAATCTTTTTTAAGCCAATTAAACTATCGGCATGTCTTTGGAGTATGGAAGGAAACCAGAGTAGCCTAAGGAAACCCATGCAGACACAGTGAGAACATGCAAACTCCTTGCAGATAGGGTCCAGATCAAGATTTGAACCAAGGACATCAGCACTGTGCTCCATAAACAAGTCCCTAAGCATTTCAACTTGACATCTTCCTATACCATAATCTAGGTCCTAACACTGATAGTGTTCTAATATGCTGCAAACATAGATCATTGTAGATAGGGAGAGGCCCCCAGTAGAGAATTAATACCAAAATCTCAGCATGAGGACAAACTAATATGTAAGCCACAAAAAGCTTTATTTTGGTGTTACTAAACATCTTGACAAAACAAAAGAGGGAGTCCTTCAACAGGGCTAATGTTTTGTGGCCACTTCAGCGGCTATAAGTGCTTAAGTTACACCATTAGTGATGGCCGAACTTCGGCTAGGTCTGTCCGCGAACGAGCGGATCGGACTTTTAAAGAAGTCCGACATCCACCTGTTCACAGGACGATCGGGAAAAGCAGAAGTGATGTCAATGACGTTACATCTGGTACCTGGAATGCATAGTTCCTGGTTCCGATTGCCAGATGTGATGTTACTGATGTCACTTCCTGTTTTCAGAGCCGGCATTTCACTAGAAGACCGGCTTCTTTACCCGGTCTTCTAATGAAAAGATTCTTCCTCCGACGGGATCTTACTGCTCCTGATCCTGCCTAAAGAAGAATAGTAAGCTCCTTCTCGCCAGCGAACTGGGCGGGTCGAACACCCTTCTGCTCACCGGCTAGAAGGAGTGCAAACATCCATGTACGCAGCCAAACAGTCCGCCTTGGGGACAGTTCGACCATCACTATACACCATAGTATAAATTATGTAGGATTTGTTAATTGCTTGTTTTCCTGTTTAATTCTTTTATCTGTAAAGTGAATAGAGTGAGAAATGAATATTCCTTTTAAAAGATCTTTATCCGTATTCTGTTTTACTGTGTTTACCAAGTCATATAGCATGATCTAGGAAAACAACAAACCTAGTCATCAATCTATACAGGCTGCCTACTTGTGAGATTAATTGATTTAGTAAATGCTCCATAGACTTTCTATTTGGATATTAATTTCCTGCCTAATTTCACAAAGTTGCATGATCCCGAATTGCAAGCTTAGGTTACAATTTCCGAAGATTCCTTTCTTCTCAGAATTAAATGGGTCAAAAATGTATTTTTGCTTGTACAAGATCTTGGAAGATTTAAATTGTTTGTTTTTCATGATTTTTTATACAGCATATGAATTATGTTCATGACTAAAAATAAACTAACCATTAGGTTCACACTGAGCAGGCTCTAGTACATCGTATCATGCACTTTTTTCTCACTTTTAAGTCTAAAATATGCACAGGTCTTTTATTACATGCATTTAAGGCAAAATCAGTAGAAGAATATATCTTTATTACATGTCAAGATATATACCGGCATAAAACTGCACATTCCATCTAATGCGGAAGGCAATGTAATACATTTCTAGATTCTTCTTAAAGGATAAAAATTGACAGGAAAAAACATTGGTTATTTGGGTTTTTTATTGCAGATATGTACAATTTTATTCTTAATAACTCTCCAGTGATCTGGTCTTCACAAGCGCTAGTAAATATGCCATTACTATGCTACAACCTTAAATGTTTATGCTTGAAAAGGATGCTAAAAATTCATGTCTAGGTGATTTTGGAATGTCATAGTAGCATAGATTTGCAAATTCAGATTTATTTTGTGTTTAATTCACAAGCCAATGTTGTTACAATATTGACTGAAGGTGGACAAGCGGGAAGCAAAAACAAGAAAAACAAAGTGTATGTAAAGGCCAAACCTTTTTTATGTGTTAGTGGGGAAAGGTTAGATGGGAGATGAATTTACCACCATCATTTTTTTCTTACCAAATTACATACATTTCTCAGATGTCTTTGAGAATAAATGATGAAGAAAAATCTTTGGTAGACACTGCGGAAATATATTTTGGTGACAGATTATCTTCACCTTAAAACTGCACCCTTTTGAACCACCATGACTACAGATAGCCTGTCAACTGATTTGTGGGTTAATTGGAAATCAATTGTCGAACAAATTGTTCTAGTACATGTCGTTTTGGCACACAATTACAGTAAGTTTACAGTAAAGTAAAATTTATGAGATGTAAAAAACATTTTGAAAATGATATCATGTTGAGGGGCTTGCAATTAATACACAAACTTGTGAAACTGATTTGGTTATATAAAACATTATACTTTCCAAAAGCTTACTTTGGCTCTTCTTTTTGCCTGGGCACATTTTAGAACCAGTTTCTGGCAAGCCTGGTTGTGGCTTAGCTCACTACATTTAGCATATTTTTTGGACCATAGATGCACTTTTTGCCCCCATAATCGGGGGGAAATAGTGCCAGTGTCTTATGGTCCGCTGGTGGTCGCACCTTGGATTCCCGCCAGATCTACCGAACTGTCAGGTGAGTGATGCAGTGACAGTCACATCCCTCATCTGTATTGTACTGCTTCTACCAGCAGAGTGCTGCTGATAGAAGGAGTACAGCAGAGACACATATATGGAAGCTGCTTCCATGTATATGTCTGCCTGTCAGCTGCAAAAAAAATAGTAAATAAATTTGTTGTTTGCCACTGTTCATGGCTGTCTGTGTCATGGTCCAAGGCTTACTGCAGACAAAACTGTAGCCTGTATCTAAATCCAATATTATTGTTCCTTAGGAAGTTGTTCAGAAATACTGACTTTAATCACATGTAGTCTCAATGTGCAATAATTGAACTTCATGAGGCTAATGTTATTACGCTTTGGATGGATCTTCCACCTTGCTACGTTTTAAATTCAAGTTTTACAAAAAGCTAGAATGAATTTAGAAAGAAAAGTTGATTGTGGCTCCATCTTTAGTTTGTAAGCAGAGCCTTGCTGAGACACGGTGCTGTGGATGTGATCAGTGTTGGTGTGCCTTGTGTTTAATCAGAATTTACTGAGAAGCAGGTGTCTTTGCACAACAGGGCTGAAACACTGTCTATAATAGTATAGTAATTTCAGAAACTGGGAGCATTCTAGAAACAACAAATCTTGTAGTTACACAAACACAATTCAACACCTACAACACTAGGATGTGTGCAGCTTTCCAAACTGTGGATAAAGTTTGCTTTTTGTGAGTAGAATTCAACACATTAAATGTAGTAACCTCAAGCTGTAAGTTTAGGAAAATTAGAGCTTTCTAAGCAGCTTGAGTTTGTATTGTAGCTGTATGTTCACATTAGAAGACTGGAAGACCAATATGCTTTACTAATGTAGCCAGGAATTCACTACTTTACTCCTGCTTCCTCCCTGCTTGGCCTCCAACCCATTTCCCCCATCTGTAAGTAAAGTGGGTAAAAATGAGATGAACAATATAATGGCTGTATAGTTGTTTATTTTAAAAAAACACACCACAATATTATACTTGATATTGTTTTGCAGTAAAATATTAGCAGAAAATGTTATATTGTGAACATCGTTGATAGTCTAAGGCTTTATTTCCAGGGGGTCTGACACCATGCATTTTTGGCATGTTTTTCCACGCATCGGACACTATGGAAATAGAGCCTAAGTTTAAGTCTACAATAGTCAGAGGGTGGGCGTTATGAGCATGTCTGCCCAACACTATTCAGGTTTGCCACAGATGCATTGCGTGACATGTGGTAATTAAGAACAAGGACAGAGGCGCACAACCTAGTACAACGAATGGTTAAAAAATTTGGAATAGGA
>CM070036.1:28340281-28354084 GCA_036250615.1 Ptychadena robeensis | reverse complement strand
ACAAAAGTTCGCGTTCGCCGTTCGCGAACATTAAATTCCGGGTTCGCGACATCACTAGTGCCAATCTTGCCCTTCACAAAGATATAACGACCATCAGTGTCAATCTTAGTATCAATTAAGGACCAGGGGACCTTTTTGTTTATTAGAATGCTAACACACTTTTGATATTGGTGATGGTGCATGGAAAACTGTGGGGAACGTGGCATCGTACAGTTTCGGTGTTTTGGACACCTGAAAATGTGTCTCTTGTAAGAACACAGTATGTGTTCTTAGAGAATTAAGATCGCGCAGGAGGCGAAACCTCTTTTCTGGGGTAGCGAGACCTCTAACATTAAATGAGGTCAATTTAATCTCGCTCAGGTAACTTGTGACATAGTGCAGCTCTGCTGTGGTCAGTGAAGGGAGGGGGGGGGGCAGATAGGATGGGAGGGAACCGGAGGAAGAAAAAAACAAAAAACAAAAACAGAATAGTTAGGTGAGGAAAGGAGAGAGAGTGGGAAGAAAAGGGATAGGTAATGGGGTTGGTCAGGAGAAAGGACCGAAGAGGCTAGAAGGATGTAAACCTGGGACTACCAGGGGGGAACTAAAGAGGCCAAATGTTAAGCTCCTTAAACACAATCTGTGCTGGAGCGGCCTACGCGGGGACGGACACACAGAATCGGGCACACGCGGCAAGAGCCGGAGGCCAATATGCATAACATTAAACCAAACTTATAAGACAAAATGAAACCGACCGACCCAAAAACTACTAAATGACTAAGTCAACCTGTGAACCCGTCAGAAATGCCTTATCCTATGGACTCTTCCGAGAAACTTGAGATCATCAATTTGTCCACACATATTCTAACCGAAGCCGAACACCAAACATTGGCTCTTGGTCTTGGCTTTTGCCCAGACCAGAATCTAAATGTCTTTGAAACTATCAAAGATTTAAAACTCTTTGCAAGAAATCTAATTCAAAAAACACTACACCACCAACCGGAACCGAGTATAGACACTGATTATAGTAAATGGACGGTGAAAGAATTTCAGGCCCTTAAAGACCTGACCCAACTTTTACAAGAACAAGACGAGAGTGACTCGGATACAGACGACGAAAACTTATTAGAGACGTCTCCATCAGATACGCTCGAGCTACCATCCACAAAACCTGCAACAAGGGCAAAATCTGAATTCTTCCCTACTTTAAATTTGAATCCAGCAGTTCTGACCTTTGTGAACAGGGTTACCCAGGACCTGGAAAGGATTAATATAGATTTGAACCCACCTAAGAATCTTACAAATTAACAGGTTAAAGCTATTTCACAATTGGAGAAGAACCATAAACTGACTATCAAGCCTTCGGACAAGGGAGGCAATATAGTTGTGATGGATAACACTCAATACGAAACTTAAAAATCTTAAAGAATAGGGAATGGTATAGACCAATCTCAGTACTGCAGACCAACAGATATTTAGGTGAATATAATTGTATCATTACATCGTCACACAATCAAGGTGTGATTGATGAACAAACCTTTAAATATTTAAAGGTTAAATCATATACCACTCCTACATTTTATTCGTTGCCCAAGGTGCACAAGAGCCTAAACGACCCCCCGGGCAGACCCATCGTGGCGGGGATCAACAGCCTGACGGAACACGCAAGTTCCCTCATTGACCTTTATCTGCGACCCCATGTGGAGGGTTTACCATCCTACCTGAGGGACACACAACACCTTTTACGGATTCTTGAAGAACTACCAATTAACGATGATTGCTGGCTAGTTAGCCTCGACGTCGAGGCTTTATATAGTTCGATCCCACACACGAAGGGCCTGGCAGCCACAAAGCCAGATATAGTCCCGCTTTTTGTTGTCTCTGACGCTTGTTCTACGAGAAGATGGACAACGGGTGCATTGTGCTATATGTCAAACTTATAATACTTTCTATCATTGACGTTATAGAGAAACAAAGTGAAACAATGTAAAACGTGGTCCCAAAGGGTTGGTAAGAGAAAACACTTTAAAACAACATCAACATATACATGTGGAATACCCTATCTATTTTCTGGTAAATAATGGTCCAGGGATATTTTTATTGTAGATCGACAACCTTATCAGCGTACGCGGGGGAGCCACGCATTACGGTAGCCCTGGGAGTACAGGAATTTAACCATAATGAGAATAAGGATCATAAAGCGTGAAGTTTATTTTGTGACTGTCATTAAAAAACTTGGTAGTGCAGGGAAGACAATGGCCACCCATGCCAGATATGTTGGGCGGAGGAGATCAGCTGGGGTAAATCTAATCAGGGTAACCATTGGGAGAATATCTTGAGAAGGTAATGTAACGGTGTGAGTCAAGACAATAAGGCACTTCCTGAGAGAGGTAATAGGGAAGTAGGAGAACTACAATGTGATCCATCAGGATTCTTAAGAAGACAAGAGCTAGACCTGCCCTATACATATAGTCATATAGGACAATGTGGTGGGTAGCCTATGGGCCTACAGTGTGTGACATAACTTGCCTACATAAACGGAGCATATACTGTATCTACACCGATCTTAGAGAAGTATCAAGGAACAAGTCGAATAATACCCCACTATAGTTCGCTGGTGGAAGGCGCTGTTGGTCTGATTGGAGTGATCGTGAACGGTATCGATGTCGGTACCTCGGTTTTTGCGGGAGGGACAAAGCTTCTCTGTCAGCCAGATGTAGGTTCAACCAATTCGGTACGTCGATCGGGTCAGTGGCAAGGAATTCGAAGAGAGCTGGCAGTTGTGAGAATCTGTGTAGGAAAAACATCTCTCTACCTCTATGAAGTGAAACGGGTGACCCCATGTATATAACGCATCTTTGGTGCGAATAAGATCCAAAAGTGGTCGTAGACTCCTCCTCATCTGAAGCGTGTTCCTGGAAACATCTGGTAGTATCTGTAAAGCGGCACCATCAAAGTCCACATGAACAATTGCCCAAGCATTGCGAATAATATCATCTTTCACTGTGGATCCTGCAAAGGACATCCCTTGGAGGTGCGTCCGGATCTGTACGTGGGGAGTCCAGAGGTCTATTGAGGATCTTTATTTATTTAACTTTTCTGCTTACTTTCCTGCTATTAGCTATTTCCAGTGAGTGTAGCTAAGGGCTGCAACCTAACAGTCGTCTACAGCAAAGCCCATCACTTCTTAGGGAGCGCTCTTTGAATACTAGGGGTTACTTAGACTCTGCACCTTGATCTACACTTCACTGGTGGCAGGGTGGGTCCTCATTTCCCGTGGTTTACCTGTCACGGTTGCACTAGGTGTGTCCCCTTTGGAAGACTTCCACTTACCTCTTGTTCTGGAGACAGCTTTGGATTTACCTTCCTACCTCATTGATAATGAAGGCCATAGAAATACATTGACTACCATTGCTTGTAAACTCTTAAAAATAATAGTTTGGCTGTCACTTAGTCTACTCTTTCCAAATGATCTGGAATGTGACATGTTGTAGGTCAAGAGGGTGCCTAGTTTTCATTAGGGATGGACCGAACTGTTCGCCGGAGAACAGTTCGGCCGCGAACTCGGCATGTTCGCCGATCCTCTCGCCGGCGGACAGTACGGGTGTTCGACCCGTCCTGTTCGCCGGCCAGAAGAAGATCTAAATTCTTCCTCCGGCAGGATCAGAACCTGCGAGATCGTGCCGGAGGAAGAATCTCTTCACTACAAGACCGGGCATGAAGCCGGTCTTGTAGTGAAGATTCCGGCTCAGAGTAGGAAGTGACGTCAGCGACGTCACATCCGGCTCCCGCAACCAGGAACGATGCGTTCCAGGATGCGTTCCATGGACCGGATGTGACGTCACTGACGTCACATCCGGTTTTTCCGATTCAAATTCCCCGCCTAGAGGCGGGGAATTTGAATGTGTCCGCGAACAGGGCGGACGGCGGACATCTTTAAAAGTTCGACCCGCCCTGTTCGCGGACACTCCGGGCTGGTGTTCGCCCATCTCTAGTTTTCATTAGCATCCAACTCCCGCATTTGTTTTGGAACTTTAGAAAATGTTTCCTATGGTGTGTACTCACAAAAGCTTTTTTGCTAAATTTTCAACCCAGATTTTGAAACAAGTTTCATTATATGTTGCCAAGTTTTATGTTTGCCAATTTTTTGCCATAGGATTGTATGTTTTTGTTTTCCTGTCGTATTAAAAAAGCATCAATAAAAAATGTGCATGCCTCTACTGGCACTGCATGTACTTTTTACCCTTCTTCTCACAGTGGTTCCCTGGGCGTGAGTGTATTCCAGGGGGTTGTTGACCTTCATTCTAACCCTGTGTTTGAATAGGGAGGGGGGGGGCTCGATAATGTTCCTAAATAAAAATGGGGGGCCCTGCAATGAAAGTTTGGTAAACTGTTTAACACAACAGAAAAAGGACTTGGCCTTACCATCTAAAGAGGTAGTGGAAATTTCATCTTGCTGCGGACTTTTCAGGAAACCAGAAAATAGCATTTCTGGCAAAATTCCTCGGATTCCATGTTGCATATACAACTTTTTACAGATTTTTTTAATGATAATGGATTTACATTTAAATGTAAATTAGATTAACATTAGTTTACAATACATGGTACATAAAACTTGCTATAGTGATTTTTCTAAGGGGGGGGGGGGGTTCCTTTAAAATTCTCTAGTTTCCAGAAATTGACCTAGCACAAATTACATTCTTTAGTACATTTGCACAAGCTGTCTTTGTGGTTTTCGTTATTGGACAGCATTTATTGCTTTTTTTATTCCCTTTATTCCTGTTTTTTTCTGAATTGTGGTGCAGCTTATTTGATCTGAAAAATGTTTATGTGTTATGAGTAGTGTCAGCGTTGTGGATGATGCTGATTGCCAAAACAATTGTAGAATAGCTGAGCTCTTCTAATAAAATGCAACACACATGCCTTGTGTGTGCGTGTGTGTTCCCCATTGTAATATACCATGCCACTAAATAAAATCTGGTCCTGAACTGTGAAATGAAGACTGTCATGTTAAAATCCTGACATTTCATTGTTTACCTCTAAGAATGCTGCTTTGTATTGCCTTGATTTACATTTAGCAATATTTGAGTGCAAATAGTAATACACCAAAGTAAACTGGAGCATTTGCAATCCTTCCTCCTGCTCCTCCAATATTGTAGTGCACTTCTATAGATTCCAATCTTGACAGGTGGCATAATTAGAAATTCTCTTTGTCTTATTAAATGTGACGCTTCTCAATAGAATCTCCTTCAACATAGGCGAGAAATAGAAGATTTACTTTAAATCTAAAAATCAAGAGGGACTGGTTTATTTTTATCTTTCTTTATGCAAGCAACACCATTATCAAAGGATATTGTAATGCTGAAAACGTACTTTTGGGATTTAAATCACATATTATCCTGGAGAGAAAAAAAAAGAAAAGAGGTTGTAGGCACCACACAATATATTTCCTCATTAATCTGACTGAAAGATTATCCTTCCTATAGCTTGAGAAGTATAATACCAATATATCCGTCCTTGCTGCTTGTAAAATTTAGCTTGGTAAGAGGTCATTGTCTTTGGTATAAGAGATGCTCTTTTTTTTGCTTTCCTCTAAGCCGCATTGTATTGGAATTAAACTTTTCTCACATAGAGTGCCATTTGAAGTACACCATTTTATTGGTGGATTATATAAGTTCTATTATACATTTTTATAATATATATATTGCAAGAGAGATAATTAAGAAATACTGTTGGACAATTTTGCTCAGTATATTGCTGACCAGGCTACTGGCCACTGCAAAGCCAGATTTGGATCAGGGTGGGTAAGGTCCATCTACTTATTATATGTATTCATGAAGATGTTGTCATTTAACCTTTAAAGGGATAATTCTGAGGTTTGGGGTAGATTTTAGTTACCAAAAGCAATACACTCTGTATTACTTACCTGACCCGAATGAGCCATGACAACCTCCAGCAATGCCGGTCTAGTGTCTTCCTTTTGGATGCATTCGCCTGTATTACCCCACTGTCCCAAGTCCTTACACCATTACATGTCCGAGATAGGTGCAGAGGGTAGGGGAAAGGTGTCATTACAATCTGTTTTAATTGTACTGCCAGGGAGGTTAAAGCAAACCTTTTGCTCGTACCATTATGGCAAAAGCACAGCTTTGATTCAGTCTTCCCTATCCCTTGCAGAAAAAAATTGCCCACTCTTAACTGTCCCACTCTTCCATAAGCACCAGGATCTAAAGTTTTTACCTACTACTCTCAGAAACGGAGGAGCATGTGACTCACTCTGAATGACAACACTGGGCCAATCATTGTGTAGGCTACGACACCCACCAGTAACATGTAGGTTTTAACGTACTACATTATACTCTTTCTATCAGAACAGGTCAAGGTGGTAATGAAAGGAGGTATTTTCTGCTAAGGGAACCTTAAAGTGAACCTATGCTATGTCCGTAAACTCATTATATGTAGGTTGATAATGATGACCTTAAAATTATATTTGGATCAAAAATTGTTAAGATGTTAAATGTTAAAAATTTCATTGTGAAAATTATTGTTGAGAAGAAGATCCAAGTTGGGTAGATTAGGATGATGAGAAGCAGGGCCGCCGTCAGCCGCTGTCAGGCCCGGGCTGCTAGGGGGGCCCTACGGTCAGCACATAGGGGCCCCAGCAGCCGATCTGCACACTGCACTGTCAGCCTGTACTGTGGGCTGATACGCTGCACGCCACCCCCCGGGGGGTCAAGGTGGGCGGAGGGGTGATGTTTGTGCTTGTAATATTGTTTGCTAGAACCCCCCCCCCCCTCTCAACAAGACCTGCCATGGGGCCCGGACATTACTGCTGTAACGGGCCCCATGATTTCTGACGGCTGCCTTGACCCACACACACATTTTGTGTGTGTGGGTGTATGTGTGTTTATATATATACATACACACATTTATATATTTGTTGTGATATTTACATGTTTTTTACAATGTTGGCAGTGTTGAAGAATATGGCCCAAATTATATATGCGCTGTATATTATATTTGCTTACGTATATTTGTAGTTAAAAAAAACTGTTAATGATTATAATAATTATACACAAATAAGTATGTCACTATAAATGCAGTGTGGAATAATTTTTAAAACATGGCATTTATTTAAAATGTATTATTAAGGACAGAATGATTAATTTTCCAGGACATAATAGAATATTTCCCTTACAATAAGAGCCAATGAAGTCCCTTTCTCTCGTTGCTACTAAACTACTAAATTACATTTTTGAAAAAGTTTAATAGAAAAGTGATTGTGTTTTGTAACCTTTCATGAAGATTAAATTAAGTGTCATAATTATATGCCATTTACATTAAAAATGCATGGCATCACCATTGATTGAAAATGTTAATTTAGTAATGACAGCACAGTGCAGAGGATTATAATTATTTGTGCTTTTATACTGTTCAGATGATGTTTTTCTACCCACTGAAAATCCCCCATCAAAATCGCCATTGTTCAAAAACAATAGTCTGACGTGGAGGTGTCAAAAAAGCAATGAAGGAAAAATGATAAACTAAACCAAAGCAAATTCAAACAAATGGTAGATTATTATTATTATTTTCTCATTTCACTTTAACTTGGTTTCACAATCAGACAGGGATTCTGCTTAAGGTAAATGAATCATTTGCTTAGAATCTATGGAATACAGGTCTATCAATATTAATCTGCCTTCTTCTATCCCCAATTGCACTTATATTGTTGAGTCAAAAAGCACAAAGGATGCAGGAAGCTATTAAAGACGTGGCAGTATTAGAAATCGAACCGTAGTGGCTTGTTGTTACGGCACTCTGACATTATTGGTTCTCGTAAACAGTTACATAATGTTCTGTGAAGTCATTTAAGAAGGACTTGTTCTGTAAAAGCTGTTAACTGACGATCCATGTTTAAAGGGACAGTGCTGCAACAATAACTTTCAAGCACATTTAACTATTATGTTGCCATTATTTCTCTTTAAAGGCTATGTCATTGGATTGCTGCAACACAACATTTTTCAAATAAATTTTGTATGTTAGAATTTAGTATTTTGATTGTAATAGAGTGATAGGAAAATAAATAAAAAGCCTAATTGAACCATTTGTTTTACTAACACTGCAATGCAGTCAGGTTGTCTGTTCAGGAATTATAGCTCACCTAGAGTAAAAAATAATAAATTACTTTTTTATTTGTCTCTGAAATTTCATGATAGTGAAGATCCCAAACAAATAAACTAACCTTCTGTGCTCTAGTCTGCGGCAGTTTCCCTATTTTATCCTCTGTAGATGCCAGTCTTCTGGGGGGTAAATGAACTGCAGTAACATGTATGTCCACTAGAGACAGAAGTGGTCCTAGGGAGATCTGTGGCCTGGGAGAAAACCCCAGATGCCCCAGATAATGTGCACTTTAATATGTATTGCATATGAACTATGCAGTACATTTCCTGACAAGTTGCACCGGGGTGCCATTCAGAATTGTGGACATGATTTTTCAGTGCTGCACCAGAGATAACAAATAACCCAGCACCCTTGCATTTTTATAATCTCCTCCCCTTCCCACTAGCTTCTCCAATCAACAGTAATGTTGAGAAATGTTTGGTAGATTAGTGTGCAGGGAGATGTGTCAGACCAGGAGTCCTGAACTGCTTCTTGTCTTTGAACAATGGCCTGGCTTTCCAACATGCTAACATAACTACCTTGCTATAACAATAACCAACTAAAAGTTTTCTTGGGGTTGAGGGAAGGTACCAGAAATGGAAGGCCAGATGGATTATACATAAAATGGGAAGGAACAAGCAAGTGGATGCCATTTTAAAAAGTGAGGTTTTCTCCTCACCCTTGTGTTAGTGTTATGTGATTTTATGTTTTTTACATTTTTTTGGTGTTTTATCTATGTTTAATATGTATAAAAAAGTGGGCTGTGGACAACTAACGTCTCCCCTCAATTGGGGGGTCTTGGCAGACCCAACCCACATTGAATCAAAAAAGTTAGCATATAAAAACATAGACACATTTATTCAATAAGAAAATATACAGTACTTAACCTTCTGGGTGTTCAGCCCTAATAAACTCGGGCTGCTGAAACATGCAGCCAGGTGGCTTGCAGACACCCCAGAGGCTCTTCTTACCTTGTCTCCCGCTGTCTAATCTTCAGATCCCAGTGTTCTGGATCACGTCGGCAGGTGCACGATTACGTCATCGGGAGGCTCTTCATGGTTTATCTTTCATTCTGACATTGATTGGAGCAATTTTTTTGCCTCCAATTCAATTCAAAATGAAAAAATAGTTTAAAAAAAAAAAACATATATTTGCTTATGATGAGTTTTCTTTCATGTTGGATTTGATTGATAGATTTTTCTGTATCCAATCAAGTTCATTTGAGCGACGCGTCCGCGGTGATGATATGAAGCTGCGGAATGCCGTGTCTTCATTGCAGCACCGCACATTGCCGCCAGAGACACCTCAGATCACCGGAGATCAATGGGGGTGTCCTAAGACGAGAAAAAACAGCGCCCGTGCTGCATGTATGAATGCAGTATGGGCGCAGTTTTTCTGCATTTTGGCTGAGCTAAATCAATAGGGTGCACTCCCCGCCAATGCGGCAGGAGCAAGCCCTAAGCCACGGGCAAGCTGCAGGTAATCCGCCAGCAAATGTGCCAGCGTGCAACATTGTTCTCTGCTGGTTGATTTAGAAATTGAAAATTAATTCTATTTTGAGCAGATTTTTGTGTTTGCTTTAAAATTTGATCAATAAATGTGATTTCTTAAAAATATTTAAGCGTTTGAAACTTTATATATTCAGGCTGTCTACTAGACCTGTATTTGGACATATTTTGGTCAGTTACAGGTCTACAAATTTTTTTTCAATGATAAACAGCGTATTGGTACAGAAATCTGGACCTCGGCGAATCGCACAGGAGGTTAAAGTGTCCAATGCAGATTAGGATTTTTAGTCGCCCCAGTTATTTACTGTGAAGAGGATGATTGGTATTTCAGGTTATCTTGTCAACATGTTTGATCCCAGTCAGGCTTCCTCAGGATATTTAACCATGTATCTCAAGGATCCCTCACATCTCCATATAATCAAACTTGCATAGGATACAGCCATCTGGCTGCGTGGGTAGAGCAAATTGTGTGTTCATGGTGGTGTACTTGTGCATTTGTATTTGTATGTGTTTTAGTGTATTTTGTTGTCACAGCAATTTAGTTACTTGGCAGTGTCCATAAAGGAAGATGCTTAATGTTATGGTTGGTTATAACAGGTTGGGGTAGGTAACAGTTATAATTAGTCATGAATATTAATGGAGGGTTAAGCCCCTCTTATGTTAAAATTTTAAAAATAGAGTGCAAGACTAGCATTTTTTTAATAATTGCTGGTGGCTGGTACAGTGATGTACGAAAATTAATTATATATAAGGGAGATTCTGTTGAAGGAAACTTAATTTAAAGTTTGTTCTTTCTATTGGATGGTATTTTGTACTTAAGCTGTGACCTATATATAAAATTTTGAAAAATATATCTGTTACTTGTTCATTAAAGTTATTTTTTGATCCTTTTATATTCTTTTACAACAAGTTTCCCTTCCCCATGATTCAATGGGAACACTGACCAAGCCATGCAGTATAATGCATTGTGTTAAGTGCACTGATCATACTATTGATCAGTTCCACTTACTATACTATTACTATATGAACATTCATATTTGTAAATGTTCTACTAGTTTAAGGCAAATATCTGTGCAGCACTTGACATTACAAGTATAAGGCTTCTCAATACAACAAGTGTAATGTTTTGTAATAAAAATACTGTAATGTAAAATATAACATAAAAGTCTCTGGTTAAGTACTCCTATTAACCCTACTACTTTTGGAGTACCTTTAAATCATGACCGGCCTAATTTTAAGTATATATTTGAAGTTATTTTTGTATCTTGTGTGATGGCTTCAGGTGTTCATTTTAAGCATCTATTACAATAAATTCACCCTGTGCAGAATTTAAATAACACACTGAGAAATGTAAACGTTTATCCTGTTAGGACTCGCATCAAAAAAAATTTTTTGTCTAGCTTAGTCAGATTTTTTTTTCTTTTTTCTCTGTAACAAATGTGTAAATCAAGTTCAAGAAAAAAAATGATACCATCAGCAGTAGTTCATTTTAATGATGGCCATTTTATAATCTCCCACAAATTGTTATCTTTGTAGGTACCGTACTTATTCTCAATGTGAGCTCTGCTAAGCAGTTCTATGTAATAGGAAAAAAAGTGTGTTACCATCAGATAAATTAATAGCCTTATGCTTAGATTATGTGTAACATATTCTGTTTTATTAGAAATTAATAAATCTGCTTCTTCTAGCATTAAATTATACAGGAACATCTTTGCTATATAGTAAAGCCCAATAGTGTAGTCCTTTGCAACATGAATAATAATGAGTAATGTTACATAATTTACTTTACTGAAACTATAACATAACAAGGAAGAAGCAACTTACATTTCAGAAGGGACTGACTCTTTCCATACAGCAATGATTGCTATTGGTGATAGGAGGAACTTGGAGCATGAGGACCCCACTAACCAGCTGTCTGTGGTAACCCATTTATGGTTTATTGCTGCTCATGGCACTGCCAGCTTCACACCATACGTGGACCTGATATATTATATACTTCCCATATATCTATAGAAAGATATAATATGATTTCTTCTATATTGTATTAATTTATGTCAAACAACTGTGTATTTATTATTGCTAAGGATTAACTTTTTCTGGGTAAAGATTTTTTGAATATTTATTTAATCACTACGAATAATTTGTACTTTTAGGGTAAAATATATGTAATCTGTTTGTTTGCCATGACCTTTTTAAAATACTAGACTTTTTTCAGAATCTGTTCCAGAATTTATAATGGCCTCAGTAAGTAGAAGTGTTTTAATCAGAAATCTGGGGTTTTCTCCTAGCTATCAACAAAGAAAAAGGGAAAACAATGGGAAAGGCTTCATGATGCTACATATTGGGTATGAACTTTCCCAGCACATTGACACAGAAGGCATTCTTTTATAGTGTTCCATAAAATTGTAATGAGCATGATGGAATGGGGAAAGAATATTACATATCTGTACCAGGTCATTCATCTGTCATTGTGTGCATGGACCATATTTAGCAGTTAAAGGACCCCATCATGTGTGTTTTTAGAAGGAGTTTTAGAAGGAGTCTATATTAGATGGCACCTGCAGGTTGCTGAATGTTTTGTTTGATTAGAGGGTCCTGGATTCTGGAATGGGAAAGAAGGAATGGGTGGGCCTTCCCATTCCACTCATGTAGGACCTTAGCAAGGGCTCCTGATCAGGTGGGAGGCATTGTGTTGTAGCAGGCAAGGGCACACAAGGAATGTGGGACCCAGGCCGGGGTCAACTGGGAATCAGGCCAGATATGCTTTCCTGTGGTGAAGAAAAACTATTTGTGTTTAAAAAATACCAATTGTGTGGATTGGTTTCATTGAGTGCACCCCTTTGAGGCCGAACTAATAAAAATAATAGGTTCTTAAGTTAAGTTAAATTGCATGTAACATCACTTCCGGTATTTGGAATGCTGAACAACAGATGCATCACTTCCTGTAATTTTCCCTTCCCTGGAAAAGAAGCAGTAAGCTATGTTTCATAAGTATGGGGTGTTCATAAGTCAGGTTTTCGTAACCCAAACACGACCTGTTTATTAATGTACGCCTGCAGTCCTTCCGATTGCTTTTTATAGTGCTGTTTAATGTAGTGCGAGAGTAGAAACAGTTATCCTTATAAGAAGTAGAAGCGCTCCTTGAATTGTGGTTTGGATGTCTCCAATCTTCTTTTTGAATTTTCCCTATTCATCCCTCCCAGAGGAGTGCAGAAAATCTTACAGCAGGAACAAATATTGGACCCCTAAAACCCCATACTGACTTCGATGTTCTTTTCATGCAAAATATTATTTTATTGAAAGAACAGAATTCTTTTTATTTATTTATGGTTTTAGGTATCTTTATTAGTATTGTTTATATACATTTTATTTGCACAAGTTAAAAACACAAATAAGAAATATATCCTACTCTCAAAATACATTACACTGTGTCCCAGCCTCCAACCAACCCCAAAAATCAGATCACATCATACGCTATGTAGAAATGTAAATCCTTAAAGAAATTCCAAAGTAAGTACAGTTCACCACCCACTACCCAGCCACTTCTACTTGAATGCAGTATATAACAGCTGTGCATAACCGACCAGGCTGTGTGGTGATAGAGAACTGAAATGGCCCACCTCCTCTGCTCCTCCAAGATCTGACTTAGCTTTCTTCCTCATGTCAACATAACATAGATTGGATATAGCCCTCCTCCAGCCAACATCATACAGATCTCACACAGCCTGCTTCTCTTCCTCTTTTAGCTCACAGCTTCCCTCCTCCAGTCTTGGTTTGCCAGTAGTGTTGAGCTCGAATATTTGAATTTTGAATATATTTGGCAAATATCGGCTATTTGAATATTTGCAAATTTCCCGAATATGGCGGCAGATATTCACAATTTTGAATATTCGCTTTGGGATGCTTATGGGCATGTATTGCGAATATATATTCACAATACGAAAATAAATAGCACATGTGACCATTCGCGAATATAGAATCTAATTAGTAGAATTATTCACGAAATATCGCAAATACAAATATTTCCCAATCATCTTCTGGTTGTGTGGCAAAAGAAATATATTGTTGTATTAGGGTAGTAGACTTAGTTAACCTCCCTGGCATTACAGGCTTTTCGCCCCATTTTCTCAGCCACATTACTGTACTCCATCATAAT
>CM070036.1:28319881-28334369 GCA_036250615.1 Ptychadena robeensis | reverse complement strand
GTCACAACATATTTTGACAGCCGCACGGATCGGAATCGCTAATAGATGGAAATCGAGCACGCCCCCCACCCTTAAGGAACTATATGATAAAATTATGGAGGTCAGAACCATGGAATATCTTACGGCTTGTATTAACAGTATGACCAAAAAATTTCATGAAACGTGGGGATCATGGGACAGTTTTATAGGACTAGAGACGAATGCCTAGAAATAATGGTAACAAAATATGTTAGTGATAAATTCTTGGTTGTGAGGTAACTGGATAATATATGATGTGACGAATGTGTATGAGAGATTAAATGTATGTTATATATTTTATAAAATTCAATAAAGATATTTATATATATTAAAAAAAGGATACGTACGTATAAGTAAACTTGGCCAGTTTATGCATTTCCCTCAACTGTTAGCATTTACTGTACCGAGAGCTAAAGTGCCATCAATGTATGAGCTGCTTTCTGCATCAATTATGTTTAAATGTCTACAGTTTCACATTCTGTAATGCAAACATAGTTTGGTGACAGGCATCTTTATTTTTTAATTGTAATTTCATGTATTGTTGACGTACATTGTCAGTAAATCATTATTTTGAAATATCATTTATGAACAATATTGTATTGTTGTTCATTATAAAATGTTTTGCCCTTTGTCTAGTTTTCAGATTTGTATTCCTGTGTTGTCATTCTGTCACTAGAACGTTTTTCTTGTTTTTTAATTCTTCTGATTTTCAGTTTTGTTTTCTCCAGGTCGTCAAAGTTTAACGCCAAAAGGTTCTTCCATAAAGCCAGCAGAAACTAGTAGATTATTTTATAAAACATTTTCTCTAAACTTTTTCCAGCTTTTACAATTGAAAATTGATAATTGACCTTATCCAAAGATTTCTATTCTTATGTATTTTCAGATTTAGGGTGATTACTCCCTCATTTCATAATTTCTAACTCCATCATGCTTTCTGTAGGGTTGCTGCACAATCTTGTGAAATGGGTTTATGAATATATGAAGATTTCCTATTGCTTTTGTTATCAATCCCCCAAGCTTGGTCATCATTTGTCTACAATGTTTCTATAATGCAATGTTATGTGCCCAATATATACTGTAGATATTTTTCCTGAGTACATTTTCACATTGGTTTGTTCTCTGTCTATATAAAAAGACTGCTTTTCTCTACTAGTGTCCCTAACTGAAAACATCCTACCTGTGAACCTTCCCATTTTGGCCTGAAAAGTCATGTGTTTTTTTCATCCTGACTTTAACAAATCCCTTATTAAATTTCCCTTATTTCTGACATAGACTCTATGAACTAGCACTGACGTCATGGGTCATGAAGTCATGGTGGGGCTGGCCACTGACAGAGTAGGATTTGGTCAGTCCCCTCTGCCATGTTACCCAGCCTTAGCCAATCATTGCACAGCACAGCTTCCTTCTCACCCGTGCAGTGCATGCACGTCCCCATAATTCACTAATGCCTGCCACAGTCATCTTAAAACACAGAGTCTTAGAGAACTCTGTCTGCATCTATGAAGTCTGCAAGTCCAAGTGTACTAGTGTGAAAGCAACGGACCAAGGAAGACACAGATAGGACAAGCATAGCAGCCAGGCGATGTTTGTGGCAAGAATAATGTTTTGTAATGGTTTTGTAATGGGGGGTCTGACATGAACGCATTGACATTCAACCCCGAGGTTCGGGGGCTGATTGTCCAAGTTTTAGGGCACATTATTGCCTCATCTGTGTTGACGTGCCCTATTCATTTGACTTATCCAGCGTCACCTCACCTCAGAGACATCGACTTTTGCAGAGACATCATAGCAGTAAAAAGTTAGAGAAATTAAAAAGTTGTAACAGGTGTGTTGTGCCATTTTCAGGTATTGGATGGTGGAAGTTCTGGCCACAGTGGTGGCCAGCGTCTTCTCCAGAGCTGAAGTGTTGTGTTTCCCTTATTTACAAATGAAAAACTTGACAGATATACATAATCCTAAATATATTCCCACTGCACCCTAAGGGAATATGGATTAATCCCTAACCACCCACCCACTGCCCCCCAGGGTTAGCCTTTTTTAATATCAGGAAGGGTGTGGTACTTTTCTTAGTACCTGCTTCACCTGGAAAACCTATATTTTGTGTTATCATAATGACCTTGTTGGTAAGTATAATTGCTCAGAAAGATATGCTTGAAAAAGAAAGAGTAAATATTTACCTCTCCTTCTAATGATTCATTTTAACCTCCTGAGCCAAGCGCCCCCCAGGGCAATACATTGTTACCCAACGCAAATCTAGGCTCTCCCTCCCCCTACACATCCCCAGGGCTGTCCTTAAAAAAAAGCCAGCACCGCCTCCATAATATGGAGGTCAATAGCACTGCTTACCAGAAGAGATTGGTGGCTCCACCGATACTCTGCGTTACCACCACCTCAACAGGGATAGGTGAGTATTCCCTACTGTAACTCGTGTAAGGTCACCCCCAGTTAAGTTTGGGTAACCGCCCAGGAGGTTGAAGAAATCTACCCTGTGGTCCGCTATAAAAACCAAGAATCAAAAGAATGTCTATCTTTTGTGCCCCTGCTCCATTTAATGGTTCCTCGGTCCGATCTCCACATCAAGAGTGACAAAGGGGTTCGTGTGAGGACAGTGCTTTGTAGGCTCATACAAATTCTTTAGTATAAAAGTGGATATGTGCTTCAAAAACAATAAACAAATTAGTATTACAAGATATGATATTAAAATTGACGACAAAATATGAAATTACTTACAATGTGAACATCAATAAATTATCTGTCTATAGCAAACACAAATCAAGAGGAAGGCCCAAAGTCAAAGTCATTAATGCCCAATGCCCCACAACACACACATGGGGTTTTTAAAGCAAACAAGAGGAGAGCCAGTGCAGAAGACCACTGTTCTAAATATATTTGTAAATCACAATATTCTCTACAAATGTGCTTTTGATAAGATAGAGACTCAATTTCTCTATATTAAATTAATCATTTATCAATGATTAAAATCACTATCCATATAACAAAATGCCCCCCCCATATGTTCCCATCTAAATTTTTGTTAATATTTTTATCGGTTTTCTATGATCACATTGGCAGTTATATTTACTTAACAGGGCCTCTTTAATCACATTCACAACTTCTCTGCTTATACGTACCGAAAGTAGAAACCAAAACCCCAGAAACTCAACTTTTCAATAATATTATTTGGATTTAACTACCTTTGGGGGTGTAGGCTCCGGTCAAAAAATGGGTGGGGTGTGTTATTTAATGAAGAGATTTCTTTTCTAGGATTTTCTGTAAAAACCAGTGAACCCTATCAAACACTTATTAAAAAAGTTGCTATGTATATCACTTTTGCAAACCATATAAAAGGACGTGTTTCCTAAAAAGTTACATTTTGAACACAAGGATTATTCAACACACTTGATCCCTCATTATATTTAAATTATAGGAAAAATGGAAAAAACACTGGCCAGTGTCACTCCTAACTATAAGTAGGATTTACAGTCATGATTTTATTATAACTTGCATACATAATGACATTGCAGGATTGAATCATCTATGTTCTGCAAAGGTTATGGGGTTTTTCATACTCCTTTATGTATATATATTTACTATTAATAAGCTATTAAAAAAAAGTAATAGGCCTACAGCAAATTTCCAATCTGTGCCAAGGCAAACAGATGCATTTAATTAAACAGCAAAGCATGTTGCCTGACGATAGTACAACAATCACAAGGAATAATAAAATAATAAGTCCAACATAATCTCCACAGTTCTTTAAAGCCGTTTCAAGAACGCTGTTTGGCCCCACATAGTTTCAGAAAACATTATTAATATCAAAACCCAATTATTTTACTGAATATTTTAGCCAGTAACTCTCATCTAACCAAAGAAAGAACTATAATTTCTACCGCAGGCTTAGACATCTGTTTTACCTTTTCCAGCCAATAAGTAATGACCCACATCCAACAACAGGACTACAAGTTTGCAAATATCCCAATGGTGGTATGACTGAATCAGGCGTTATTAAACTGATACTGAAAAAAAACCACAGAGTGTTGTAATTTTGAAATGTTTCCACAAGACCACCCATGAGTTTAAATCTCTAAATAAGGAAGGCAAACATATCTTTAAAATGTTGTAACGTAAGGGCTCCCCTCAAAGAAAAAATTCCTACTATGCATGTAAAATCAGCTATTTATTTACTACGGCACCAGCCTTGGTTGTTTGGTTGCATCTAAAGCAGACTACAAATGAAGGAATCGGCAAACATTCCAAGTGACGGTAAAGTGGAATTCCAGTCAACATTTCACTGTTTGTCCGGTAGACGCGGCATGCCATTATAATTGCAGAATCCTGTTTATCAATAGGGAACTGAAGGAATTAGCAAAGTTACAGTACTAAGCTGGGAGAACTGCTAGCTGTCAGGTTTTTGTTTCATCTTAATCTCTTTTATGGTAAATTTTTGTTTGATTCCTGTTCAATGAATCGCCATGCATGTTTATGCCAATTGTTTGGGGATCGAACACAGCCACCATTTTCTCAAACTAAATCAATCCACCCCACACGAATAAATGTCAATCGAACAGGGAACCAACATCCCTGTTCAATCATCATTATGGATTATGGAGACCAAGGTCAATGTGGTACGCATTGATTCACCTTTACTTCGGCGAACACTGGAGCGCAGATGACATCATCATATAGTTCTCCCCTCACCCCTCCCCCTCTGTGGATCATCTCATCACCGCCGTGGCTGCAGCAGCTATTCACGTTGATTTTTTTCCCCCTGCTTTCACTTTGTGCCCATTGACACACATTGTATCTGGCGGACCCCAGTGGCCGCCGGCGTTACTGCAGCCTTAACTCATTCAAGACTGGAAGCAAACACTGAATCTAAAATGGCGGCTCCCACAGACGTCAACAGGATAGCAAAATAATTAATTTTTTTTTGAGCAACTTTAAGCTATTGGGACAGTTTAGAGATAAGTAAAAATGTAATAAAATTTTTATGGTGTTTTGTATTTTTGAATTTAGGTGCACTTAAACTTTGCCTGATCCTTGAAATGGTGACTTTGCCTAATGGATACTGCCGGCACTATTGTACTAGGGGCATGAAATATGAAATAGGGGCAAGTATATATTTTTTAACAGATGACCTTACATCAAGACAGAGGCAAGATTGTTTACTTATGCACAAAAAAGACCTGGAAGAGATCTTGACTGCTCTCTCTTCTTTCCTGCTTTTCAGAGGAAGAAGAGCAGCAGAGATCTCCTCTGTGGCTCTTCGCACTTGCAGCTGCTTTTCCAGCTGTAAATTAAAGCGGACCTACCATCAGCGATCTATGTTTTCATGAATGGCACTAGAAGTGCTGATAATAGGGAGGAATGCAGTAAAAAAAAACTACCTGTAATGAGCAATTTAAGAAGATAACCCCTCAGCTCTCCCTCAATTCCGGGTTCTGGGCAAGGCAAGGCAGTGCATCACAAGAGTGCTTTGTTTCCTGAGTAATCCTGTGATTCACATAATTATATTTAGGAAAATTCCTTAAGAAGATCATTGAACTGGGGTGCAATATTGCAGGTGGCCACTGGGGGGCGTTCAATGATCTGTGGGAATTTTCCTCAATATAATTGTGTGAATCATAGGATTACCCAGAAAACAAAGCGCTCTCATCACGAGCTGCCTTGCCTTGCCCAGAACCAGGAAGTGAGGGAGAGCTGTGTGGTTATCTTCTTAAATTGCTCATTATTTTTTTTCTTTACTGCATTCCTCCTTATTATTGGCACTTCTACTGCCATTCTTCATATTCAAACATAGATTTCTGGTGGTAGGTCTGTTTTAAGGTGCTTTTCCTTTCAGCATGTATAAACTGATGAGAGGGAAAGAGGAGACTTGCAAGTAAAGCCACAGCAAGGAGACTGAAAAGCCACCATTTTCTGACCCATAAGCTACTCCTTAAAGCTGATGTATATACACAAACTAAAAAATATATAGAATTTTAATGGTATCACTCAACAATCCTAAAAAAGATACCTTACCTACTGTTCCCTGGAATCATGAGAGATTTTATATTTATCTGCCAGGCTTCCAGGTGTTCATTTCGTGTCATATTGCAAGTGGCTCTGATGGTATGGAGTGGGGGCCATGTAAAAGTTTTCAACTGGAAAATCGCTGCTGTAGTTTTCAATACAGTATAGATATATCGCTATATTGCATTGGCACCCAGCGTCGGCAGATCATAATATGATCCACTCTCTCCCTGAGGAGCCCCAGTTAGGGGCGAAACGCGTCAGAGTATAATTGGATCTACTACCACCGTTTCTATGAAAAATACTGTTCAAATGATGTACTGTATATTGGTGACTGTATACATTAACTTTTAAAGATTTGTTCTTATGCTTTTTTAATTACACGGACATTGATTTAGGTCCACTAGTTAATAAAGACCTTTTTAAGGATATACTCTTGACTCCTTTAGTGCCTTAAACCCTTATAAACTAGTTTGGTATCCCAGTACCTTAAATCTGGGGATTGGCAATTTTTTAGTTTGTAAAGTTTTCAATACAGATCCGCAATCAGGTAGTGTGCCAGCTGTCGCTGTCTCAAGCTGGGCATAGACGGGATGATTTCCCATCAACTGCTGAGCCGACCTAGCGGGCGTGATGGCGTCATTACGCACGGCTGCTTGTGCCGAGAATTGGCCGGGCACTGTTTGTGTGCTTACCAGTACTGAACTATTGGGATCGGATCTAAATTATCCGTCATATCAGGTCATTGTGCGATCCGACATGACGGCAGATTTTTGGTCAATATGACCAGCTGCCGCATCCGATTCCCTGCAGACTCGACTGCCGATTGGATGCAGGAATGTGCACGGCATCTGATCAGCTGTTGAATCGGGCAGGAATCGGCCCGTCTTTGCCCAGCTTTGGCTCTCATCTCACACATTACACATGAGGTTGTCTTGTTTTTGCTGCATTTTGCCTTATTATTGACACTCTAGTGCCGATCATAAGAAGTACAAAAGTGTGTGATAGGTCCACTTTATGTGAATAAAACTGTAGAACAAAAAATTGTAAAGCACTATTTTCATTTTAATCTTTTTGCATATTGGTGTGGTTAATCTTTTCCAGTTTCTTTCACGCACTTTCCTCCTTTGTAGTCTCACTTCAAGGCCGGCAGCAATTCATTGCTTCATTGACAATGGTAGACTATACCAGTGCAATTTGTGCATGTGGCTTTGGTTGTTGCTTGTATGACAGGGTTACAGAAGCTTATTTGGCAGAGAGTTGTCACCCTATACCAGAAAATGTCTCAACAAGGCCATCATACCAGGAAAACAAAATATTCTTTTCATGAGAGCTGCATAGTTAGGAAGACTGAAAAAAAAACTTTTGAAATTACTCTAATGTGTAAAAAGCTTCTATGGGTTTTAAGTGACTGGTTTTACATTGATGACTTACCTGTGCAAATGACTTGGTCAACAATCACAATTACAACACATTAGAAAGTGGTTAGGGTAAGAGGTGATGAAAATATGGGATCCGTAGGATGCATCAAGAATGGAGACGATAAACAGAAACATAATGGTCAAGGTACATAAAAGCACATTATGCCTCATTCACTAAAGAATGAAATGCATTTGCACTTCTTATGGTAGCCTGTTTTTTAAATACTTTCTTTTTTTGTTGATTCTGATTTATATTAGAACACATCCAGACATGTGCACTTTGTATTTCAGTGACTAAGGTCTGAATGATGTGTTTTTTTTCTTACCTAATTATTCATTTTGCTGCTGAACAAGGATTATATCTATGCTATGAAAATACAACTTAAAAATATTAATTATTTGTTGAAAATTTCTGGGAGAATATATAAACTTAATATATACTGTGTTTTTATTGATATGCGGCAAGTAGTGATGGCTGATAAGTTTGCCCGGGGACAGTTCGCAATGGCAGCGAACATTATGGGTGTTCGACCAGCCCCCTTTACCTTAACATGGAGACAGTGCAACACCTCACCCTATAGCCAGGTGGGACAGTACAGCCAATAACACGTTTCACTCCTGGACACCCCCCCCCCCTTATAAAAGAGGCAACCGGAGGCCATTTTACATTTACCCTGTGTCTCCAGTACTAGGTAGATAGGGAGAGCTGCTGCTGATTGAGGGATGGCTTAGCTACTTTGCTATTATACGCCATCCAGTGATCTCTAGCTATAGCTAAGGTATTCTTACATGTAGTTCATAATTACTGAGCCACAAAAGTCCTTCTCTGGGGGTAGGGTATGCTGTATTACGCATTGCAGAGAGATCTGACTAAATGTGATGCGCTGCAGAAGGTACTGTTAGGTAACTTTTGTCAAAATCTTTAACCTAGATGGGATTTCTGGCCATTAAACATGAAAAAAACAGCATGCCCCCCATGCCCACAAATACAACGCGCCCACACAATCTAACAAATTACGGACATGACCAGCATCCCCATCCAAAGTAAATGTTGGCACACAAAGGGTGAGCGGACGATTCTTGGCTCGACCGAGAAATCGGCCCGACATCGAGACGTCTCTGGCTGGCTGAACTCAGCTAACCTACTTCAGCTAGCTATATGGACAATGACATGAGCATGAAGACCATACACAGAAAAATATCTTTTAAAAAATAGGATATCAAGGCTGGAACCAGCAATAGATAATCCCTTTATCCCGGTCGGATGGACTAAGAGGAGGCGAGAGGTATGGGAGGAGGCAGGTATAGATAAACTGAGAATAATGCTGGACGAACAAGGAAAGATTGAATCATTTGAGAGATTACAGGTCCAGAGAAATCTTCCAGAATCAGAAAGATTCACTTATTTGTAGATTAGACAATATTTACTATCAAAACAGAGGAAAAGTAAGTTTCCGGATCTGACTCCATTTGAAAAGTCCATGAGCTCAGGACAACAAGATAGGGCATACATATCTATGGTGTATAAAATGCTGGAAATAGATAAGGGAGATAGACCATTATATATGGGTAAATGGGAAAAAATAGTAGGGTCAGATATAGAAGAACGGGAATGGAAGGAAATCTGGAGAAACGTGGGAGGTCCTCCATATGTGTAATTCACAGGGAAAACCTCTACAAGTTACTTCTTCACTGGTATTATACCCCTGAAAGGCTCCAGAGGATATACCCTCAGTCATCGGGCCTCTGCTGGCGCTGTAAAAAGGAACGGAGGGACTCTGGAACATATTTTTTGGAGTTGCCCAAAACTGAACAATCTATGGGGAGGGGTAAATGAGATGATGGAGGGGCTAGTGGAGAGGGAACTGGTGACGGATATTAAGACCCATCTCCTAGGGGTCCAGTTTATGAATGTCAATAAAAAGCTAAATAAATAGCTCCAACACATACTGTACTTACAGCAACAAGATGCTTAATAACAAAACACTGGAAATCAAGTCATCCCCCTACTATGTGCGAACTTTTAGCGAGAGTTACGGAAGTAAGAACTATGGAGTACTTAACGGCATGTCTATGAGACAAAACAAGGGTGTTTGAAGACTCGTGGAAACAATGGGATAACTACTTAAAAGAAAGGACGTAAGGAAGGAGGGCAAAACGGAATTATAAAAATGAAATGAAAATTTGACTAGATCAAGTAGATGGGCAGGGCTGCTGTACTGGGCTATAATGCTATAATGTAGGGCTACCAATAGCACTCAATGCAATGTATGGTTTATGAATGTATGTCGCTGTCAAAAGGGGCAGCGGATTGTGTATGTTATCTTGACATGTGAACAATTTATAAAACAAGTTGAATCAGAAGACCCTACACAATACGTTAAAAGTAATCTATAAGTGTCTGGGTAAACAGATTGGGATGCTGCAGATCTATGTAAACCAATATAAATATGCTATACCATTACTTTGTTGCTGTTCTGTCCCAAACTTGTTTTTTGAGTATTTTCAATGTTGCCTTTCAAAGCTGGTTGACGACCGTGCCAAGACTCCAATACCCTTAATTGGCCTTAAAGTGCCAAAGAATGTAATAACAAAATTTACCCCCATAAGACTTTAAATCCATTCATAGCATCCAGGTTCACCATATTTCAAACAGGTTAAATAACTTTAAGGTTTTCCTTCTTAAAGTTCCTCTATAAATGAAGTCTGATTATATTATCTTTGCGGAGCGTGATTTCCTGTTATTTGTCTAATGTTTTTTTTTCTTTTAAAGAGCGGTAATTGAATCATAGAAGACATGATCATCCTAGCTTTTAGCAAATGTGCCATTTCATGAGTTTTATTTAGAAAGACATTTACTTATGTCTGCATCATTCACTTAACAAATAAAGTCTTGTTTCTTGATGGGCCTTCTAATGAACGTTTTTACTAAACTCAAATGCCCTTTTTGAGTACAACCTATGCAGTTACTTTATTGTCACATGATTTTTAAATTTAAATGTAATTTTTTATAGCTATTAGTATAATTATCAATAATTACACACACATCTTTTCCTTTTATAATATATGTCGTTCTAAAATAACAATTGATTTCTGGTGTGATATTGGGGGATTTTCAAAAAGAAAATTGTATGAGAATTTAAAAAATTTTACATTTTAAAACAATGAAAATATGAAAAGACAAGACACGTTTATTGTAAAGCTGTACACAAAGTATTTATTAAAACATCATGAGCAGCTTAACAAAAACTCTGCCATTTATTGTAACAGCATGGGTAAGCTGGCCTAGCTCTATAGCCCATTTCACTGGGTGATGGCCAATAGTGATGGCTGAACTGTCCACATGGATGTTCACACTCTTTCTAGCCGACAAGTACTGCGGGTGTTTAACCGGCCCCGTTAGCCGGCGAAAAGGATCTTACTTTTCTTCCATCCTCAGGATCAGGAGCAGTAAGATCTTGCTGGAGGAAGAATCTTTTCACTGAAGACCGGTGTAAAATCGGTCAGGTGACGTCAGTGGCGTCACATCCGGCAATCAGAATTAGTGATGGGCAAAGGCCCATCCGCGAACGGGTGGATCGACTTTTAAAGAATCTGACGGGCAGATTCAAATTCTCTGGGCGGAAAATTTGAATCAGGAAACCCGGAAGTGACATCAATGACGTCACATTCGGTACCTGTAATGCATAGCTCCTGGTTCTGATTGCCGGATGTGACGTCACTGATATCCCTTCCGGTTTTCGGAGCTAGCTTCCTCCAGCCGGATTTTACTGCTCCTGATCCTGCTGGAGAAAGAATAGTGAGCTCCTTCTCGTCGGTGAACAGGGCGGGTCAAACAACCGTATTGATCGTCGGCTAAAGGGAGTGTGGACAGTTTGGCCATCACTTATCAGAATCAGGAACTATGCGTTCAAGGTGGCGGATTTCACTTCCAGTTTTCGAAGCCAATAGGCAGGGAAATTGAATCTGCCTGTGAACAGGCGGACGTTGGACTTTTTTAAAAGTCCGATCTGCCTGTTTGGGAAGAGACCTGGACGAAGTTTGACCATCACTAATGGCTAAGAGATGCCAATATTTTGATGTTAGCATGCCAAATGAAAATAATCCAATCAAGCTCACCAAACCTGTTCCAAGTCAACTAATGGAATAACTCTTGCAAACAGGTTGATCGGTTTGAATGAGAACTTGCCGTGTTGCTTAAGTTATAAACTAGTCAGGATTATTATTAATATCGTATCGTTAATATACTTAAACTCGCATATAAAGCTGACACATTACATAGCACATAGTTATGTCACTCGGTGTCTTTTCACACTACTGGCTTGTTTGGGGTACTGTAAACACGTACTTTTAAATAAACCCTGAGTTAGCACAAGCCACTGCACTAGGTCTCCCATTCTTAATTAAAGCAGATCACTTCAGGGAAAGCCAAATGGTTTTCTGTGCCATTTTGTCTCCCTGAATGTATTTTACTAATATGTGAAAATAAAACATTCAGTGAAGATGCACTGAAAGACTTCTACCGAGTGTTTACACAATGGTTTATTTTAAGAGGGTTTGTCTAGTTCGAAGTAAAAGCAGGATGCTCTATGCAGTCAGGAAAAGTAATTTGGTTCTGTGTGCTATCTTATTTCTTTATTGGAAGGATCTGTTCTTACAGCTTACTTGTGGATGTGGATGTATACTCCAAATCTAGAAAATACATATGTAAAAATAAAGTTTGACTTACCTCTGAGCTGGTATGATGGTGGCGCTCCACAATCCTAAAACAATATACTTACCTGCTGTTGCCTGGAACGTATTAGAGATTCCACATTTATCTACCAGGCTTCCAGAGTTAACTCTGGGTACAATATGACAAGTGGCCACTGGGGGCGTATATAATGGTTTTCCATGAGAGAATATGTTCCATTCAGTTAAATAAACAGCTGAGATTAGAGATTTACCCAGCTATCTCTGCAGAGAGTTTCAGGGGGGCGCTGCAGCACAAGACAGGCAGAGAGGAGGATTGTGGGGGATCTTCTTAAATTACTTCTTACAGGTAAGTTTTTTTTATGTATTCCTCCCTGTAATGTGCAGGGATTTAGTTCCATGCATGAAATTATAACTTTCTAGTGGTAGGTCTGCTTTAATACCAACAGTCACAAGTATAAATGCATGGGCTAATATCCAACATGAGGACAAAGACAGCTTTAAAAACTTGATGAAGTGTCTAAACCACTATATCAAAAATAAAAATAAAGGATTTGATATTAACACTAAGGGAAAAAAATTGTGGGGCGGTAAAGGAGAAAGATAGATACATTCCATTCCTACAGCAGCCTTGCAACATCTACCCTATATCTACCATAGGAACTCAAACATGGACATGATGCTTTGCCCTTAAGCGTTTGTACTTTAGGGACACATAAATGGAGCTAGCAGATGGAACTTCAGAGACCCAATAAGCAAACCATAGTCACGCTCTGAACACTTAAAAAGAAATATCCTGTGTTGAAGAGGAGTTGCAGGTACAAAACACAGATTAGGTTTTTAACCCTGTCAAACAAAAGACATACAGTGTGTTTGGTGATGTATTTAAGAATAATAAGAACAAATCAAATCAGCTTCTGGGTTCTTTTAAACACCAGGCCTTTAATGTCTGCAGGATCCCAGTCCTTCCTCCTATTATATTCACTTTTATCCTCATAACCATTGACACTAGCAGTATGAGACTCACTCATCAATGACCCCCACAAAGAATTTAGGACACAGACAAAGAATTGAGAATTTTGAAAGCAGAAAAAAAAGAATTACATTGTGTATTCTTGACATTTTTTTTTAAATCTCTGTTTTTGATTAGCACTACTTTCTGCAGCCATTAGATATATATAAATCTATATACAGTATCTATGGTAATAGTTCATATATCACAAAGTATTTTGAACTGACATAATATATATATATATATAGAATGAAACTTGGATTCTTGTATGAAACTGGAAAGAAACTTGAGGGTAAAACAAATTAAATACAATAAAAAAGCACACAAATTCTACACATTGTTCACACAATAGTATATTTTATGAGGACCTGTCTATTTCTTTCCCATTACAAACATTTTTATGTAGATATATATTCTGTAATCAATTATACTCTTTAAGTAAATTACTGAGTTCAGTTATTCCCATTGAATGGTACTGCTCATGTTCATATTCATGTTTGACAATTGTAAGTTTTCTGCCTTGTGGTTAAAAGCCATGTTTTGTTCTAGACTGTGCTCTTGAGCTTGAAGCAGAAGGTTAGGGAGTATGTTGTGGAAGAACTCAAAAGACCTGCACGGAGCTCTGGCAATGACCCTTCAGAATACCTTTGGAAGGATTCACCAATTCTAAACCAGATTTTCTCTTCAACCATCATTACTTTACCTTACAAAGGTTCTTGTAGAAGAACAAGTGCCATAGACAAAATTCATAATCCTGTGAAAAGCCAATTCCAGAAAAATTCCAGAAAAATAAGGATATTGTAGCCTCAAATTGTGGGGTTAGTGCATATTCTTGCCTATGGTTTCATAATGTGATGTCACATAATTCATACTGTAAAGATACAGACTTTTGTCTCTATAATTATTTTTTTTTCTATTTGTTTTTCTGTACCCACAAGCAACATTTTGTTTGCTTGCAACAGGCAATTTCAAAATTTAATTATCTATACATAGCATTAGAATGATGACAAAAACAGTATAGATATATTACTTTATCGTCCCTATCCTGAAACCAATCATATACTAACCTTCATTTAGGCCTGTTTAAGGCTATTTCTTACACCAAAAGACAGGAGTACACATAAGTGGTACTCTGGTACTCAAAATGGGCCAAAAACTAGCTATGCGTACCTGCATTATTGTTACAAAGCTCATATGGGTACTGACAACTTGGAGGCACTCCTGTGTCTGAGTGGCCCCAGCTAAATGTTAAATGTATACAAGTTATGTCACTTGGTGTCAGGATCCTGCCCTTTCCCGTCTGGCTCGGTCGCCCCCTCCGTCAGCGCCCGGT
>CM070036.1:28265640-28287215 GCA_036250615.1 Ptychadena robeensis | reverse complement strand
TTTCAGCATGTCAGCACTGGACGAGCTGGACTCGTCACAACCGCTAGGGAGGTTAATGTATTTTTTAAAACCTTACTATTATATATAGTAAACATAGGAAAGGGTCACACTTTCTGCTGTGCTTTGTATTTTTGTTTGAGACACCATTATGGATATATTGTATTAAGTCCCTGTTTCCCAAATGAAGGTCAGTGGTGCCCGAGTCAGAAATACACAGGTAACATAAAACAGATCTATTTCTGCTTAAAATGTGTTTCTACTTCCCTTACCTATTTCAGATTTTCCTTTCTCAAATCATACCGATTATTTATATTTTTGTAATAATAAAAAGTATGAGAAGGTTTTTGTGTGATCTCATGCCAGAGAGATTTCCCCTTTATTTCCTGCTCCTGGAGGAAATCAAGGGAGATGATCCTAACTGGAAAATTAACTGCAACTACAAAAAAAACAAAATAACAAAAAAAATAACATATACTCTAATTGTACCCTACTGTTTTCAACACAAAACTTTTTCTTAGCTGGACTTTCCATGTTTCCTTCTATAAAGCCGCATTTACTGGAGAAAGAATTCTTCTATTGTCAGTTTATAAAAGGAGAATACATTCAAACTGAGGAGGGATATGCCTAGTGTACTCCTCTATGCTAGAAATCATGACTTAGCTTTTCTGTGCATCAGTTGTCTTTGTGTTGGAGTGTGTTGCTCTTCTCTAAGAAAGTTTTCTGTCTTGTGGATTTGGGAGGGGAGGGGAGGTGAACCCAGTAATCATGGGTACCCATTCCAAAATCTGAGGCATTCTGGTGCTGCCTGTAGAAGCTGGGAGTGTCTATTGTGACAATGCATTTAATGGATGAACAGGTTGCCTAAAGCAATGGCAGAGGACCAGTGCTTTATCTAAGCAACATATTTTTATTATGAGTAATAGTACCGTATATACTCAAATATAAGTCGAATCATGCAGCACATGAAATGTGCTCAAAAAATTAATTGGGTTTATATTCCGGTTAAGGAATTAAAATTGCAGCATTTTGCAGGTGGAATTGATTGCAAAGCCCCTGAATGATATCATCACCAAATTTTCTGGAGATGTAGAGAAGGGTTCTGGGAACATTTGAAAATACATTTTTGCTCAAATATATGTAGTTTTTGCATAAATTAGGTTCAAAGTCAAGACAAAGTTTTTAAGTTAACTTAATTTAAACTTAATTTTGTGCAAGAACTTAAAGTGGTTTTAAACTCCTAAAAAATAATAAATAATGTACTTACCTACATGGGGTCTTGATCCAGGCAAAGCGATCTCTGTAAATAAAAGTCTCATACTTACGTTCTCCCCCTTTCTTGATCCAGCACCGCCATGCCTGTAGTGTCTTATCCTCCAGCATATAAGATCCAGATCTAAATCCAGTAATGCTCCGCCTCTCCAGCATTACTGGATTCGGATCTGGCTGGCTGCCGGTCACACAGGGATAAGGTGAGGCAAACATCAGAAGTGATGTCTACTTTCCCTAAATCCACTAGCTTCCTGAGCTGGCCTTACATCACAGGTTGCATTCTGATGGATTGAGACAGGTGCGTTTTTTTTCTTTAACCCCGCATCTGCTCTATTATTGGCATGATGCCGATAATAGGAAGCAGATACTGAGGTGGAGGATCTGCTTTAATATGCCAGGGCAATATTTTTTTCTTTACAATGTTCCCACAACCCTTCTCTACATATCCAGCCATTTTGGTGATGATATCATTTTCAGGGACTTTGTAATAAACTTACAAATCTGTTGAATTTAATCAAAACATCTCAAAACAAAAGCACATTTGCTGTGTGTTTCTGTACCTTAGCTGCTTACCTTAGCCATTCAGTTTTTCCAGATTTCTTTCTAAAATGAGGTACCTCTGCTAATAATTGAGTATATGCGGTAATAATAATAATAATAATAATCATATATATATTATGTTAAGTTATTAATGCTCCTGCACACAGTTAGGGGCCATTAAGAAAATGGAAGTGGAAAGGTAAAGGTATGTTTGGGGCATAAAGTACAATTGATAGATCATAACTAGTGTTGATCACAAATTTTCTAATCGTTAATTTTTACAAATATGCAAATATCAGCAAATATAGCGCTATATCTCCGTAATTACGAACATTCAAGATTTTTTTTTACATCAGTACAAAACTACCATGCATTGCTTTCACAATATGCTCATTTACAAGTGCCAATTTGCGCAATAAAGTAATAATGACTGTAGATCACAAATTCTTGAATTTATTGATTGCTTTATTGATAATATATAAGGTGAAAAATTTGTAATATTTCGCGAATACGAATATTGCCTGTGCTGCTCATTATTAATCTTGTTTTGCTTGTCTGGGGAATACAGAAAGTTTGAAAATCGAGTGATACCCTTTATTGGCTAACTGAAGTCATTAAAAAAGCAAGCTTAAGCCTGCATGTCGACATCTTCAGGCTTAAGAATAAAGAAGGGATTTGAGACATCCCAAAAGCTTGCTTCCTTAATGACTTTAGACAGCCAATAAAAGGTATCTTACTTAAACTGTAAACTTTCTGTATTCATCGATGGCTAACATGATACATCACTCTACTATTGCTTGTCTGGGAAAAAAATTATTTGTCATGTTTACCACTTAGAATGTTCCAATGGAAATTTAGCTTTCTTTGATCTGCAGAGTGGAGGAGGTGTACATGTGAAAGCACCTCGGTGATTTGCTAAATAAATCTCCCTACATGCATTAGAAAAGTAACTGAGCAGTGATAGTAATACAGAAGCATGCTTTTCTCATTTGTTCCCATTCATAAGCTTCATATTTTCTCATGTTTAACTGCTGCTTCTTACAGGAAAATAGGGCAATATCCCAAGTGCAGCTTCCCCCACCAAC
Source organism: Ptychadena robeensis (assembly GCA_036250615.1). Classification (NCBI taxonomy): domain Eukaryota; kingdom Metazoa; phylum Chordata; class Amphibia; order Anura; family Ptychadenidae; genus Ptychadena; species Ptychadena robeensis. The sequence goes on along the minus strand of CM070036.1, from coordinate 28,284,321 downwards.
ACTGCTACCAGAAAAATAAAATGTATAAATAAAAAGAGTCCCACTGTGAAATTCCTTTAAATGTGAGCAGAGTGGCAGTGTGGTGGTACATCATGCATCATGTAGATAATTTTTATTTTTGGAGAGTGCAAAGGTTTTGGTTTTGCTTGGGCTAGTTTGGACTTTTAAGGCACCAATAAGAACACCAATCACTTGAATATAACACATTCTCACAGTGTAATGTAAAGCACAAAAAATGATATTCCACAACAGAATAAAATGTGCTCATCCAATCCACTGGCTGCTGAAGGGTGCAGAGCACTCCATTACAATCTAGAGCAGCTCATCAACACACAGCTTAAAGTTCTGCAGGGAAGATCAGGATTTAATCCAAGCTCCATGGTGTCAATGACATAATAATATCAAATACCACATACCATGTGCATTTCATCCACACTGGTAGCTCTGCATGCAGCAAGTGAAAAAACCTGTACGGTGAAAAGCCTCAGATGGTGGCACACTAATAGGATGGTGAGATGCAACCCTAATAGAGACCTGACGGTTTCAAAGCGAAGGGCCTTCTACCCCAGGGAGTCCAATACAGTGGTTGGCGACACATAACCGGGTACAATGCCAAGACACCCCACTACTGGAGGGGAAGCCTAAACAGGGACCCAGCAGGTAAACAACAAACAGTCCATCTCAACATCTACATTGACCATGAATAGGTCTCAAAGGGCATTAATTAGTCTGGCATACCTATGTCCTAGTGATTTGGGAAGCTTTAGGACTGGGGAAGTACAAATTTAGATATTATTTGTCACTGTGGAACCAGCAAACACTGTATCGGGATCTGGTAACACAGATCAAAAGGATCCGTTCCAAATAAAGTAACCTCATTAAGGGAAATAGCAGACTTACAGCATGCTTTATAAATATGGTGATCTTGAGTTTCCAAAAGAGTAAGTGGCACCTAAAAGTACCAATCAAGCTGAAATGTGATGTTCTTATCACTTGTTCTTATCGACACTTTTATGAAAACTAGGTGGAAAGACCAAAATGTAATTTTTTGTGTATAGGTAACATCCTTTTAAAATAGATCCCCAAGAGCAATGTTGGCCATACATTGGTCCAAACCATTGCCATCGACCCGCAATCGGTCACAGCGTGGTGACGTCACCACACTGTGCTTGATTGCGGGTCAATTGAACGGGAATCACTGTGCACCACTTTGCACATCCATTACCATTCTATGGGGACCCTACCAAAAAATCCCTCACAACAATGGCTGGGAGCTTGTGACTGGCAGCAGGGAAAGCAAACAAACAGGGATGTCTCTGTGCTGCTTGTCAGATGGACCTGTATTTACATGTCTGTTCTCGGGTGAATAGAATTGAGCACAATCTAACGCTGTGAATGCGCATGTTGCTCGATTGTGCTTGAATCTATTCAAAAATTGAGCTGTGTATGCCTAACTTAAGGTAAAGAGGAACATAAACAATTACTAATAGATATATCAGCAATTAAACAAATGTATAGTGTTTCTGATATAATAATAATAGCCCTTAAATTCCCCTGGCCCAGTATAGACTTTGTCACAACTGTTCCAATTCCTTAATGCTAATGAAATGCAGTATTTTGTTGGTAACTAATCCTCTTATTAAGGTGAGGTTTAGCTTGGACCTAATATAATGGCATGTGCTTCTCTGCAGTCAGCGATATCTGCTGCTTGACGTGTTGTGCATAATTAGTGCACTCAATGCTTTGACTTGAAAATGTGGAGCTGTCTCAGTTCCTGCGTTGTAAGGTGACCCACGCAAAGGCAAACAGCCGTACCGTGGCAGCACTGAAGCAACTGTCATATGTTTAAATACACTCAGGCAGAAGCCAGAGGATAATGCTCAGTAATGGGTTAATCAATACTTATTATAGTTTTATTGGTTCACTAAAGAGAGAACAGAATCTAGTGAGCACAGAGTTGAAAAAAAATCACTGCATCTGATCTAGATAACTTCTAGCTTCCCCAAGGGATTTCCCTATTCAAGAATCCAATTTACCATGCCTGATTGACAAGTATTAGATCCTAGGGAATCACATCACTCCTTTTAGGACCCTATAAAATTGGAATGGATTTGCAGGACTGGCCAGAAGATTTTTGCCATTTCCAAGGTTAGGGCAATTATGCCTCTTTCTGCAATTATCCACAATCTACTCTTTGTTCCAAAAGAACACAATTATCAGCTATTCTTCTCACTTAGGTCTATAGATAAATAATTCAGTACAGTGATATGCTCCAGCTCAGCAGAGACATGTTGCACATAACACAAGCGGGAACTGTAATTTTTCAGATAACACTCATAGTGCTTGTTAAAAGAAACAAATAAATGGAACGATATTTACAAATATTCCAAACATTAAACTAAATTAACTAGTGTTAATTTGCAGCCTTGAAAGCAACAGTATTAAACAGAAACCCACTCTCTTTTTGCTTGCTGAGCAAATTTTCAAATGGTTGTAGTGTATAGTGTTGAGCAGCATATGGTATATCCGAATTCGCGTAAATTTCGCGAACATACAAAGAAATATTCAAAATTCATAAAATTTGATTCGTCTGTATTCTTTTACCTTCCATTTCCTGCGCAATGATTCCCAAGGATTCATGATGCAGCTTTACAGCTTCTTCTGTGATCTTAGCCAGTACGAGCGATGTGTGTATTGTGCATATCCATTTGCAATGCGCACACATATGCACAATGTATGCCGGTAAACAATCTTGAAGCATAATATGACGAATATCCGCCATTGCGAATATCTGCGCACACATTCGCGAAATATTGTGAATTCTCGAATGACGCATATTCGTCGAATATATTCGAATTTCGAATACTCTCGCCCAACACTAGTAGTGTAATGGATTTGCACTAAAATTGCATATAGATATTTATTGTATAGCTGGCCATGACATGGTGCACATTTCTGTGTATATCTCTTTAACCTCCCTAGCGCTCTGATGGCTTGGTACGGGCAATCATAGCAGAGTACAATGTTCTCTGCTTGAAATTACCACCCTCCCCTGCCTCTGTCCAAGTTGCCGGTGGAATGGGCTGGGAGACCGACACCCCTCTATTAACATGGAGGCCTTTTAGCATCACAGATGTCACTTAAGGTGCCAGAACCATGGAAATGCTGCACTGATTTAGAGAATCGCAGCAGCTTTACATATATATATCGGGTTCTCCCAATCCCAACTCCACTAGGGTTTAGGACGAACCCAAACAGTGGATGAACTGGGTTTGTCTCAAACGCTAGGGAGGTTAAGAAAGTTGTTTATTCTGTAGCAGTTGTTGGAACAGTCTAGAGGGTGAGGTCATTCCCTTGCACCTGCAATTTTGATTTACTAATCTGCCCAGTAGCTGTTAATCCCCACCTTTGGGCAGAGGTTATAAATATAAGTGCTTAGTTTGTTTGAATTTTTGAAGAATTTTTTCCACATCTGAGCTTGGAGCTCTGTGATCCCCCACCACTGTCCACCAAGTAGAGACGCAGGGAGACTTCACACCCATGATGAATTACAAAGGCCTCTTTGGACCAGGATAGCTCTTTCCTCATCCGAGTGGGTGCAGGCAATTATGTGTCTGAAGCACTACAGGAACCAGACCGTCTGCCTCTCCTGTAACTCTGGGTAAGAGCCTCAGCACTTTCCAGCAGCTGGCTAGCGAACTGTTTGCAACTTCACATGTGATTGTGATTTTGTACTGTATATTTTCCTATACTAAAAAGTTATTCCCCTAACCAACCTGCGTAGACATTGCTGTGGGAGTAACAGTTTGTCTGGTTGTCCCAGTCTGGTTGTCCTGTTTCGTTAACACTACAGAGTTAGAACCTTAGACAGTAATAATCTATGTATCACGACAAGTTGAAGTTTATTCTTTTTTTATATTTAAACTGTTTTATATTTAGGCCCCTCCTCCATCAACACACATTTATAGACATACACTTTATGCTTTAATTTCACAACCCATTTTAGTCCCATTGATATAATCTCTCTCTGCTTGTCAGTGGAGGCACATTTGCAAGCAGTGGACTGGAACTCAGAAAGAATTAGAAAAAAAATCTGAACCCACTGATAGTATGCTGACCTGGAGGAGTGGTCATATCATTGCAGAATATATTTACATATAGATTGGTCCAGGTAATTCCTGTATGTGATGCTGAGCCTCCATGATTGCTTAAAGGTCCAGTGTATTAAAGGGATGACATAGCAGTCAAAGAAAGGGCATGTTGATGATGGATATCTTCCAGACATGGAGTGAGATGGGTCATTTATAATTGTTGGAGTAGACTTACTTCAGCATAGGATAGTTGTCTGTAAAACCATGCAAGGCCATTAATATTGTAGGGAATTTATCTCCCAATGACTTAATAGGCGTTAATGGGGTTATGATCAATGTGGAACCACTCATCCACGCATTTCCATCCAGAGCAAGGGAGGGAGCATAAGACTACCACTGATCAACAGGGTAAAAACCAGACTTATATGGGAATTTAAAGTGACAACCAATGTTAAGGAATGTTTTTGACCTTTCACCTTATTATAGGGGCGGTTGCAGTGTGTATAAACCTTAGCATTTTAAGAAATGATTGTTTACATTTGACTCTGCCTTGCTATGCTATCTAGTTAATACCAACTTTGTAATCAGGCCTTCAATAACATCAGTCCTGGTGTGCTGTGTTACTATGGTGTATCGTTGTATCTTCTAGTGTCCATTCACTTATCTATGCATCAAGTCCATGTTTATGACTCTGTCTTAAGCCCCCCATTCCCCTTGAGCAGGGTACAGATGCTAAGATATGGGCCAAATCTATGGCCGTTTCGAAAGCCCTGCGCGCTCACGGCCATCTATATGGCCCATAAAATATGTCCCCATCGAAAACAGCCATATCGGATATGACCGTAAATATGGCTGATGTCCGAAGCTTTGCATAGAGACCGCTGGTCTCCAGGCAAAGCTTTAGCTGAGCCGGGGAGAGCAAAGCTGTCTTTTCCCGGCTTCGCTGATTTCTGACAGCAGTGTGATGACGTCATCACGCTGCTGCAGGGTACATCGGACTGTACCCTGCTTTACAATCTTACCATAAAATTCCTGTATAACCAAATTGTCTTCTACCAAAACCATGTAAGTTGAGGACCTTTCTAATCTTCCAATCACTATGTATTCTATCAGGGAGGACCTGGCCTAACATAGTTGTTGGTAGATCTAAAGGAAATTGTATGGAGCTAGCTAAAGGTGTATGTATCTAGACTTCCGATTGGACCAAATGTCTAAACTGATCATTTTCTGTTTTCTGATATTTACCATGGATTTGTTATGCTTATTCCCAACCAGAGATAACCAAATCTTCCTGGATTCACACTTATTCAAAGTTCACTTTTACTATTCAAGTCTAAAGAAGAAAAATGTTATTCTGTCTATTTGTAGGGCTACTAAGCAATTTATTGTTAAACAAAAGAAATTTGAAGTTGATTATCATAGTGCACAGTATATTGGCATGTACAAAACAAATTTAAGTAATAAACATAACCAGTATCTTCGCCTACAAAAAATTGTTAGATATTCCTTACAGCACACATTGACATTATAAGAAAGATAATGGGTAGTTGTGCACAAACTTCAGCAGCTATAGTGATGTCAGTGGGCAGAAGGGCCCTTAGTTGGTGTATGGGGTCTGAGCAAAGATCACAGAGTAAAATGGAGTCAGTATGAGGGGTGGGTGTTAAAGTTGTGTGTAGGTGTGCAGCTCTTAAAATGGAGGAGTGTGGCCCCCTGTAACAGACAAATAAGAACAAGGACAGAGGCGCACAACCTAGTACAACAAATGGTTAAATCATGTGGAATAGGATAAGATAAAACAAATTGAAACAAAATGAGACAAAACAACAGACAAGATACTCACATTGAGAGAGGTTTACAAGGGTGGATCTCACTTCCTGGTTGGGGATGAGATCACTTCCTGCTTACAGATGCTGGGGGGCTCAATAGGAAAAATGGGGCGCAATTCGAGCAGATGCTCTTTTGGTTTACTACAACTATGTAGTAAAGTGGCCTCCAGGGGCGTTTTTTGCCATTTTGCACAGTAGAGATCAGCATCAAGGAGAGATCAGCATCAAGGGGGCCCCATGCAGCACTCTGCATAGGGCCCCCTTCATGCTAGAAACAAGCCTGCTGGCCTCCCTGAAGATTTCATAGTGATTTGAAGGTTTAGAAAGGTCCTCATATTACATGGTTTTGTAGAACAAGGTGTATAGGGGCCTTAAGATATTGTGCGGATAGTTGCATCTACATGGCATTGAAGGAATATCAGAATCCAAGCTATGCTTGATATGCACACAAGGCATAGGATAAACTAAAATAAAAGTAGAAAATAGAAACAAAGAACCACCATCATGGTTTCTGAATGAAAAAGTGATTCTACAGTTAAGCTCAGATGATTGAAAAGTTTCCAAATAGTAAGCAATGAGGAAGACAGAGCAGTCTGCATAGTATATACTTTCTACAAATAAATGCTTTTACCTTGTTAACCAATCAGCAAGTCTTTTCACATGGCTCCCATTGTCTTGGTGTCTCTACCACATTTTCCTCTTTGCTTTCAGTATAATTGTTTATTGCTAATTAAAACATTAGAATGGCATTGTCTGCTTTCAGTTCCTTTCACAACTAATGACTGCTGTCAATCAGCACACATAGCATTGATCCTGAATAGGAACGCCAGTTATAGGTATCTGTAGTCTGTACTTTAAGCACAGGTGCTCTAGATACAGCTAATTATGTTGGTAATTAAAGTTATTACCTTACCTGTTTATACAAGGCCACAAGGATATCTAATGGGTACAAATCAAGATATAAAGGTGGTCTGTCAATTAGCCCCATACACTTGGGGAGATAATGAAGGGAGGTTGGGGTTGAGTTACACAGTAGTACAATACAAAAAATAGTACATCAGCACTTCTAACATTTCCTGGCCTCCATCCAACAGTTTAGCAGAAGAAAGACAAGATGATTACCCTCGTAATATGATATTAAAAGTACCCTTAGTTTCCTTAGTTTCCACCAAGGTTGAGTCTGCAGCTAACAAAGGATGGTACAGCTACAATTATAAGCCTGTCCATCCTTAAAAACAAAAAAACAACTCTTCTCTTTAGCTTCTTGTCACCGATTCTGTTAGCACAGTACAAGGCTTAATCTGAGCTGTGTAATGTGACACCAAGAAGGGCACATTTCATTTAATTTAAAATGACCTCTTTATTGTAAGTCCTGTTAGTGAATATGTTCTCATTAGCATACGAGAATAGGTTCAACATCTTCCATGACAAAAGAGGCTTTTGGAATGCAAAAACATTTAAATGATATATTTTATTCACATTATGTCTGTTTATTCAGCATAGGGCACCTGCAGGGAAACATTAAAACATTGGCTTTTGATGGAAATATGAGGACTATTCAAAGAGTTTTTTTTATGACATTAATAAAGATATTTTGGGTTGACTATGGTGTCTTTTTTTTTATATGGTGTTATCTTTTTTTTTCAATATTTATCTGATTATTTGCTACAGATCTGTCTGATTGGTAAGATAAAGTAGATGATGACATGATTGTTTTGGTTTTACAATATGTTTGATCATATCAAAATCATGTTCACTAACGAAGGTAAATAAGACATTTTACGAAATTTTTAAAATCTTCTTTAACTATATTTTTGAATAGGGACAAAATGATTTTACGGCCAATCTAAAGTTTTAGGTCAGCCTTACACACACATTATTATTTACATTGATTGCTTCTTTTTTTTACTGAATCGAAAGAAGTCAGTTGAATTGAAAAATAGGTACCCTGACCACAGTTCCATATACCAATATTATCCAACAACTGTTCTTTGTGGTCTTCTGAAGAAGCCCAAAGTGGGCTAAACGTGTTGTCATCATCAATAGTGTTGAGCGAGGATATTAGAAATTCAAATATATTCTATGAATATCTGACATTCGAGAATTCGTAATATTTTGCAAATGGCGGATATTCGTCATATTATGCTTCAACATTGTTTACCGACATACATCACTCATATTTGTGCTCATTGTGAATGGATACGTGCAATATGCCCAATAAGCACAGTGCTCATACTGGCTAAGGTCACAGAATGAAGAAGAGAAGCTGTAAAGCTGGCAATAATTGCGCACAGCAATGCGCAATGGAAGGCAATAGAACATAGTTGAATAAAATTTTAGGAATTTTGAATGTTCTTTAATATATTCGCGAAATTACACGAACTTGAATATACCATATGCCATATGGTCATCAACTGCACAGAAACTGCACAGAAATTGATCAACTGGCACTTTTTTTTACCCTAAAGAAATAAGTGATTGATCTACAACATCATATGTATCATAAAAGGTTTGAACATAAATCTAGTCATTAGCTTTGATATACTGCCCAATATGTAAACGAGTCAGTTTTGATGTATTTTCTGTTGTTAACTATGGTGGCCTATCATATAGTTCTCACATTTCAATGTATGGTTCTTAAGTTGAATAAAGACCTTTTTTAATTTAAAGATAAAATTCTGTTTTTATATACCCTTAAAATCCATTTAGATAGGAGGCTTGCCATTGTATGGGTTTTAATTTGATTTAATTTCAAATCAATTGCGGAAAATTTTGATGCCTGCAGTCCTAGCTTTTTCTAACATTTTTCTTGTCTTGTTGAATCAAGTAGGTTCTTTTCCCAATTCAGGAACTTGAAAGTCTTTATTCTATTTGAGGAAATAATTTATAGTAACCATACCAAACAGTGACCCAAATGACACAAGCACTCAAATGAAAAAAAATGACACAAGCACTCAATGTGAAAATAATGGCAAAGATGGGAGGACCTAGTGTCTATATTACCAGCTAAGAAAGTATAAGGGATAACATAATGTTTATCATTCTAGGATTATAGATGAAAACAAAAACCTATATTATATCATATTATATTATACAAACTTTTATTTGTTCAAAAGTTATGTTTTAATATGCTAGCAAAAAGTTAGTAAACCCGAAGAGTTAACTTTTGTAACTGAGCAGAAAATCACAACTGTTATGTTTCCATACCAGACAGTAATTAGTGAGAGAATTAAGGCTGCCATACACGGCACGGATTCGTGCCGGATTCTGGCGCTATGGATTCCGGGCGCGTGCACGCGGATCCATCGTGCCGGAATCCCCTGCAGCCCACCTTGCCCGTCCAATCGCATCCGATGGATCAGGGGCACAGAATCGGATCCGAGGAAGAACCAACCTGTTGGTCTTTTCGGTCCGATTCTGCTCTGATCAGGGGGCGTTGCGGTCCGGGAGGCGAGCCATCGGACACGGATCCCTCCCGGATCCGGCCGTACAAGGTGGGCTGCCACGATCGGATTCCCTAATTGGCTAATCGTTCTCACCTGTGGATGCCGGCGGAATCGCCGGAATCCATCGGGTGCTGAATCGATCAGCCAGGGAATCCGTGCCGTGTATGGCTAGCTTTATATTGATAGACCCTTTTCTTTGTAATTGACGACATTTGATCAATGGTCTTTTTACATGTATAGCCTGTGATTCATGCTGAACTGGAGTTTGGCCTATGACAAAAACATTTAACCCAATGCTATTTGCATACTAACTGCATAAAACCTGGACCCTCCCTTGGAGATAAAATAGGGTTCATTAACCTGCTTTGGTAAAGAGTTAGGATAATATGGTGATGAATGGCCAAGTTGCACATGTCGTCAAGCAAAGGAGAAATTCCTTTATCTCAAACCAAATGCAGTATCTGAAGAGTGTCTGGGGGTATTCATAGCTGATTATAACAAATTCTCCTTTGAATTGATATATTTCCTGCTGTGTGGATTCAATTTGTTGCTGTTAAGATTTTAAATTCTACATCTCATCCCATGGATTACCTTGCAGACTTCAAATTCTTCAGCCCACTCTGTAAAGTATAATTGCTTCAATTGACTCTGGGGATTGGAAATCTACCCAGTGGACAGCAACTTTCAAGAGTTACCTCCTACAGCTTAATGGACTATGTACATCACATCTTAATGGTCTGTTTGCAGCGTTTCTTAATGGTCTGCATCAGCTAACAGAGAATTTGCATTGCAGTTGGAAATGGAACATTTAAACCATATTTTGCTACACTAGTCTGATTTATTGCCATAACATTTCATTATCATACAGAAAATATGGGTACATTTAATAAAAGCACACTCAGTACAGATTTAAAGTGTGAAATCTGTCAGTCATTAAAATAAGTATGTGAAAGTTTCAAAAAGTAGTATCAAATGTGCAATTTGCTTACAAATGAAATGTGAATTTTGATTTCTTATGTTATAAGGTAGTCATTAGGGATGGTCGAAAATTCGCATAGCCGAATTTTGATGGGGTCATTTCGAGTTTTTGCCGAAAAAGTCGAAAATCTGCCTGATATTTTGACTGAAATCGAAATTTCAACTTAAAAAATAACTTTGCTTTTGATTTGCCGTGCCGCTATTTTGCGTGCGAGTATCGCCATTTTATTTAAAATTTTCGCATGCGGGAGTGATTGGAAAATTCGCATTGGCGAAAATTCGCTAACTTTGTCAGCTTATTGCAAAGCCTCTGAAAATGGTATTCTCACAGAAATTGCTGGAGTTGTAGAGAAGGGTTGGGGAAATATTTGAAAACAATAAGTTTTGCTCTAACATGTCAAGTTTGTGTATAAATTGGGCTTAAATCTCAGCTCTGATTGTAAAGCTCTGCTACTATGTACACTGATTCTTCTATTATAGCTCAAGCTCATACAAATCGAAATTTTCCACCTTATGTGAATTTTTGACCTTATGCGAATTTTAGGCTTTATACGAATTTTTTAGTGTTTTATGCGAATTTTTTACGTTATGCGAATTTTCGACTTCGAATCGAAATTTAAGTAGAATCGAATTTTATTCATTTCGACCATCTCTAGTAGCCATACATGGCTCGATTTTCACACCGAAAATTGGGTGGGCCCACCTGGTGAGATCGACCAGGAATCTCCCACATTCTGGATCGCACGGTGATCCGTCACGCCAGTAAATTCCCGGCTGATCCCATTACTTTGAATCAGTGACGTCACTTCCTGCATTTGGAAGAAAGGCTATACAAGTACAGGCAAATAGAATAGGACCGATTGTTGCCTATTGAAATCTACTCAGCATACCTGTCATCTTTAATGTGAAAGAAAGGGAAAAATACAGGAAGTGATGTCACTTTCAGTATTTGGAATGTGTCTCTTCCACGTTACAAATTCAGGAATTGATGTCACTGACATCACTTCTGGTATCAGTGATGTCAGTGACGTCACTTTCTGCATTTGGAACGTGGAAGAGACACATTCGAAATGTGGACAGCAACTTTCAAGAGTTACCCCTTACAGCTTAATGGACTATGTACATCAAATCTTAATGGTCGGTTTGCAGTGTTTCTTAATGGTCTGCATCAGCTAAGAGACACATTCCAAATGTCGGATCCGACATGCCGGTAAATTTCCGGCTGATCCCATTTTTTTGAATCCTATACCAGAAGTGACGTCAGTGATGTCAGTTCCTGCATTTGGAACATGGAAGAGACACATTCCAAATACCGGAAGTGACGTCAGGGACATCACTACCTGTATTGTTCCCTTTCACATTAAAGATGACAGGTATGCTGAGTAGATTCCAATAGGCAACGATTGATTCTATCCTATTTGCATGTACTTGTATAGCCTTTCTTCTCAGATACCAATTGCCTACATATTTGTTCTGCCATGTCAATGACAAGCAGGTGCATAGCTTTCACTAATTGTTATTGGCCTCAGTTTATCTAAATTGGTGATGCTCCGCCTCTCTAGTGAAGATTTGGGAAAGTAGACATGACAGGGTCTTTCTGTAGAGGTCTTTCAGAGTTGATTTGAGGGCTGATTCAATTAGGCTGTTGAAAGCTAAACTTTCCACTGCCAGGCCACCCAAAAAATACCACTACCGGGGCATGTGACATTGGGTGTTCTCCAGTCAGTTTTCGGGCAGTTGCCAATTAGGTTAACATAGGGTGGTTGTCAGCAACCGGATAACATAGGGCAAAATCACCCTTAAACTTCATGTGCGTATTTTAAGAATCTAACCATGCAACATGGAAGCAGTCGATATTAACATCCAGGAACTGATATTTCCATATTATTTCTGATGGATCACAATGATAGTATTAATATTATAATTATTATCACTAAAAATGAATGGACAGTTTTCTATTAGAAAAGCATCTATTATTTCCCCAGTTTTTTATTAACATGCCACTCAGTAACATTAGCAGTGATGCAGCAAACATATAGGTGGCTTTATCAAGATAAGAAAATAATTAAATGATGTAAACAATAAAGACGTTCAATGTTTAGTACAGCAGATCTTTATAATAATATGGGCAGCATCATTTCATTGAGATATACATAACAAATCATAGCATTTAGATTTAGAAAAATTCAGTCTATTCTTTCTTTCTAAATCATTAGCAGATAATTTCTATAGTAAATACGGTTTGCCTCTATTTGCTCTTTTTCCATCAAACATCTCAGGGCTTCACATCTGTCTCCGAGGAGTTCAAGGAATAGGAAAGTGATGCAAATTAAGTTGATACAGTCTGGATTCCAGTACGCAGGTGGTGTAAATTTTGCTGAAACAATTCAATTTCAGCAATTCAATTTATATGGAAAAGCATAGTGTGATAAACGAAAGATGATAAAGTAAAAAAGCTGCATTGAAAATGCATACAAAAAAGAGGATGCCTCACCATGGAATAAAGTAAAATGCAAGCTTTTCTTTAGGTCCATGATGAGATAAAATATTTTTAAGATCTGGATCCAGACTCACATTCTTAAGCTAGGAATTTTTTATTTCATCATTTTAATACATGACCTTTGGTATTCAATAATGTTAATAATTAGTGATAGACAAACTCAACCATGTTAGATTCCCTATTGGTTTGGCAAGACATTTTATTTAATGCCTGCTAAGCCCATTAACCAGTAAACCTTGATATGAGACTCTTTCTAAGGTAAATATTGGGAAAAATACAAATTGGCTTGGTAACTGATTAAGTTAGGAATGGTTGTTACCACTGCTGAATACATGGGATAGTTGTGAACAGCAACCTTAGAGCTTGGATGAACTCCTGGCCATCCCTATTTATAATAAAATATTCTGAGAGTGCTGAAGAACATTTTTATGGGTAAACCTTCCACCACTAAATGAACTTGGATAGATAAAATGGCAACAACTACAAAACAGATTTCCCTGGAGCAACCCAACTCTGCAGAAGAGGCCACAGTATTAAGATCAGATCTCAAAATTATGGTACAGATGGTGATTTTCAAGTCATGGTGGAGACGATAAACAAAATCAGACATATTTCTCCGCCCAAAATCTACCTGTGGTTGACAGCACTGAGGCAGGGGCTGGTTGCACGAGGTTAAGTTCCAGGATGCAGAGGTGGCAAAGCTGTCAGTGGAGGTTTCCCTCTGCCTTTGCTTCTCTGCCTCCTGTAACTTAAACATGGCTGGTTGTGCTTGGTTTAGGAGCGCATGGATTTCTATTGGTTTTATATATTTGTTGCCAATTATTTTATTAGAGCCACATTGATTTCAGAAAGTTACATTTACATTTTCAAATCATGTTTGCTTTAGGGGGCTTAAGTAGAATCCCTGCAGTAGTAGATGTTAGGTTAAAATGGGCTCAATGCATCCAACAATGGATCATTATTATTTGTGATCTGCACCAGATCCCCATACTTATAAAAAAAAAAGGACTGTTAATAAAGTGGCTTTTATTCCTTTAAGGTTGGCTCTCTACTTCAGATGTGTACCACCATCTGTACTTCTCATCTTTTCTGTAAATACAGACGTGTCCTGAAACTACCCTCTACCTGCAGGCCTCCTGACTGTCTTCTGCACTGTAGCTTCCTCTTCCTCTTGCTCTGTGTTGCAGACTATGTGTTCCGATCTTCACTGGTACAATACAGAAACAGTTTCTCCCCTAGGTTCATTGCTGTAGATTGAGTGCTGCCATCTGTAGTGTTCCATGACTCCACTGTGGCTGCTTCTCCCCATTGCTCTGCCCTGTAGACTGTGTGCTGTCATTCGTACCGTTTCCACCCTTCACTGTGCCTTCTTTTCAATGCAAGCTGTGCATTGTTGCACTCAACTGCTCATATTGTGCTACTTTGCCACAGTGTGCAAGAGAAATGTCAGCATTCATCATGAGCACCTATATTATACATCTTCAAAGAAAAGAAAAATAAGTTGCAGTGAGAGAGAAAAAGGAAAAATACCCCAAGGGGGCTGTGTATAATTCCTACAGCAAGTGTAACAGCTTACAAATGGACAGGTGAGGAGGAAAATATAAATGGGGAGATGAAAGGTCAATAAGAAGGGCTAAGCAGAAATGTGTCTGAAGGGTGGATAGGAACCATTTTGAATTATGTTCATGTCTAAATATGGCCAAATACTAAAATATTTTAATAGATTGACTATTGGATTCAATAGAAATATCATATAAATTCAAACATTGATTTAAACCTTGAAAATTCTTAACCAAAATTTGATCAAAACGTTTAACAAACATTGATCAAGAATGCTACATAAACCTACAATTAGCTGCACCATAAGGCTATGTCTCAACAGCTTCAAAATCCTGTGCTTTAAATGTGGGGGTTTTGACGCATTGTCGTCAACACATCGCACTGTGTTTCTTCAGTTAATGTCAAGGTGGAGCCCTACTTTCACATTAACTTGAAGCCACATAAAGCATGTATGGGCGAGTTAACGCATGCATTGGCAATTGGGCATCTGTTTGATGTTGCATTTGTCAATGCATTCAAGGTAAAAAAAAACAAGGGTTTCTTTCCCTGATGCTATGTCTTTAACACTTCTCATGGTGACCCTTGTGCTTTCTGGACGCATTAATGCTGGCCCGCCTTAATACACAGTTTCGATCGCGAATATACAAATTACAAATTTTTATTGCAAATATCAGCTCTTTGTGCAAGTGCTGATTTAAGGTAATCTGCGGAAAGTACCATACATTGTGTTTGCAAAATATGCATGTACAAGTGCCGATTTGCGCAATAAAGGTAGTAATGACTGGAGCTCATAAATTCTCAAATTTGTTCATTTATTTCGAAACATTTGCAATATTTTATCATCACTAATGGAGACATGGCCTAACAAATATCAATGAGCCAATGAGAGCACTATAAAAATTTTAAAGTAAAAAGCCGGGAGAGATCCCAGGGGCACATGGCTCTTGGGATTTTTCCTGCCAGAATATTAGCTTTTGATAAGGTAAACATCATTAATTTAGGTAAACACTATCAAGGGGTGTGCACCAATCAGTGAATGGACATCTTTTGACATATAGAAAGCTAGTCTCCACCTATAATGAAAAGATCATGTTTGGACAGACATCTGACATATATTTAGTTACATATGCCTGGCCAGAGCAGAAGAAAGAGATCATTTTCTAATATGAAGCCGTGCATTCTTCCTTCTTTTCTGTAGCTATCTCTGACTGTCTCTTTCTCTCTCTGTAGCTGTAACAGTCCCTTTTCATGTAATCAAGGCAGGGTCAGCTTAACTGGCAAAGCCTAGATGCATCTATATTAAAAGGCAAGATATTATCAGCGTATGTTAAAAAGCCTGCCAGAGCCAACATCACTGCCTGCAGTATCCTTAAATAAATCAATAGGAGGAATCAGGGAAAGCCAAAAATCCTTTAATTCATCAGAGAATTAGCCTTTTTCCTCGCAGTGTTTACATTGGACAATCTAAAGACGAGCCGGCTGCCCATAAATAGTCGATTTCTGCATTAAATTATTTACTTTTTCAATAATAACTTGCTGTGATTTCTGCCCTTATTTATGTTTCACATTTCCATGGCTCATTTAAATGTATCAAATTCAATGAGTTCAGATTCAGGTATGAAAAGCAATATCAGGTAGCAAATATCTTTACTTAGGCGCTGTTGGCAGCTAAGATCACTCACTACTTCCTAGCTGTGATTCATAATCTATATCGGTGCCTTTGAGACAGCATGCTATTGATTTTTTCCTGTCTATAATCTAAGACCGTATACGCAGCTTGTTAGACATCAGTGGGAATATAAACTGGGTTTTGAATCAACCGAGGGAGTTTCTGTTAGCAAGGCACTTAGTTTCAGGCTTTGAGAAAATCTTTACACAACCATGTCATCTTGCAGTGTTTTAAATAGAAAATTCAATGTCAGTTATTTATTGAAACATTTTCTATTAAGTTTTTTAAATAAGCAGGAGCAAAAGTCCGGCAGCGATACTTCTATGTAATAGTCAAGCTGATGTGTTATTTAACAAATCACTCACTAAAGGAGATTGTAAAATAAATAGTCGATATGTAGATAGACTTTAAAATAAAAAAAAGAATCCATGAAGAATATTCATACAATATAAAAAGGAAGAGTGTCAACAATAGTGTACATAAGTTCGGGCTGAAATCCATTGAGGTGGCTTTTGTGCAGGGAGGATGAGGGAGAGGGATTTTGCATGGGGGGGTTATGATATATATGATAAAGATATATATTAGAGGATAAAAAATATATATATGTAAATATATATATATGTGTGTGTGTGTGTGTGTGTTGTAAGTTCAGTGGATAGGGATAACTAGTGCATACCTTTTCAATAAACAAAACTTTTATTTATTTTTACGAAACATTCAAAAACAAAACATGCGGTACATCAAGAAAGTCCTTTGTGCTCGCCTTTAGGCTTAGTTTGCTAATGGGTTTAATACATTCCTCAAGCCTTCCTGGGCTTTCCATGTGAGCACATGTTCTTATCCACAGTGAGATATGAACTCTACACAGGTCAGCTACCTGGACAACTAACTCCTACAGTCCTGAGATATACCTGGGACCAGGGGAGGGCTGATAGGGTGGGGGGCAGGGAGGCAGTTGCTCCCCAGGCTTAAACCAGCGCTGGGCAAGCAGCTGTTACCAGGACCGGCTGTCGACGCTGCTCAGATCCCTCCACGCTGGCCTGCCGCAACTGTCATCCATCACCACCGCACCCTGGTCCCACAGAACTTCTTCAAGTCAGAAAGTGGAAACGGAAGGAGGGAGAGACTTACTGTACACGCCCCTCTCCGTCCCACTCCCAGCGCCAGCTTCTGTTCATCTTCACCATGCATATGAGATGAGAATGAATGACTGGGGCTGGGGGCTGCTGAGGCGTGATGGAGAGAGTCTGAGGCTGCTGAGGACAGAAATAGTGAGGCTGCTGGGGGTGATAGAGGGAGGCTGAGGCTGCTGGGGGCAGAAGAAGAGAGGCTGCTGGGGGTTATGGAGAGAGGCAGAGGCTGCTGGGACAGAAGGAGAGAGGCTGCTGGTGGTTGCACAGGAATCTACCCGTGTGTGCCTAGCTTGACTCTGTACAGTGCATTTGGTAGATGGCTAGTGCCTGTTGTGTAAGTCATCAGTGGACTGGATTGAATCGGAATTATTGGAGCATGTATGGCTACCTTAGGTTTAGCTAAATGCGTGCTTTTGAAGTTGTACCCCATCAAATTAGCTATTCTCAGCACAAAATAACCACTTCATTTCAACTTGGATAAATTTTAATAACTCTTGATATTTTATAACTATTAATATTAATAACTCCCCAGAATAATAGAATTGTTGGTCTTCTTTGTTTTTAAGCAGTAGACAGTTTACATGGTGTAGGTCAGTGGTTCACAAACTCCCCCCCCCCTTATCTTAATATGAAAATTATTGAGCCCTACCCCCATACAAACTACACAGCCATATAGCAACATATCCACATAGAGACACGCACTCTAGAAAAGAACTGAGAGCAAGGGAGCCAATAGGCTGAGCCACATTGGCTGCTCCCCCCCCCCCTGGAATACCTCTATACACCTCAAAGGGGGCCTGCCTCCCAGTTTGAGACAAAGATAAAATAGTGGACAGCCTTTTTCTGAGGATCAGATAGCAGTAGGTAGGAACATGTAGGCCCCCATTCTAACGCTCTCCCTCTGGCTCCTGTCGTCCAACGTGCAAAGCAGGGAGCACAGATCTGGGGAGCAGACCTATGGGCTCTCCTTTATGATCTGCCAGGGACAGGAGTACCCCTGCCCCCCCCATGGCCGCACCCGGCGTATTAGAGGACCCCCGACTTTTGCACACCTTTTCCTGTGTTGAAAAGTTGTCTTATACGCCAACGAAAATACAGTAGTTTTCTTCTTACGGAGTGGGAGTAGAGAAGCTTTGTGAGTGTAGGAGTGCTGTGGAGTAGAAAGACCTATCTGCCAGACCTTTCAATGTTAATGTGAGTCTGATATACCAACATGGGTAACTGTATTGATATTGATGCACAGCAAACCAACGCTGCTGCAGCCGTGTATATGCATCCATTGCATAGCATGCCGTTGGACTTCGACTTTGTCCAAATTTTACATTTTACCCCACTGTGTTTTAAACATTAAAAAACATAATTGCCTAGCAAATGTAAATGAGTAGGCATGACAAATGGCCATTCAGTTATACATTTATACAGGGAGTGCAGAATTATTAGGCAAATGAGTATTTTGACCACATCATCCTGTTTAT
>CM070036.1:28235402-28252018 GCA_036250615.1 Ptychadena robeensis | reverse complement strand
AATAAAATTATTCCTCAAAAATACCACTTGCCTAATAATTCTGCACTCCCTGTATTTACCCTACACTGGTTCTTGTTAGCAGACATGTGCTGAGGTTGTAAATACGAAATGTTAATAAATATTTCTGTTTGGTGGCTGATTTATCTCATGTAGATTTGCACTGTTGCATAAAGAAGCCAAAATTATTTTAAGGGATGCCTACCAAGTGTGGCCTCATTCCTTGAGGGCACTCTCACACTATACACATTACTGTTTGTGGAAAACTAGCAGAGTACAATGTACTCTTCTTTGATCGTCCGTACCATGCCATTGAAAACGGCGTGATACAAGCAGACCGCTAAGGAGGTTAAAAGTGGTGCTACTTTATTCAATGACCTCATTATTGGTCTGTGGGCCATGATTTAGGGCTCTTTCATTATGAAAATAATGAATAATCCTATACTTAACAAGTAAACAACCAGGTACACAGTATGGTATGTAAACTCCTTTTTAGGGTTGTGGTTTTTTTACCAGTTTAAGGTATTTTTTTGTGTTTTTAAAAAAATTGTAAAATAAATAATTTGACAAATGAATGTCTACATGTTTATATAAACAAATAAATGAAAACCTTTCATGTTTTACCTTTTAGTGGTGTTGCCAACAAGGGGAATTGGTGGATGCGATATTATATTTTTCTGGAACGAAAAGTACAATTACGGGAGATGTGAAAACTGTGGCATAAACAGGTTTGTCTTGTCATAGACCATATGATTTTATGTCATAAAAGTAAAGATAGTTTATTGATACATATGAATTCTCCAAGCAGGGAGAAGCTTGAGATGGGGTGATGAAAAATACGGCTACAAAAACTATGAATTTTGTGTTTCTTTGCCTCATAAAGGTCTAATACAAGGTTTTTGTCCATTTTCTTTCAGCTCAGTGCTTTCATCAAAGATATCAAAAGTTGCAATTACATCTGGAGATAGACTACACTTTTCTGCTTGTTGTTCATTTACTAAATGTAGGTTTATTTTATTTTCTACCTCTACAGTAAAATAAAGACGCATGAATCAAGTCAATACTGAAGAAAAAAAAATACATTTATTTTTTAAGCATTGTCTATAAGAAATAATTTTGTAACAGGAGCATTTTTTGGAAAGAAAAATACATTCTACTTCAAACAATGTGTTTTTTATAATATAGTAATGTCATTTATTGCATTGCATTACACAGTGAGTGCATATATTACCGTATTTTTCGGACTATAAGATGCACCTTTTTACCATTAAAATCAATGGGAAAATGTCCCTGCGTCTTATGGTCCAAAGGCGTCTTATGGTCCAAATATGTAAAAAAAAAAAATTTTTAGTCCCAACCATCCTGAGAGCAATAGCTATGCATCCCAGGAGGTGGAAATGTGTTCCATTCCCTCCAGCCAAGCCAAAAAACCACTGCCAAAAAGAGAACGTATCTGCACTAGCAGTACCCATACTCTGAACACTTTGACCAAATAGAGAGACACATTTTACAATTAGATAGCATGAGTTGTGTATTTTACATTACAATTTTGCATTGCAATAAATACATTTTGTGACAAAGACTCACGTCTCCAGGAGAAGTCTGTGAACTGTGTTGATTAAGAGAAAGGCTTTGTAGATAAGCTGGTTTGAGGGTCCTGGAGCCGGCCAAGGCAAATGTTGGGTGGGTTCCGTGGCCACCTGGTCCATATCCATGGTTTAGTGGTTAAAACCTGTACAGGGTGGAACAGGTTTTCTATTTACATTTCTGTTGCACTAGGAAATCAATGTTGGAGTTCCTGGGAGCCAGAACAGACAGCTGTTGTGTCTGAGCTACCAGCACCTAACCCCAAGTGAGAATTGATAATTTTCCATTTTGGACTGAAGGTTCTGCTGAGCCATAACACTGGTTTTGTTTTGTTCCTGTTTCTTGTTGTTACCTGAAGAAATGAAAAGGCAGAGGACTGCTACTTGCCTGGAACCGGCTGGAGGCCTCTTGTGTTCTGTTTGGCAAGATTATCACATCTGTGAGTATTGGTCACTAAAGGTAACCATAGACACCTCAATTTGTCTGTAATCAATTCCTGATTCGATCATTCCCAGCGATCGAGGAAAACCGCCTTGGGAATTGATGTTGACAGGAGACGATCGCCTTAAAGGCCAAATTCCCCAAAATCTATCCATCGGAAAGGCTGCTGCATTGGGTGCTATGGGTCAATCACGTAGGAAGTGGTCGATTTTCTTCACCAACGTACTTCGATTGATAAGGGATAAAAAAAGACATGTCGGATCATGGTTCGATCCAATTTTTTATTGATTTCAATTTTTTATTGGTAAATCGTTCAGGTTGGACAGCACTTGATTGATCGGCCTGAATGTGCCCAGTTATCAATCGGGCAAAAATCAAGTGAAAAATCTTTCTCAATTTGCTGAAAGTAACATGGTAACCTCAAATGAAACATAAGACGATATGATCTTCAGATGTTCCAGCAAGATGAGATGACACAGTGCAGAAATAATAATGGTATACAGGTATGTAGAACATGGCAGAGATGAGATTAGGTGAAGAAAGGTTAAGGGTTAGGGGGCCCTAGTTTCTATAAGGCAGAAAATTACATTTAGGTTGGGCTCAGACACAAAAGAATTCCACTGAGCACAGCTAGGAAAGGATTCTATTGTTATTTAGTATTACAGAAATGATTTTCCACAATACTAAGAATAAAGTGGTTTACACGCTTATCAAAATATAATTATCCATTAAAATTAAGTTATGTTTTCGGATTATATGTAAAAAAAAAATTAAATATAAATTTGCACATTAACTTCAGCCCATTTGTATTATTTCTATTGTAGTGAAGTTTAGGAATATGCTTTTAATAATGAAAATAAAATTTTAATTGCTACACTTCCACTGATTCTTTTTAATCTGTGGTATATCTTAAGAGAGAACCGGCTCTGAAAAGACAAAGAAAAAACTAGTTTTTTTATTACTAGCTAATAGATTTCCCTAAGGTATATTGCATGTTAATATATTCTATAGGATCTTTGAATTTTTCATTTACAACAAGAATATGAAAGCTTAAACCGCTAAATAGATAATGCATTCTAAATCCAGAAACACCTTTTAAATGAGGTAAAGCTATTTATATTTAATCAGTTTTAGACAACAAGCAATGACATTAACATGTCTTATTAAGGTAAAACCCAACTGTTTAATTTTACCAGGTTTTGCATATTAACGCAAATATTAAACTATTTTTTTAACAAACTGTTTTACATATCCTATTATACTTCTGTGATTTCCCTATTTAAATTGTAAATGCATTTAGAATAATTACATTTAAAAAAAGATTAGATATTATAAAAAGGCGTCATGACCAACGTTTGTGGTTAAAATTAACATTTTCATTAGTTACTAACTATAGGTATCCATGGGCTACAGATGACCTTAGCCAACAGAGTATTCTTGACATGCATCGGTATTAGCCAATCATAAAAACATGCGCTTAATTATCAGGTCTCAAGACAAGTTCAATCAATACATAGCATAACCTTGAGTGATGGGCTTTGTGGGTTTTCTGACATTTGGGAATATATGGGGAAATGAGAAAGAGAAAATTTACTTGTGTTATTTCTTTGTGTAAGGTAAATATGTTATAGTAAATAATTTATACTTATCAATTTCGGATCTATATGTTTAGGATTGGCTCAGCACAGGTGATGAACGTTTGTATTGATTGCTTTGTAGACTAAGTTCATACACAAAACTACATACATATACCTTAGGATTTAGCTCATACACTAGAAATTGTACAGAATGAACATAATAACATAAAACCCTTGTTTATAATGGTAATCTATTAATTATTAAGACACAAAAGGCTACAATTTTTATATTTTTGAGGGAATGTGAGTTTATTAAAGTGGTAAGAATTAAAATTGAACATGTCATACTTAATCCTTAGGTACTCAGTAAAGAAGGTATATCTTTGGCAATTGTATAATAAATACTGTACAGACTTAAGTCTAGAGATGAACATTTTTAAGCTAAATCTAGGTTACATTTTTTTTTTTTTTTGATCCAAAATAATTGATTGTTTAAGATCACCAAAAGTGATTAAAATCAAATAAAAATCGAGCAGTGATCTGACATGTTGGTAAATTTCAGTCCGTTGGGGTTTCTAGTAGTGTTGATAAATATGAATATTCTAACCAATAAATATTCTAATAAATTTGTATTGCACATCTCTGCATTTTTTTAAATTTTCTTTTAATTGATTAAAGGTTATTGACATCGAACATAAATTGGGTAAACAGTGATCAGACACATTTGTTCATTTTAGTTGATCTTTTAAGTATCTGACAGTTATTGAAATGGATTTGTATCCAATCGTACTATGGTGCATATGCACAGAAAATGAATTGATGGGGTTTGAATCAATCGCATTATGTGATGGTAAAAAACAATCCAAATTAAAAACAGTTGTATTTTCAGTTGATCGAACTGAAAATTTTTACTGTATATGGTCAAGACATGACAACTCTGACAAAGCTGACATACAAAGCTTCCGGCTGCTCAGCTGGTACAGACATGCACACAATCAGCTGGCGGCTGGTTGCTCTGTGGCTCAGCCCATAATAGGGGGGGAATCAGAAGGAAGACACTCCTGTGGGCAGATCTTCTGAGAGCTTCCCCACCTCTACCTCCACAGCCAAGCTTAGTGCTTGGCTGGGTAGGCAGAGTGGGCACTAGAAAAATATACGACCACCTGCGACCGAATAATCTTGAGGGCCACAATTCTACACCTTCATTAAAGTCCAGATGTGTTTAATTATACTGCTTGGACTAGATTAGGAAAGCCACACACCTGTCTATATAAGACCTTACAGCTCACAGAGCATGTCAGAGCAAATGAGAATCATGAGGTCAAAGGAACTGCCTGAAGAGCTCAGAGACAGAATTGTGGCAAGGCACAGATCTGGCCAAGGTAACAAAAAAGTTTCTGCTGCACTTAAGGTTCCTAAGAGCACAGTGGCCCCCATAATCCTTAAATGGAAGACGTTTGGGACGACCAGAACCCTTCCTAGAGCTGGCCAAACTGAGAGATCGGGGCAGAAGAGCCTTGGTGAGAGAGGTAAAGAAGAACCCAAAGATCACTCTGGCTGAACTCCAGAGTCGGCAGATGGGAGAAAGCTGTAGAAAGTCAACCATCACTGCAGCCCTCCACCGGTCGGGGCTTTATAGCAGAGTGGCCCAAAGAAAGCCTCTTCTCAGTTTAAGACACATGAAAGCCTGCATGAAGTTTGCTTACAAACACCTGAAGGACTCCAAGATAGTGAGAAATAAGATTATCTGGTCTGATGAGACTAAGATAGAACTTTTTGGCCTTAATTTTAAGCGGTATGTGTGGAAAAAACCAGGCACTTCTCATCATCTGTCCAATACAGTCCCACAGTGAAGCATTGTGGTGGCAGAATCATGCTGTGGGGGTGTTTTTCAGCTGAAGGGACAGAAAACTGCAATTGAGGGAAAGATGAATGCAATCAAGTACAAGGATATCTTGGACGAAAAGCTTCTCCAGAGTATTTAGGACCTCAGACTGGGTCGAAGGTTTACCTTCCAACAAGACAATGACCCTAAGCACACAGATAAAATAACGAAGGAGTGGCTTTACAACAACTTTGTGACTGTTCTTGAATGGCCCAGCCAGAGCCCTGACTTAAACCCAATTGAGCATCTCTGGAGAGAACTAAAAATGTCTGTCCACCAACGTTTACCATCCAACCTGACAGAACTGGAGAGAATCTGCAAGGTGGAATGGCAGAGGATCCCCAAATCCAGGTGTGAAAAACTTATTGCTTCCTTTTTAAAAATACTCATGGCTGTATTAGATCAAAAGGCGCTTATACTAAATACTGAGCAGATGGGCTGAATACTTAGGACCATGTGATATTTCAGTTTTTCTATATTAACCCTCTGGGCGTTACGAGCTTTTCGTGCCCAAACTGAGTTTGGGCAAACCGCTCAGGAGGTTAATAAATATGCAAAAATGGCTACAATCCTGTGTTGTTCTGCAATATGGGGCGCTGTGTGTACATTAACCTCCCTAGTGCACTGCTGAGGTCCAGATTTCTGTACCAAAAGTGCACCATAGACTTCAATGGTAAATTTTTCTTTATGTTGTAGGCATGTAACTTCCCAAAATATGTCCGTACAAGGGTCTAGTAGACATCCTGAATATAATAATGTTTGAAACACTCAATGATATCAAATAAATTTTTTTTAATATTAATTTAATGAGAAAACACAAAAATCAGGGCACAAAGCTTTGCTGCTATGTACTAAATCTCGCCCAAATAAAGTCTCTGGTGCCCCAGATGTGCCCATTTGCAGTTAACCCTCTCTAACCTGGTGTGATGGATGTGATAAAATCACACCAGGTTAGAGAGGGTTACTGCATATGGACACATATGGGGCACCAGTGACTTATTTGGGCGATATTTAGTATATAGATGCACTTTGAAATCAGTTTTCTACATAGAAAACTGCTTTCATGCACTGTACTTTTCAAATCTCCCGCCGCCTCCCCGATGTGACGGCATCAGGTCACTCGGAGTGGGGGGGGGGGGGGGGGGGATAAGGAGGCATGCTGGCAGCATGTCACATCGGGGACACCGGGACAGTGCAGAACTGTGAGTATGCGCTGTCCCGGTGCCCCGATGTGTACTGGACGGCAGCATCTTGTCCAGTGCTATAGTAGCACTAGCAGCACTGGACGAGATGCTGCCATCCTGACCGCTAGGGCGGTTAAAGAGGAAAAAAGAGCTTAGCAAATGGCTGCAATATAACAAAGAGTGAAACAAGGGAGTCTGAATACTTTCCATACCCGCAATTATTCATACCTTTTTCTCAGTAAATTTTATATACATAATAACATATTTGTTTGAACATTTGCAACCAGTATCTGGACTTGACAAGAACATTTTCAAATACATATACATAGACAAATACATACAAATAGAAAAACTATTAGCTATATTATATAACAATATTAGCTATCATCACATGATAAAACAACACCATCCACCAAGTCCAAAAATTAATGGAAGCTAAATATGGCTTTTCTCACTTTATCGCAATGGAGCACACTGGAGGGATGTGTGAAGCTTTCCAGCATTTTTAAACTGACACTAGGGAATTGAGTTGTGAAAATTCTGGCTGTTAAAGATGACATTGTTAAAGTTTTTTTTTAAAAAGTAATTTTTAGTTTTTGTTTTTTACTTACATCTCAAATGACATTGATAATGGCCAATGTGACCTTTACTAAGTATACGTATTTTACTGTTACTGTTATTCTAAATGATAAACAGTGTTTTATCTTTATGTTATATAATAAAATAGATTGTCCCCACTGACATTAATATGTTATTGTAAATTGGTTATTCCATAGGTAGTCAAATAATTTCTCAGCCTTGCTGCACTTCTCACTTGCCATGTTATTAGCTTGAAGCATGTGGAATTGTATTCTATTGCTGCAATAACTTGTTAACTATAAGAACAATAACTGAAGGTTTGTCTTTCTTTGAATGTATGTCTTGCTCTCTCAAGCAAAATAGAAGGAAATATCCATTTACTGCACAGGGTATTTGATCTTTGTTAGCCTTTGTTAGGCTTTGTCAGTCACATGGCAGGAATCCTTGGTTTGTCTTTTCAGTTAGTGATTTCACAATAGCTTAACATGGAATTCAGAGTCAAACCTATATTCAGTAAAAGTAGCTGTATGCCACCCAATCCTTCCTGGATTCATGGATTTGTCTAACAACCACCCTAGAATCAGCTGGATTCCTGCAGAGGGCAATGTAGTGTGTAAGGCCTTGTTTCCACTATATGTCGGTACCCCCTCCGCTAAACGTATTGCTTGGTGGGGATCCAGACGGAGCACATAGACCTTAAGGCCCCCATACACGTGTCGGATTCGCACCGGATTCCGGGCGCGTGCACGCGAAACGATCGTGCCGGAATCGCATGCAGACCACCTGGTCCGATCGTTCGCGTCCGATTGATCAGGGGCTCAGAATCGGATCCGATGGAGAACCAACATGTTAGTCTTTCTCATGCGATTCTGTCCGGATCAGGGGGAGTCGCCATTTGTGAGGTGGACAATCGGACACGGATCCGCCCCGGAATCCGTTGGACAAGGTGGTATGCTGCGATGGATACTCTTAATTGGCCGATTGATCACACCTGCGATTCCCGGCAGAATCGCCGGAATCGATCGGATGATGAATCGATTGGACATGGAATCCGACACGTGTATGGCTAGCTTTACCTGCTCGGCGGATGCTCTGTTTAGACATCCGCTGATGCAGAGGCTTAAGGTACTCAACTACGTTCAGTCTTGCATCAGCGGAACGGCTCAACGCAGTGAAGACACAGCATCCGCCGAGCAGGTAAGTCTATGTGCTCCGTCAGGACTTTACACCAAGCAATACGCTTGGCAGAGGGGTCCCGACGTATAGTGGAAACATAGCCTTAGTCTTTAAAACATTGTAATATTTACTGTGTAATCAATAACATTATCATACACATGCAGCTCCCTTCTCCATTCATATTAACAGAGAGCCAGTGAACATGATTGACAAAAGAGAAAATTACAGGGGCCAGGTAGAGAGAGTTCCTTTCTCTTTGTCAATTCGTACAGACATAAAAGTAGTTGAGGTCAGATACAGCTAAATAAATACATAAATTGTTTTAATCATCCAATCAAAGTAACTATTTAAGAGAGGATTTGCTTAGTTGACTTTGAAGAATGTTTGTTATGGTACAGGAAGTAGACCAAAATTGTTTGAGCTGATGATGATACCATGTTGAGAGGGGTTGCAATTAATTTACATGAAGTCAGCTGGTGGTCATGGCCATGGGTGATCATGCATTAAAAATATAAGATGCTTATAGTCTGAAAATTACGATATTTCATATTTACAAATTTGGTGTTAAGGAGTGCTTGGTGTTAAGGACTGTTTCATAAAAAGCCTTGACCTTGACCCCACTAAGCACCCTTTCTATGAACTAGAAATGAAATTAGAACTCAGGCTTTTTCATTCATCATCGGTGCCTCACAACAACTGCTTTTTTTGGATGAAGGGAAATTTCCATAGAGAGACTCCAAAATGGAGGCTGAAAATTGAAAGCTGTTATAATTGCAATGAGGATATAGATGGAAAATTACCAGCACTTTTAAAATGGTTTTGTAATGGCTCCATATAGTATAGGTACATATGTACAAATATAACACCATAAACACAAATTACATAAACATGTAATCAAGGGTATATTTAAATGATTCTTTTATTGTTAATTTAAAAAAACATAGCATACACAGAAAATTACCAGGAACTTGAAATGGAACCTGTTAAGGTAAGATTGTCCACCAACATTTAAGGTCCCCATACATGTCTTGATTAAGCATTTGATTTCCGTTTGTGGCATTCTTTCAGGAATCGAACACTGCCCACCTTGAGCATTTGATCCCACTCAAACGAAATGTCGATCAAACAGGGACCCGACATATTGGTAAATACCTGTTCAATCGCCATTACTTTGGATGGGGATCGAGATGGTGCACATCGATTCTCGAAATTGGAAGTTGGAAAACCCTTTTTGCATTGTTGCATTGCTGGTATGGCTTCATCAGACATGGTTGCTTGTGATGTGAGAGATCCTTGTGAGATCAATCGCAACCTTGCGATTGATCACACAGCAATCTTTTACATTCAAAAAATTACTGATAGGGTTTGTACAGATGAGATTAGTCCCACACTGCTCATTTTATATATAGTTCTACTAGTATACTTTCAACTCCATTCCTTATATGCCTGCACTCCATTCTGGTGCCCTGGGCTGTGAGCAGGTCCTTTTTGACCTATGGACTGTTGGATTAAGTCAGAGTCTGCGACCTCAGCCTGAAGTGTTGCATGGAGCAGGCTGCATAAAGGAGCATCCTGGGAGTAATCAGAGGTCAGTAAAAATTATATTACATACCTTTAGATATAAAACAGGCATTAAAACATTGAAGGACAAGGATAGCTGTCCTGTAAGGTATGATTTATTTTGAACCCGGAGTCCATCTCTACATCTTTCTTCAGGAAAAAGGTGTCCTTCATCCTTGATATCAAGACATTTAAGTGAACTAAAAAAAAAGCTTGAAAATTAACTGTATCCAAGGGTTAAACTATAACCTTTTCTTCTTTTTGTCTTCTCAAAGACAAAACTTGGGCAGCATGGTGGCTCAGATGGTTAGCACTCTGACCATGCTAATGCTGGTGTTCTAGGTTCAAATCCTGTCCTGGGCACTATCTGCAAGGAGTTTGTATGTTCTCCCTGTGTCTGTGTGGGTTTCCTCCCACACTTCAGACATGCAGTAGGTTAATTTGCTTCCCCAAAATAAAAAAGATTCTCATCTGTTACATGTGACCTATGACTGTGTTAGTTACATATATATGACTATGGTAGGGTCATTAGATTGTGAGCTCCTCTGAGATACAGGTAGTGATATGGCTATATATGCTCCTTGGAAGTTGACTTGATTGGGACCATCTATTTTATCTGCTCAGTTTTGTGTCACTTTTACAGCCCCCACCTTCCCTCTATCTCTACCCATGAGCTATTACAACTAATTACCCATCTTGAAACAGAAAAATTGTGACTTAATGCTGTCTTTCATACATTTTAAGGAGTGTGGATTCGTTGTTAACATATGCTAGAACTTGTTTAATGTGAAACAAAGGCAGGAGTGATATTACAAAATATAGGAACACCATCTCGACCTCTTGATACAAAACATGGCATAATGAGTTTTACAGTTTCTATTTAACGCATACAAAGATCTCACATGCTACACAATAGTGAAGAATTAATTACATAATTAGTATAATTAAAGCTGGCATGCGTTCCTGCCTCTTTGTTGGTTTATCAGTTGTTACGCTTCACTAATTGTCTTCCTGCAAAGATTAACCATCAACAAATAAAATGATTATTTTTTCATTATTAAGGCAAAATCATTAAATCTTAATTAGACAAAACTTACAATAAAACAATCTTTCTATCAACATTTGATCAAATCATATTTCTATTATTTTGAGCTACATTGAGATACAAGACATTGCTTCCTAAATTTTTACATTCTCACTTTTGTCAATGTTCAATTTTCCATTGCAAGCAACTAATATAATAGACACTCTAGGGGTCTCTATACACCTTTAGATTTCCTTTAGATCTCCTTTTGTTTTACCAAAACCATGTAATATGAGGAACTTTCAAAACAATCAAGTCTACCTGTGTTCAATCAATCGGAGAGGACCCTATACTACATAGTTGTTTGTAGATCAAAAGAATATCTGACAGAGAGACCTAAAGGTGTTTTGTTTCCATATAGGTGTTAATATACCCCCCTGTGCAGTATGCTCCCAGGGCATTAGTTGTAGTCAACCAGGATTTTAAATGTTGTAAAATATTTTTTATAATACCTTATTGCAGAGATGTCCTTATGTATGTCCCTGAACCAGAAATCTCCTGTACCAGGGACTCTGCCAGAAGAAAGAGAACATAAGGGAAAAATACACATTTTGCTGTATTCTTCCTGTAAACACTAGCACATACGTACCTACCATAGATGGTCAAATTTTTTTTAAAAATTCGACAATTTCGAAGATTTCGAGTTAATTGCAAAGCCCCTGAACATGCTATCATCACTTCAAAAAAAGTATGTCTCTAACACAAATAGTTTTTGCACAAATTAAGTTCAAAGTCAAGTAAAAATTTTGAAAATCTAAATTTCGACTTTAACTTTGAACTAAATTTATGCAAAAGCTACATGTGCTAGAGCAAAAAAAAAAATGTTAAATGTTCCCACAACCCTTCTCTACATCTCCAGCAATTTTGGTGATGATACCATTTTCAGAGGCTTTGCAATCAGTTCACATAGTTAGCAAGTCGAAAAATTCGACCATCTCTAGTACCTACTGCTCTATGTAACACAAGGAAATAACCAGAACATACCAGTATAGAGTATCATGTGCAGTTGATAGCAATGGGTATTAGTATAGTGCAAATATTCTAATCGCAAACTTCGAGAATTTGCGAAGATCTCTAGTACTCAATGTTCGTAATCACGATTATTGGAAATTGCGTAATGTAAAGTGAACAAAAAAAAACAAAAACATTTAATAAAACAATGGTACCTTCAATTTACATTCGTTTAAATGTATTGTCCGATCAGCAGATTTGTTCAATATCATTTGTAGTCGATTGATACTGTACGATTTTCATTCAATCGATAAAAAAATATATTGTGTATATTAAGTATATCGAACGGAAAAATCAACCCGTGTATTCCCAGCTTTTCTCTCAGTCATACTTTGGTCCTTCATCTTGTTGTGGAGGCAAGCGTTTAGCACTCAAGAGATCCATCATTATTGGATTGTGAGGCCCTGACCCTATGCTAATTAAGCCCAGGCATCAATGTGCACAAAGGACCAGGAGCCGATTACAAAAACGAAGCTGGGAGGATCTCTAATGGCAACCACCACTGCACAAACACAGTACTGGATTCCATGAGGTTCCATAGTTAGGTTCAAGCAGGGTGAGGGCAGGCAGCAGACAGAGAATGCTCAGGAACTAAGGTGATGTTAAATACAAATAAACTGACAAACAAAATGCACGCAGCAGTATAATATATCCTATCACGAGCAGTGTGCCATGCAGACTCCATGTTTACATGGAGACGGAAAGTGCCAGAGTGCGCTACAGGGAGAAATGGATCAGAGGCAAAATCCTTTTGGATCTACCTGTTGTTAAAGGAAGTGCCCATGCATCCACAGGCTGCAATGACAACATGCATGTTATGTCTGTGCAATCTGCCTGGTTGGCCGAAATGTACATCGATGATAGATGGAGGAAAGGGTACATGCCTGTGAGTGCATGCCTGTGGCCCTAACAATTTTGTTTTTAAAATGTATTGCTTTCCCTAATAAGCCCAATAACTCTCCATTTTCTACAATATGCAGGTATATCATGGGTGGGGGTATGGGGTTGTGTACAGAAAACAACAACAGTAGTTTTCCCAGAAGCCTTCAGCTTGAATACTAGAAGAGGTTTGAAGTTGAGGGGTTGATGGGTAAATGTCATTCTCACATAGGGGGTGTTCTAAGTTTGACTGCCACACAATCAGTATGTGTTACCCACATGGGTAGAAAGTTAGGGGATGTGCTACAAGATGGATGGGCGAAACAAACTGTGTCTGGTTTGTACCAGCTTCTAAGACACATTTCAAGCTCCCTAATTTCGAAGTGTTTTCTTTCACCCCTCTAATCTATTGCTTTATGCCTCATTTATGGAGTCATACTTCCATTCATAAATAACTCTGCAGAAGTTAAAACAGCACATACAATGCCATTTTAACTCATCTCCCTGTGCGGGTTAATAACACCTCACAGCTCCAATCATGCTAATATAGCAAGAGCTTACCTCCATGAGGGTCAGACCCCATGCTGGTTAACAGATAATGTGGATTGGACCTATACCCCAGAGTATATATTTCCTGTAAGATCATGTACAGTCACTCTGAATTGAGAAAGCCAGAAGTTAGATGATTAGCGAAATGTCTTCAAAAAACAAACACAGCAAGTCCAGTTGATTTGAACTAGACACAACAGATGAACAGAAGTGCTTTGATTATATGAGGATTACAGACTTCAGTCTAGGCGATATAGTGATGAGGGCAAATTCCCCAAAATTATTTACATAAATATACTACAAACCTTTGTTATTAAAATTTGACCAAACCTTCTGCTTTGAAAATGAAATCCTAATAAGAAATAAAAGGTATTCTAATCATAGGCTCTAATTGACACAAGCAAGTCAACTGTTGTATTAAGGTATATTGAGAAGGTAGCAGTACAAAATAAAGAATGAACTCATGCATGGTGCCTCTTCTTCCATCCATAGGTCCAGTGCAGAAAGGTGTAACATAATATAAACAAGAGATGGCATTGGTAAACCACAAGAAGCAATTAGAGACATGCTTCCCATCCTGATAGAAAACAAAATCAGGTCATTAGCTGCAGTATTTTCAATTTGCTGATATTAGCACAACAGTAAGAAGAGCAAAAGGCTAATCAGTTAGATGCATACATAAATGCACAAGTATTGTCAGACCCATTGAAAAGTAGAATATCCCAGTATAGTCTAGGTTTATCTATATGGTCTCCTACACTTTGGTCAGTCTGGAAGCAAAATCTAGTAGGAGCCTTATGGTAACATGGGTCAATACAAGTTGATCAATGAAGGATTGATCGCAGTGCGGTGATGTCACCGCACCGTCCTCGTTCGTCAGTCAAAAGGCGAATAGATGGCGTTTGAATGGGATTTACAGACACGTCCGTTCTCGGTTCGTTCAAATTGAACAAAAAATTTATACATGTATGGCTAGCTTTAGAGAGTGCATAAGTAACCCTTGCTGTTAACTGATTGTTGAGGAAGTCAATTGCTAATTTTTTATTCACTTTTCCGTCATTAATGAATATCATAAAAAAGAACTATATACATATAGTATATGTTGTCCTAGTACCGACAACTTTCAATTAGTTGTAATGAGAAGCATGTAAAAAGAGAATATGGAATTCCGAATATAGTAAAGTGAACCCTTCACTTACCTTAATTCTTGGTTGTGAGTCAAGTTGGTTGTAAGTCAAGACAATTTTTCTCATAACAAATAATGAAAATTCCCAAAATGCATCCTAATCTTCCCAAAGCATCCCTTACCAGCCTTTGCACCATAAAAACGAACTGTATTATATTTCCCAATAATTTCCCTGGGGTTTTTACTAAAAACGTAAAATGTGCTTAGTCTACTAGAAACAAAACTTTGAGGTGACACGTTTGGCTTTCAGGAAGAGAGGATGAGATGGAAGGTGGTTATTGGTAGGAAGGAGAGTCCCCTTCCATAAGAACATCAGGAATCCAGATCTTTGGTGTCCTTTCTCTGTTGAAAGAGTCATTAGACTTTTGTAGATTGGTGAGATGGTCCATTATGACATGCTGGACTTATTTGTAAGATTGGTCACATAAACGCCACTGTCATATTTCTTCACAATGCCTTCTTCTTCTCCATTGTGATAATTTTTTTACCTTCTCTTTCTTCCTTCCTTCTCTCTTTTCTAGCTATTTAGTACAATTTTGATGCACTATCCTCGCACTATCCTTACAAATGCTTTTCTGATATGTGTGTGATCTGTGTTGAGTCCTGTTCAGCTTACATTTACAATTATTTGTTCATTTAGAACTAATCTCAAAAGTACTTATTTGTTGTTCATTTGTGTCATTATATAATTAAGAGATTGTTAAACTTAGACAATATGCACATTATTTGCATTATTATTATCTTGTTTTTAACTTGTGAGTTAGGTTACCCATATTCTGTACATGTCGGCATTGACCCTGAATGCTTTTTAGTATACAGTTCTATAAAGTAAGCAACATGATTATATTTCCCTGATGACTTGTGGATATGAAAACTATTATTATAATAAAAATTGTAGTTCATCCCTAATGTTTTTCATGCATAATCAGAATGTCGTTAAACATGGAAAGCCAGATTTAATAAGACTACAAGTAATGATGATTAAAGAAATAATCCTTTTTCTGTATGTAAAAGGTGACTTTGAGAGATGATATAAAAACAAGTTAAAGATGAGAAGAAGTTGTAATCATTTATACATCATCATCTTTATTATTGGGAATTATATGTTCATGTCAAATTCTCTAAGATAAGCAGCCTCAAAACACTAGCCATTAGTTCAATCTGAATCACAGCCTCTAAAGTTTTTATCTAACCCTTGTTTTTTTTTTATTAAAGCACAAAAACACTGTAAATTTTTCTTTTTTTTAGAGAGATATTCACTTATTTCCTGATTTAGATAAACAGGAAGTGAAAGGAGCTCTCTTAGTAGTGTGTAAACTTTTATTTTATTTAAATGTGTTGACAATAAAAACAAACATAAAAACAAACAATAACAAACAAAGTGAGGTAGTACCGACAGGAGCTGCTGACACTTATGAACAGTATAAATACAAACTTTAATATTAGGTGGAGCATTTGTAAGCCTTAATGTGTTCAAAACTACCCACAAGTTCACTCCTGGTATTGGCAAATTGTGAATTGTAAATGTCCTACAACCAACACAAACACTATCTTCTTAACCATCTATTCTAACTTTTAACTCTACTCAACTGTCATAACTGACCCCCAAAAAATCTAACAACGGATCCGATATTTCTTTGTTGCGTAATTCCATTACCGTTTGTTCTGTTAACCAGTTCCCTCAGGAAGATTCTACTTAGCCGGTATGACCAGAGAATATTATATAGAGGACATCGCTATCTGGTCGGGTAATTTCTCTAATGCTAGTCATACACATGCCGATAAGCGGACATTTTTTAACCTGACCGACGGGCGTGCGCGCTCGTGTCATCGGTCAGGTTTAAAATCGGCCGCTAATCGCCATGTGCCCACATGGGGCGACAGATCCCTGTCGCCCTACTGCTCGGCCGGCCAGAGAACG
>CM070036.1:28201314-28235302 GCA_036250615.1 Ptychadena robeensis | reverse complement strand
TTCAGCTTGGGGGGGGGGGTGATGACTGAAAAAAGAGACAGGGTTGTTTCTTTGGAGACAGATGGAATTACTGCCTCTCTCTTAAACATTGTCCTTACCTGCTACATCAGTTGACAAATCCTCCCCCCTGGTCTGACATCGCACGGGGGCAATTGGGTGTGATCGCCTAGGGTGCCAGACAAGCTAGGACTGCCCCTGGCCGCAGGATGAAAATATAAACCAGGCTTAGTGATATTGTGTAAATAGCCAAGAATCTCTCACCGTAAAGAAGCATGAACTTCTTCCTTTTTAGCTCCCATTAGAAGGTTTGTTTTGCCTTTCACCCTTTATGTACAGCGCTACATAATATGTTGGCCCTTTAAATATACACATCAATAATAATAATTTTATATATTTAATATATTCCTGTGCCAAAACAATTAAAAATGTGATTTTATCTTTGCTTGTTGCATAAAACAATTGTGTACCCTAACGTTTTACCACCACAAGCTATGAGTCTTACAGCTTTTCCTTATACCCAAGTATTACATCCATGCTTACAAAATATCTATTAAAAGACAAAAACATTTTCTTTCAAAACAGCTTCCATATATTTTGTAGTGACAGAATCTTAGAAGAACTAAATCATAGATACCTTATCTTTGAGGAGGGAAAAGTATCCTTCTCTCTACAGAACAGTATCTGAATGGATCTGATCAGGATCTGAATCTCCATAACATGCTGGCAAACTAAAAACTGACAACTTTAGACTTTCCC
This sequence comes from Ptychadena robeensis, assembly GCA_036250615.1. Classification (NCBI taxonomy): domain Eukaryota; kingdom Metazoa; phylum Chordata; class Amphibia; order Anura; family Ptychadenidae; genus Ptychadena; species Ptychadena robeensis. The sequence continues at coordinate 28,234,546 of CM070036.1, read as the reverse complement.
AACTGCATTGAACATTTTCAACCTTTAGTTAGACTTTATTTATACACTAACTTTTTAATATGGTTAAAGAGCATTTAAAGTAGTAGAGATGGCATAAAAATGTTAAGGAAATTTCGACTATCTGTCTTGTTGAGTTTATTGAAGGATATCATCACTAAAATAGTTTGAGGTGTAAAGAAGGGTTGATTAAGATCAAGTTGAAAATTTTGAAGTTGAAATTTTGACTTAAATTTTAACAAATTTATTCAACGACAACATGTGCTGGAACAATCTTATTCCCACAATTCTTCAGTGCATCTCATAAATATTGAGCAATTAACTCAATAATAGACTAGTGGAAATGTTTTAATAATATGGACTTTGAAAGAATTTGAATCTAGCTTAAAGGCAATCGACAAGTTTTGCCTACAAAGATGTAGCATGCATGTTTTATGATTGGATAAACAGTAATAATGACAAATATAAGATAAGATTGCTGATATCTGATCAGTAGGCTTTGTCTGATCCCCTTCTGCCTTAGGCTACAAACAAGTGCTGATCAATGCCTTCCGCATCTGAACATATATGTCACTTTACATATGAATTGACATTGGTTTAGACATCAACAACAAGGACATATTGGACCTCTAGGAGGGTTAATAGAAGAAAGAAGGAATGAGAAACAAGTAACCATAGCACACTATAAATATATTTATTTTAAAGTGACTGAAGATTATGATTAAATTGACAATAAACATATACCTTTAACTTTAGATATCAACAGGATCAATAAGCATTATCTGATCCCCTTCACCATTTGGCTACATACAAGTTCTGATCAATACATTCCGCTTTTTGAGAAACTAAATATAGATTTCACTTTCATGAAAGAAGAATATGTCAATGGTTTAGACACCAACAACTTAGACAGCTTGGATCTCTATAGGAGGGTTACTATAACTATACGACAATCCATTTATATTTATTTCAATTAGACTGAAGTTATTTGACAATAAACATATACCTTTAAGTTTACATATCAATTTGACTAACTTATGGAGAGACACATTTTCAATCTGGCCCTAACGAGTTAACTATAAGCAGCTTTTTACATATGGGAGGAGAGATGAGTTTTTTCTGCAATGCAAATGTACATACACAATTCATGCTGTTGTAATAGCTGAGAGAACTCATTCTGTTGTTGTAAATATATAATGTGACTTCTATTACTAATGAAAACAAAGATGGGTAATAGCTGGGTAAGTTGAGGCCTTTTAACAGCATGAATTGTGTAAAATACAGTAAATATACTGTGTTATGTGACACAGACTCATCCTAACTCCCATATGTACAAAGCTGCTCACAAGTAAGTTGGGTTCAGAGAAGGGGTACTGGTACTGCTGAAGTTTGATCCCTCTGCTGCAGCTAAGCTTTGCCACCTGGCACTGGCAAGAAAAAGTGTATATTGCATGGTACAGTCCTGTCTACTTTGCTGGAATATGCTATATGTTTACTTTATATGTGGATGGCTGTGTCTCCAAATATCACTTTGGGATATATCAACTATGGGATGCTTCTTATGGTCCAGTGCATCTTATAGTACTTAAATTACAAAATTTTCAATTTCTTTGAAGTACAATATGGCATTGGTTGGGTTTGACATTAATGTTGATTGTGAATATTCAAATCGAATATTCAAATTTGTATTGCATTGAATTTCCAATATGTGCATGTACAAGTGCTGATTTCCCCAATGAAAGTAATAAATGATTTGCTTTCATGTGATATGTGTTGATCGGGAAAATATTGTGAATATCAGCTTTTTGGCGAAAATCTTGAAGGTAATGATGACTAAAGGTCACGAATTCTCAAATTTACAAATTTGTTGCAAATATTAGGCAAAAAAATTGTGATATTTTGCAAATACAAATATTGCCTATTCTGCTCATCATTATTTGACATCAACAACTTTGACATACTGGACATCCAGGAGGATTAGTTCATAGAAAAATGTATTAGGAAGCAGTAACTACATCATAATATATTTATATATTCATATCAAAGTAACTGTAGATTGTTTTATTTTGCAACAAACATACATCTTTAACTTTCTATAGATTCTGAGCTGTAAGCATGACATTATGACTTTTCTGTATTTAATCCTCTTTGGTCTTTTAAACAACAGACTTCCAAACCATTTAATAAAGCAAACCATCCATAAAGGCAGGGGGTCCAACATGTGCACAATCTCTAACAATAAAATGGCAGGTATATCGGCATTGTAACCATAATATTATTCTCTTGAGATTTAATTTTAGAAACAAGACATCATCAGTATTCAGAAACCAGAAGTTCTTTATGAGATCTTTTGGTTGAATGAGCAAAATATACTTTAATTGGCCAGAAAAAATGCCTAATTGTGAATGGCAGATTTCATGTATTGTAGAAACAGCTGAGTGACTAGGTAAAATAAGCCAGCATGCTTCTGATTTTATGCTTGAGATACCAGAGGTTTCTGCTGTCACTATAAAGCATGTATCTCCTTACAACTTCTAGTCTCTGGGACTGATTTACTAGAAATTAGTAATCCATCAGATTGATGGGCAGCAGGCAACATGTTCTGGTGGCGCCTTGAAATTTCTTGTATCCATCACCAGGTCATGATTTACTAAAATGGGTTTCGGGCTTTGTAGTAAGGCAGAACTCCGGCCACACATTAATAATTAATTAACCTTTTTTTTAAGTGCAGCTTGTGAAAGACCACACAGCCGTGTTGGCAAAATCCTAGAATAAATATGAAAATGATATGTAGCTCGCACTGGTGGCTCCATAAGTATTTATTTACAGTTTCATTCTTGTTTTTAATCATGTGCTTTTAATTGGCATTGATTATCTCCTACTGTTCATATTTACAAAAGACATTAATTGATTAGTGTTTGCACTTGACAATTAGCGTGATACCACGTGTATTATGCAGGCAACAGCTTCAGCTTCAATTAAAAGAGTTAAAACCACTAAAATGTGGAAAAGAGTTTCAGAAATGAAGGTGATTGTGTCTGTAGTTTCCTATATATCAAAGATTATCAAGTGTAAAGTATTAGTAATAATAATGTATTATAATACCATAATATTGTTACAGTATATTAATGTATATAGAAAATGTAGAAAATGTATATGAAATCAGTTAATTTTTTATAGTCTGTGCTGGAACTTTTCCATTACATTTTGGAAGTGGTCCCCCTCTAAAACCAAAATAGTTCTCTTCTGAAGGTCTAAAAAAGCTAAGAAACAGATAGTAAAATAAACTTAACATACATTATTCTGCTTTCCTTCTCTATCCAAAACTTTAAATAATATTTCAGCTGTTAGTATAAAAAATTCTACTACCTGACTTTGCAAACAGCCTCATGTTGCCATATTGTGAAGCAAAATTCAGACTCTCAGAAAGTAATGAAATTATAAGGTAAAGTTTAATACAATGAATTACAAAGCAACTTGCATATAATTTATGCAAAAAGAAAAGTAACTATTCTCCTTACTGAGTCCATAGTGCTTTGGACCAATTGCATTGAGAAGTCTCATTTAGGATCTTAAGGGAAAACAAACCCTTTGGAGTCAGAACAAAAGTGTCAGATTCATGATCAATAAAAAAGTTATTTAGAATTTGCAACATAATATGCAGTTGTGTTCATAAAAGATGGCATGACACATACGTAAAAGAATGTTACGTTGGCATGAAGATAGAGATGGGACATAATGAAGCAAAGTTTAGTTCCGGGTTGCTTTAAAAAACTGATATTAAGTTATCTTGACAAATTGCTTTTTAAGTTCATACAATAGGAATGTTAGAAAATTTGGGACCTATGTGTATAGGTCGGGAAATAGTTTTTCAAGGACCACTGGCTTTTAGTTTAGTTTTATTGATTAAATCACTTAGGTTTATGTCTTTGGACCACATGAATACTATAGTTTACTTTGATACATTAGATGATGATGATACATACAGGTAATGATACATTAGACTCCATATTGCCTGCCTAAAATCCCTTAATTCATACATGTTGACATTGTGTTCCTACCTATGACTTGAGATGAGCATATTTTTACTAGTTGACTTAATTACAAGGTCCCTGAATATGGTATCATCATCCATATTGCTAGAGACGTGTGAAAAACATTACTTATTATTTTAGATTTTTCAAAAATTCACTTTTGAAATGAATGCATGCGAAAACTACCCACACTAGTAAAAAAACTTTTTTTTCCCCACATCCCCTTCTCTATATGTCAAGCAATTTGATACCATGTACCGGGGCTTTGTAATTAACTCACAAAATTAGTAAAAATTTAAGAATTTTAATGCAACATTTTACCACCTCTAGTGATAGGAAGGAACAGAATGTCAACATTTATGAATTAGGGATTACAATGATAATGGAGTCTAATGTATTGTACAGTAAACTGTAGCATTTATGACTGACCCTGTGGTTGCAATTAACTGAAGAAAAAAACTAGTGGAAATTTCACGACCATCTCTACCTATGACCTTCTATGAAGGTTGAGTTTACACCACCCTTGTAGAGATACTATATACATAACTCCATAACTTTACAATAAATAGACAATCATTGAGTATCTTAATCTTACATTTTTCATTTAAGAAGATGGAACTAACCTATATGAATCTCTATAATATAGAAAAAGATATTTTTATTATGTTTATTATCCTAAAATACTTAAATAAAAATAAGCTCAACAACTATAAAAGCCATTAAATGACAGCATTACATTTCGCGTTCAGCATTATACATTGGCTTTGAGAACTGCGTTCCAAACGCTAAAAGATAATGCATTAGCACAGATATAATTGTCCGGCGAGATCTTGATGGGCTGCTCAACCTGTAATTGGAAAACAGCAATATTTTCTCTACATGGCTCTGTTATTTAAAATAATATACTTGCCACTAGGTGGCTATTTCTGATCATCTCATTTTACCGTTTTAATTACATTTTAATATCCTTGGCTGCATAAACAAAGATAAATTACAGACCTTGTTCTATCCGGCTGCTTGCTCAGGCACAATCTGTAATAATATCAGCTTTTGTTTGTGCCTCTTCTAATTAGATTCTGAAATCTAGGCTTCAGCAATCAATAATTTTAATTTCAGAATCGCCTTTTGATCTTACATTTCATGTTTGTTTGCTGCAAATGATCAGCAGAACAAAGCTAATAATTTATGCAGGAAGGGGGAAAAAATAATAATATATCTCCGCAGCACTGGATAAGTGTTCGAACCATCAAGAGAAGCCTGCAGACTTAGTTTGACACAGGTCTAATTAGCATGCAGATATGCGTCGCCTCATTGGCAATTCAAATTGCCTTTCCTTTTTTTCCCAGATTGTACTTCAAATTGTGCTACTCAAACATTGTATTTGATTTCCAAAGCCCCCCTGGGCATGCCATAATATCTGCCTTCATCCTTATATGAAGCATTTATTGAACAGTCTGTTTCGCCTGTTTTTCCTTTTGTGTGTGTGTGTATGTTTTTAAAACACCCAAGCTATGTAACCCAGGGATCTGCTTTTGTCTATGAAGACAGCAACCAGTTGTTCTATGGCACGGCACGTGGCACATTAAGTATGGTAGCAGACAGGCACTGCCTTGCTAAGCTCTGTTCACATGATGGCTGTTGTTGAGAGGTCTTCATCTTGCTGCCACTCATGGAAAAGGGGGAGGATATCTTCTCAGCATGCATTAATATGCGGCACATAACAACTTGTCTGAATGCCAGTCTTCAGTTCTTCATTACACAAAATGGCTGGATTGCCGTCATTGTTTTTTCTAAAGCTTCCTGCATGCTCCCAGAAGGCATTGACTGTCCTAGTGCTATCAGTATGGTGGCTTTTGCATCTGAAGTTGTCTGTGGTATGACACATTGGAAATTCCTGCCAACATCAAGGCCTTTTTTTCTTAGCCATACAGCAACAAGTGGTAAAATCAATGATGTACAGTTATTCAGCAATGTAATTCATTTCACTGACTCTGGCTTTTGGCCAGATCCGCCACCTGTCTCTGGCTCTGCTTTCTCTCTCGCTCGCTAGCATGAATTTGTCCTACATTTTGTAATGATCCCTTCTTGCCTTGCTGCGTGGCAAAGGTAAAGTACCAATACCCCCCCTTCCCATTTGCCATAGGGGGTGGTATGACTTCAGTGGCACTCCAGATATTCCATCATCATGCCAAAGGTCAGGAAGAAAAAAAACTGCAAGAGACTTGTATGTATCATATTGCTCCTGCCTCAGCTTTTTTCCCTTTTTGTTAAAAGCATTAAGATGGATCTGTCTCACAAGGGAACATTTCCTGTTTCATTAGAGTATCTTCGTTTCCTTTTTCGGAGGCTGGCACCATACGCCACTGCACAGCTCGTGAAGTGTAGACTATTGGAAGCTCGTGCATCCTTGCCACCAAGCAACCTTCTGCAATGGAGACAGGGTGCCTACTTCAGGATCTTATGCGTGCTTGCTGTTTGAAGCTGCAGAAAAGTGAATAATCAATTAAGTATTGATTTCTTGTACGATTTGGTAAATTTCAAAGGCAAGACAAAGAGGATGGCTTAAAGGAAAGCACTGCAGGGACTTGGCGTAAATTAAACAACTAACAGCAGTGCAGAATAAAATAACACCTCAAATGAATATTTCCCTGGAAGAATTAGTACCAGCAATTGGAAGACAATGGTGGATTTAATCAAAGCGGCAAGCATCCGAGCATCTTAACTATGAGACGGGGGAAGGAGCTAATTATAACCACAGATTTTAATGGAGTTAATTTGACTGAACGGATGCAAATGTGCTTTATTTATGGATGACAAAACAAGCCTACAGCATCGACATTGGAATTATCGCATATGCTTAACATCAAAAATCCTTAAGATATCGAGCCAACAGTCCATTATGATTTTTTTTTCCAAAGCAGGTATTTATACGTTAGGACAAATCTGAAGATAGATGTAATACAAATGAGGATTGCATGAAGAAATGCATGTTTTAATAATCTTTTCTTACCGAAACCAGCCTATAATTTTCTTCATTTAACACTAAACTGTTCTTTTAATCCCTTAAGCTATTTATTGTAATAAATATACATATATGTATATATATATATATATATATTTTAATACTGTGTAGCTTTTGTTTCCAGGGTTCAGTTTATTAACAGCAATTTTGTGTTCCTTAAGAATTTTTTCAGTAGAGGGGAATTATACGGAAGAATGAAAATTAGAAGGTAATTTTTGTGTTTTGCATTTATATGTAATCTTGGGACAGATCTGAATGAATAGTGTCTTATAGTCAGTGAGGTCTGTAATTATGAAAGAATTTTGAAACGTGGAGGGAAATAGGACACTTTCTGGATGATGGGCACAATATGGTATAATCATTGGAAAAAAAAAATTACTGTTCTGGCTGCAATTATAATATCTTGACTGTTTAACTCTTTCACTTTCAGCTTTGATAATCAAGGCAAGCCCATTGATTGCAGCGGCAGCTTTGTTAATGTGGATGCATTGCTATATCGTGCAAATGTTCTACCTAAATATTCTTATTCTTCATTTCCATTCTTATCTCACCCTCTGCTATCCCTCTATTTTCCCCATCCTGATTTCTTGCTGTCTTGAAAGCTACGTTCCTGAAGCCTATCACAGAAACCACTCTGCATTAAGCTGAAACACAAAGACGATGTAGGAATAATGAATCCTCATTTGCATCAACATTTGTATTCAGATTTGCTAGGCTATAAACTTGCCAGATCAAGCAGCATATTAAACAGATATCGCCCTAGTAAATTGCAGCTTTTGCAATAGTGGAGCCTTGTTGTGTTTTTAGGAGTGGCTGGTAAAGTACCATGACTGTAGAGATTGTATTGGTTCGTGCCTCTTGCAGTACATGATGTCAGTCTGGGTCATTGGAAGACTACCAAATACCAGTGAGGATTTTTTTAAGGCATACCAGGACATGTGACCAAGCAAATTCTCCGCTTTCTAGAAACTGCTGTCAATGAGTCTTACAGGCACAGGTGGGAACACTGGAGGAGGATGGAGGACACTTGGTGCATCATCAAAGGATTACATCATCCATCATCACTATTTACTTGTGGATTATACTGCTCAGCTGACTAATACAACTGACTAATATGTCCTTTGGAACCTATAATCCTTTTTATATTTTTTAATGCACTAAATGTACACCATGCTATGTGTAGGAGAGGCTTCTCTATGCTGATTATGGTATAACAAGTCTTATTTTGCTTTATTATCTCTAATGAAATATTTTTGGATGACATTAATGGAAAACACTTGTAGTTATTGATATTTTTTATATGTAAATATAATAATTTGATTTTTCTAATCTGCTTTATAGGATCAGCCCTACCTGCTATTGATGTTGTAATGCTGACTTCTCTAAGCGTTGGTGTTGATCCTTGCATAATGACTATATGAGTTGCTGTATAAAATGTTCTGCTTTTCTCTGATTTCCTATTTTATATGATTTTTACAGGTAAAGGTAGAAGTTTGCATACTGATGCAAGGGTATGAGAGATGCCTGCTTCTCCAGTACGGTTAATGATCAGGAATAACCGCTCCTAGCATAACGACGATGGTTTCATCCTATTAAATGGCTGATTAATCATACCTTTCAAGATATTCATGTTACACTTAGTTATATACTGTGCCTTTGCATAAAATTGGACAATTTACATATCCCACGATATGTAGATTCTTCGTCGCTGTAATCATTTCTGCTTCCATAGTGTGCACTGCAGCAACTAATGACAGCGGGAGCAGGAAATGTTATTGTCATTTAGTCTCTAGAACTGAGACTGTGTGCTTACCATAATCTACATAGAATTCATCGTCATCAGGGGTTTTGCAAATCATCCTCCAGAACCCTTTCAAGTCACCAAGTTTGGGGGCGGTTTGAAAGACATCGGTAAGATTGGCACAATAAAGTGATTTATTTGACTCATCAGAGTAAATACTAGATTTGTAAAAATCTCTAAATGGTTAAAGCAGCGTTACAATAATATACTGACATCTTACAGCTTAATGACTGCTTCTTATGATAAAATGAATATAGGGCCATGTTGCTATGTCTCCTCAGGTACCCTGCGCCGTGGTATAGTCTTTTCTTATTTATACAATAAAGTGCATTATACCAAGACTTACATGACTTTTGTATAGCTCACTGCTTCCCAGTTTGACAGTGAAAACATTGAACAATAGGCACATTGTATCTGATGTACAATCTCTTAATGGCTATTCTGCTCTGCATTGAACAAGTTGTGCAGATTTAAGTCTGGGTTTTCAAAAATGTAGTAATTTTGCAGTCATGCACTAAATTCCTTTCAGAATATATGAAATTACAGGTTCTTATTGAACGTAAAGATATACCATTTAGAAGACAGAGGTAATGAGCTACAGAAAGAATATTTCTGTGTATGTATATTTATATATGTATATTTAATATTCATGCAATCCTATACAGGTGCACACTAATCATTGGTAAACTATGTTTTAAAGCCATTTTATATAAAAATACTTGACAATCCAATCAGCACTCAGTGCTACTAATCATGACTATGATTGTCTTCAATATGGTCATAACAGGTGACACATTTTGCCATTGTGATTTGGAACAAGTGTACATAGGCATACATATGGTACAGGCAAAGCCTTTCAATAAATAACAGCTTGTGGTGCACGTGTAGAGATTTCTATCCCTTCATCCCTAGTGAATTATGTAAAAGCAATATTCATGTGCTAAATGACCAAGATGCAGATAATTACGCCATTAACTCCCCATATGTTGAACAAAATCATTCTCTTGTTTAAAAGGGTCCCAACGGTTACAGCTTGCGCAATTCATGGGCAGACAACACATGTGACATTAAAGTTTAAAGACCATCATCTAAAAAACTTTACAAAAAAAAGGGAAAACATAGATAATAATACTACATAATACTAAAATTAGAAGGAAATAATAGATATATTAGATACATAATAAAATTGGATATAATTAGATAATTGAACATACTGGGAATGTAATGAAATGAAAACAAGATACAATCCAAATGAGAGCTCTGCTTCTCCAATATTACATCTGTATGAATGGCCTGTGTCTAATATAAATAAGTGGAGGTATAAAACATTTACTCTTCATCTATGCCTGTTTGTTTAAGGAAAAGTTTTGGAATTTCTATGTTCGGAACTTTATGTTTTACTCGACATTGCAAAGGCCTACTTGTGAGGATATGAACTATATAGACCCCTTTGTAATGTAAAGTTACTGGTAAATGTGAAAAGAGGTTTTGACACATTGCTTTGGACACTGAAGTTCTGCTGACCTTAGCTGATACTTTGCAGGTAAAAATCAGAACCTCTTTTTCTTGATCTGAGCATAACAGACATGTTACTATTTTTTTTTTTGAGTGGTCATATAGTATATCCTTTACAGAAAAATGTTGTGTGATCTTAATGTCCTTATGTCATCAAGTGATTAATCCGGCATATCCTGTGACTTTAAATGTGCATCCAATTTATTTTACAGACAATATGAATGATAAATATATACACAGTGTTCAAAGTTGAATGACTTGGAATATAAAGTGTACTGCAACGCATATAGGGTAGAGAGAGGCCAGAGCATGCCACATAAAGCACAATGTTTAGAACGTGGTCAACATTCCACTGTTGCCAAATGCTGATCAAATTTTTTTACTTTAACTACTTTGGTCTTGTATGGTTTAATTTATTATCATGGTTCTAAAAAAAAGAGGACTATATATTCCCCAATTGACAAAACTTTGCATTGTATTTACACCATGAGGATTTAAATCATAAAAATACAAATGTAATGTGTCTTTCCCGACCGAATCCTGATTTCAATAAATCCTGGATTTAGGAGGGAGGAGGCATTATCCTTCTTCCTAAGATCCCACTTTTGCAGATGATGTATGGAGCAGGAAGTTAAGGGGGAGAGTAACGCCCACTCTTGAGTTAGCCCTCCAGCAAACAGAAGGGAGGGACAGTAAATTTTCTTATACCGGAAGTGACACAGTATTTGGAAAGTGGCAATCTGCCGCCTCAGCACTTCCATGTTCCAAATGAAGGAAGTGACACGTCAAGTTTATTTACTAACTTTTTTAACTCTTTTAACTTCCATCAACAGAATAAATGCATAGATTTAACTTGGATATATATATATATATATATATATATATATACTGTATATATATATATATATATATATATATATATATATATATATATATATTTATTATGCTTGTTATAATGGTCAAAAAATAGAAGTAGTTTTTACTTTAACTGATAATTCCTTCACCCTACATTGCAGTAATTCCCTGTTTAGCCTGAAATGACAGGTTGTAAAAATCACTATATGCATTTATCTACATAACATCTTCTGTGGGTTAATGCACATATACATATTTTGCCATATCATTTGTAATTCTTATGCTAGTGTGTGCTCTCGCTTTTTCAATGACTATACCCAAAGGGGATATCATGTATATCCAACCCTCATTATTATTTTCAATATACATTGTTACTGCCAATCATTTATTCAGTATGTTGCTCATGTTCACCTGTGGTGTTTGCACATATATTTGTTTATAGGATGTTCTCAACAGTTTTCATTATTACCCAGGTATATAAATTTGCCTATGGGGAGATTGCAGATCCCTTTCAGATAGACTGTGAACCTGTATCTTTAGATTGGAAGTTAACAAATTGCATGTTTTCAACCACTGGGGTTTATTGGGTTGTGTCTGAGTTTATTTGCTGCTTATTGAATGGAAGTCATGTCAAGAGTCACAGTTCGTCATTGTGGATATCAATAGCATGGATTATCAATTTGTTCAAATCAAATTGGGAGATCATCACGTTGCTTTACAGCTGTTGTCCAGTAAATAACTTCCCTGGGGAATCTGCTTTATAACCTTGGGGTTTGAAGGAATAATTGGAATGCCGAAGCCTGAATGGACATTTGGAGAAAATCATCTAGTGGCAGCAGCATCTTTTCTAATTTGCTGGTCATCACCATTTTGTAACTAACTTTTTCACTTTCATATCTATTAATATAGCAATTAATCTAATATTCATAAGATTTTCAGATGTTCCTTAGAAATAAAAAAGTCCTGACCTTGTTGACCTCTAAGGTAATAATGCTGATACAAAAATCAATTAAGACTAAAAGTCTATGGAGAACATGTAGATTCCATCCATTCTTATAAAATTTGTCATCAAAATAAAATAAAACATTTCTATTATGGTAGCAGCACATATACTTCAGGTTGTGTTAAACTTTAAAATATTTGATCCCTAATTTGAAAGTCTCTGTAATCATGCTGAATTGGTCCTTCCCCTACACTACAAGGGCCAAATGCTATTTTTTTCAAGGAAACTATTAAAGAGTAATTTTTTATGTGACAGAGCACTAAAGGGAAGGTTTGAGTTCCAGTCCTCTAAGCAAGGGAGATCTTCAGTAAAAATTTTGTTTATCCCATCCAGTGCAGAAGCCTACTGAAAAGTGGTAGAGTTCCCAGAGCTTTAACAAAAACAATCAGATCTATGTTTATTATTATTTATATATTATGAAGTTAGATCTTATACATGCACACAAAACTTTGTGTAAGTAGTCCTATTACCATGTAACAGGAGAAACTACATTTGGCCTGTAGTGATGATCAAGTGACGATATTTGCAATAAAAAATTTTGATTAGAATATCCACTGTCAACACTAGAGATGGTCGAATTTTTTTTCAAAAATTCGACCATTTCGCCGGTTTCGACTTAATTGCAAAGCACCTGAGCATGGTATCCTCACTAAACTTGCTGGAGATGTAGAGAAGGGTTGGGGGTATACTACAAAAAAGAAAGTAAGTCTCTAACACAAATAGTCTTTTCACAAATTAAGTTCAAAGTCAAGTATAAAATTCGAAAATCAGAATTTCGACTTGAACTTAATTTATGCAAAAACTGCATGTGCTAGAGCAAACCTTTTTTTTTTCAAATGTTCCTCCAATCCTTCTCTACATCTCCAGCAAGATTGGTGGTGATACCATTTTCAGGGGCTTTGCAATAAGCTCACAAAGTTTGCAAGTCGAAAAATTCGACCATCTCTAGTCAACACTATTGGCCTGTAGAGATGGTCGAATTTTTCGACTTGCTAACTTTGTGAGCTAAATGCAAAGCCTCTGAAAATGGTGTCATCACCAACATTGCTGGAGATGTAGAGAAGGGTTGTGGGAACATTTGAAAAAAAAAAAAGTTTTGCTCTAGCACTTGTAGTTTTTGCATAAATTAAGTTAAAATTCACAGTCGTAATTCCGATTTTCGAAATTATTAACTTGACTTTGAACTTAATTTGTGTAAAAACTATTTGTGTTAAGCTAGCCATACACGTGTCGGATTCCATGGCTGATCGATCACCCATCCGATCGTTTCCGGCGAGCGATCGGCCAATTAAGAGTATCCGATCGCTGCATACCACCTTGTCCAATGGATTCCGGGACGATTCCGTGTCCGATTGTCCACCTCACAAATGGCAACTCCCCCTGATCTGTGCAGAATCGGATCAAAAATTCGATTCCGGCACGATCGTTTGGCGTGCACGCGCCCGGAATCGATCGTGCCGGAATCCGGTGGGAATCCGACATGTGTATGGGGGCCTTTAGAGACATACTTTTTTTCTGTAGTGTACCCCAACCCTTCTGTACATATCCAACAAGTTTGGTGATTATACCATGTTCAGGGGCTTTGCAATTAACTCGAAATCATCGACCATCTCTATTGGCCTGTACATTATGGTATGAAGGCTTTTGGGTCTTAAGGGAGGATATTCATTTGCTAGTGCTCATGTTCCAATAAAACACTGACACTCAGGTTAATATTCTATAGGTATAGTCACCTATCAATGTTCATCAAGTTTAGTAAAAAAAAATAAGCTTTCCTTGTGTGAAATACCAATAAATACACAGAGCAAACAATTGTACCATTGGACATAAGCATTGTCACAAAAATTCTAAAAGTCTATGGAGAACATAGAAATAAAAACATTTATATTATGGTAGCAGCACTTATACTTCAGATTGTGTTAAATGTGAACATATTTAATCCCTAATTTTAAAGTCTCTGTAATCATTGTAAGATGGACAAACAGATAAAGATCAGGAGTCTCAGACTCTGACCCGGGGCCAAACCTGGCCTACTGTGCAATTTTATTTGGCCCATGAAATTATTTTTTAAATGTTATTTAAGAAATGAATGACAAATTTGACATTTGCGGTCACATGTGGTATAGTATTACACTTTGCTTATTCCAGATTCAATGTTAAAGCAAAACTTTATTTCTACATGAAAAGGTTCTGCATCTCATGAGAACAAAAAAACATCCACAATTTTTTTTATAAATATCAAGGTTGGCCTTGACTTTGTCCAAGTTTTTTAATTTGGCCCACTATGCTTTAGAGTCCTCCCGATATAGATAGACTTAACCTCAGTGATATATAACTATATGGTATTGGTACCAGGAGTTCTTAGTATTACCAAAATGTGCCACCCTTTTTAATAAAGACTTATAAAAATAGCCCTATGCCCAGGTTGAAGGTCCTGGGAAACCAACTAATAGAACAAGTCAAATATGTCGTTTAACTAAGGTCTTTAATCAATAATGGACCTAAATCAAAATGCACGTCAATAAAAGGAAAGAAGGTATAAGTACAAATATTAAAATCCCAATGTTTAACATACAATCACCAGTATATCATACAGTTGTTTTATGCAATATTACTCAGAATCAGAGATTTAGTGAGTCCACTTGTACTCCGACGCGTTTGGTCCCTAGATTGGGGCTCATCAGGGAGAGTGGATCACTGGAAAATATTCAACACTGTATCAGTCCCACTTGGTGATTGAGTATACAAGAGATGGTGGTGTTGGGTGGTCAACCTGCCGCGGCTCCAATGGCCCAATGCACTAGAGCCTCCTCTGTAAGTGCACCTCTAGCCCAGATGAGGGTGGGGGCAGATGGAATCCCAACAAAGTTTGGAGGGGAGGATACGTGGCGGAGGACGGGAGGGTTAGGATGATACAGCGGCTCGTGGGGGTCCAGTCATATCTGCCAAACAGAGGGAGTGGTAGATGGTCGGAGTCCCATCAGATGGTAAGTCGGCAGGAGAGCTGGCGCACAGATGGTCCGGGAATGCAGGTCGGAGCCAACAACCCTGGCCTCAGTGGCCGTCAAAACTTAACCATTTGAAAAATTCCCTTTTGATATAATGGTTTTAACTATATTAATACACATTACTTTACACTTACACTTTACAGTTAGAGCAAAAAAATAATTTACTATATATATATATATATACTATATGAATGTCACAGATATTACAGACTAAATGGTATCACTTGAACTCCAAACTCAGTGTTTCAGACTGTAAGTTTTATTAAATTTTACTTTAAGTTCTACTTTAGGTGACCCTTACCTGCTTCTGTGACAAATCAACCAAAATAAACTATTAGAAGTCTTTCTCTTTATTCATGCCACAGAACGTATTTAAGAAACAGTCACTTTCTGCAACAATTGCACTAGAAAAAAGTTTGTAATAATAAAACCAGCAATATCACAGAGGCAAAAGGCCATTCATATAACAAACACTTCTACTTCATGGAAGTAGAAAGTATTCTGTTCATGATAACTCACGGCAATCCATCATAAATTTTGTTTCAATGTGTTGACTGCTCTGATACAGTGTTTGGAGTCAGTAAAGTATTGTTCATAGACAATAGCATGGATTCAAAAGTTTATATGGTTAAGTGATTTCTAGTGAAATATATATAGAAATAAAGGTCAGGCAAAGCAGGGAATTACAGAGGATTGCATAAGAGAATGTACTCAGTCTTTTAAGTTAGTTCATGTATACTAATAGAGACACAGAACTCAAGAAAAAAGGTTCATTTCAGTTCAGATCAGTTTAATGTATAAGTGGTTTATTCTTCTTTGTGGCCTTGCATTGTCTGAATGTGTAGCAGGTATATAAAGCAAAATGCATTCAAAGTAATAAAACTTATCTAACCTGGTGAAATCTAAGTAAAAACAACTGTCCATTGTAGAGGAAGGCCCCTTGCCTGCTGCGTGAAAGCAGTGGTCTCTCTGTAGGGGTCAAAAATATTTCTTTCCTGAAGAACAATTACATCTGTCACAATGACAGAGAAAATTTGCTGATGGTCAAGCTTTAGTTCTGATTTCACAGATGGAAGGTTGGTCCCCTACAAAGGCAATGGTTTCTAAATGGAAACTACTCTACGGACTCCAGGGATCAAGCACCCAATCATTCAGTGATTTTTGCATCACCACAATGAGAACAATAATTTACTGATCACATGCAAATCGATGTGTATAAGGCTACCTTAAGTGGATATTTCATACAAGGTTTATGTCAGGATCCAGGACAGAGGAGGGGACCAGGCAGGCAACACACACTGAGATCCAGACAGAGGTGGTGGTGACAAAAAACAGATTTATTTGCAGACATACTGGAAAAAACAAACAAAGGTGAGAAAGTGTGAGGTACAGTGGTATCCAGGGTTCATGGTTCAGGTTCAGGGACAAGAAGCCAGGGAAAGAATGAAGTCCAGTCCAGCCAAGCAAACAGATACAGATACAATGAACAGCAAGCATAGTCTGGATGAAGCACACCTAAATAGCCCTTCTAAGCTAATGAGGAAGGTGTGAGCTCCACCCAGCCCACGCTTGCAGGGAGCCACCTGCTGATGACTGTGGGACTAACCCATGGATGGGCAATCACAGTGCCACCAGCAGGCGGTGACTGGAACAGCCAGGGTCCTAACAGCTTACTTTTTTACTAAACCCTAAGAATATTGTCAGGCGACTATTTTCTATTCCTTTAAAATATTGTCTGGGTACCAATTTGCAAGAGAACTAGCAAAATGGTGTCTTCCCGTATGATCCAAAGGCCTTCATATCATAACCTACAGGACAAATGTAGTTTCTCCTGATTTAAAAGGGTAATAGGTCAACGCACTCCAGGTTTTGTAGAAGATCTAGCTTCATAGTATTTTTTTAATTTTGTGGACCAAATATAATTGCACTGTAGGCCAGATTTGGCCCCTGGGTCACAGTTTATTACCCATGCTCTACTGAAAAGGGTTCTAGTTAGGGCACTGGTTGGGCCTCTCTTGGACAATTAGACTAATTACCTCCCCTGTATTGACTTGACACTGTGTGCTTTGGGTATCATGCTGCAAGGTGAACCTACAACCCAGTATGCCGAGGGCCCTCAAGAAACAGGTTTTGATTTAGGATATTGCTGTCCTTTGCTTCATACAGTTCACCCTTAATCTTGGCCAGTTTCTCATTCCCCATAGAATGATGCTGCCACCACCATGCTTCACTGTTGGGAGGGTATTAGACAGGTGATGAGAGTTGTATGGTTTTTCTCACACATAACATTTAAATTTGAGGCTAAATAATTCAATATAAAGTAAAAGACATTAGAACTAAATTTTATGTATTGGTACGAAAGGTTAAATAGTTATATAGATGTGATACTTCATGTTTTTTCTTTTCAATAAATTCACAAAATTGTCAAAACTTTTTCTCATGTTGTCATTAAGGAATATAATATATGTTATATATAACATAATATAATTGAAAAAGGCTGAAGGGGTCTGAATACTTTCTGAAACCTCCTGTATATAGACTCACAGGTATCTGAAATTTTAAATATACTTACAAGTAAGTTAGCATATTCTTAATTTACAACAGGGAAAAGCAAATCTCTTTCTGTCAATCTAATACATATAGTCTGTATAACCAGCCGTGATGCTTGACCAGTTCCTTCAGAAATAAACTATATTTAAATATACCACAGGGAAAGCTTTCACTCACCTGTCATAAGTACCTATGCATGCTATGAATTTAATCATGTATATCCCTACTTAATAACTGATAGTCATATGCAAGCAAACATTGTGAGACTGCAATTTGTGCCACTTGTGGGAAATATGCCAAACAGAGACTTAATATTGAAAAGTTTCATTATACTGTACTGCTTATTATCTACTTCAAAAAGGTGAATATTTCTGGTGATTCAAGAAGGTATCATGTTAGATTTTAGTTGAAAGCATACAGTTAACATGTCACTAAACTAAGCCGTATTTTATTATTACAGGCTTCAGAATAGCATTGTCTGTTACTATGTGTATTTCTTTTAATATAAAGTCTGTTTTGTTAATGGAATATACCTGATGAGGAAAGTTACATGGTCTTCCTCTTTTTGAGTGACAACACTCTGCAGAACGATGTTTCCCCTGCAGAGACGCCACCAATATCAAAATGTATCACTGTCCCAAAACTAAAGTGGCGATGTTTGCATTTTGTTTCTTTTGCATGACAACAAATGCTACAATCTGCTCTGCAAATTTTTGGAGCAGTGGTTCCCAAACTTTTTTAGGATTTCTTGTGTCTTTTTTAGGATGTCTTATTAGCTTGCGGACCCTTTTAAATAAACTACAATCGATCTATAGGCTATTGTTACCAAAAATGTTTTGGCAAACAATAATTTAGTTAACCTCCTTGGTGGTATGCCCAAACCCAGTTTGGGCATACTTGCTTGTGTTCTGTGAGCCTTCCGGTGCTGTAGACCTCCATGTTACCGGAAGGGGCATTGCTTTCCCGGCATCGCCGGCTTTATTGGCGAGAATAGAGGGGTAGAATGGAGGGCGGGAAAGCCTGGCACAGTACAGTGTACTCTGCCTCGATTGCCCGTATCGTGATGATTTCTACCGCTAGGGAGGTTACACAATGTCAAATGTTAGTAATCAAATGTACATTTAATGGTATGGGTGCTTCTGCTTTACATGAACCAGTTCTTCTAGGTTAGCCTAGGGAAACTATCGTGTCATTTGTTTAATCTGTTTTGGCATTTTGTTTTGAGAGCAGGTATGAAAAACGCTAATAGGCAACTTAACAGCAACCAGTGGCAAAAAATGCAAATAGCCCAAAATTTCAATCTAGTGACCACTTCACAGTCCCCCTAAAACTACACCCCCTTAGTGGACCGCAGACCCCAGTGGGAAAACCACCGATCTAGAACCTACTGTAGACTTGCAGGTAAATAGGTGATATTCTCAGACTATAAGACTGGAATAAATGATAAAAAAAATAATAATAATTTGTACTGGTTACTAGCCATATAGATATAGGGATATATTATATTATGTCAGCCCTTTCAACCTGAGGGCAAGAGGGCACATGGGTTTATTGACATTTGCAACAAAAAAAATGAATGTAACATTGTCATTTTACAATACATCATGTAGCGTTATGACCCAGTATTACCACTGGGATGCAAATTATATAATAACAATGGTCCCATGTAGAAAAATGAAATACATGCATAGAAACAAAAGGAAAGTGAGATTTTTCTATTGGCTCAAATTTCGAGCCGTGCATTCCAGCCTTTACAATGTAATTTTTACTTTTATTGTTGGGATGTGGCACTTTTTGATACCCTGACCCTTTCTATGGCATGCCATGTGTGTGATGTTTATGTTTATTTCTAACTTTTCTCTTTACAAGTAACACCTTGAGTGACTCAAGGTGTTGCCTGTAAAGGGAGACATTACGGAAAACCCTACTTTATGGGTCTTCCACCCAAGCCACCTAGGCAAGAATAACATAGACAGGTTTGAGTCTGTTATGGCACATAAGAAGAAATCTAGAGAAAAGTTCCATCTTGCAATGGCCTGTAGAGTCTTCAAGTGAGATTTTACCTGCTGCATGTTTGAAGGGAATCTATTTAAATGAAGCATAACATGCCATTCAGTAGTGATGGCCGAACATCGGCCTGGACTGTCCGCGAACTGGCGGGTTGGACTTTTAAAGAAGTCCGCCGTCCGCCTGTTCGCGGACACATTCAAAATTTTCAAAAACGTCAGTGATGTCACATCCGTTCCCTGGAACGCATCCTGGAACGCATAGTTCCTGGTTACGGGAGCCGGATGGGACGTCACTGACGTCACTTCCTGTTCCGAGCCGGTATTTTAACTACAAGACCGGCTTCATGCCCGGTCTTGTAGTGAAAAGATTCTTCCTCCGGCACAATCTCGCAGGTTCTGATCCTGCCGGAGGAAGAATATAGATCTTCTTCTCGCCGGCGAACGGGGCGGATCGAACACCTGTACTGTCCGCCGGTGAGAGGATGGGCGAACATGCTTGTTCGCGGCCGAACTGTCCGCCTTGCGGACAGTTCGGCCATCACTACCATTCAGTCATGAGAAAGAAGTGGGCAGCAGTTTGTGTATTCATATGTATGTATTTTTTCTTTAGATTGTTCCCATAAGAAATCAAAGGATTGGGTGCTTGAAGTATGTTTGGACACAAAAACTACATTTAACATTTTTGAATGTTTTCTGGTTCTCCTAAAAAAATAAAAGCAACACAATAAAAATCTAAAATATACATATGCAGCTAATGTTATTGAATATAATTCTAGAGCAAAATTATGTAAGGATAAATTGATTGTGCTCACTTCACAAAACCCTTTTTTCTTAATATTCTTAATGTTAATAAGTATTACTGACCATAATCCTTTACTGATGGTCTGACAAACTGAGGCACCAAAATAAATTTTAGAGACTTCAGTGTGACCCTACTGCAGAAGGGAAACAATTTATGGGAGAGGGGTCATTGAACGCAATGAAGCAGTTGATAATGCACTAAAAATACTGACGTAAAATATATCCTCTGCCCTTAGGTTGACACTTTATTGTCGTTGTACATATAAAATCAGTGCATGCATTTTAGCTGTCTTACAAAAGTCTTCGAATTTACTCAATTATTCAGTCTTGGCTTATATTCAAACATTCATATTTTACACATTAGAATTTCAAAATCTCACACAGTTTGTATACAGCAGAAATGTCTGAGCATGGACATGTCTAATTCATACTGAACTGCAAAACTTGCTTTTTCCAGCATTTCAAATAGTAGTCCAAAAAATATAATGGAGA
The DNA here is from genome assembly GCA_036250615.1 of Ptychadena robeensis. Lineage (NCBI taxonomy): Eukaryota > Metazoa > Chordata > Amphibia > Anura > Ptychadenidae > Ptychadena > Ptychadena robeensis. The sequence continues at coordinate 28,213,459 of CM070036.1, read as the reverse complement.
AAGCATGGCTAAATGTCAGCCGTTCCAAAATAACAGTCTCTCAGGTAACCCCAAAATGAACACCCCAAAAGAGGCTTCTTACAGTTTCTTGAAAACGTGTCCCCGAACAGTCCATGTAATCTACAGGGGGAAGCAATCCAGCTCGTCTTTCATGGAAGTATCTTTCAGTAAGACCATGCTGATATCAGCTGACCTCATTATATTGCTGCTGTGCAGCCAAAACCCACCCCTCTCCAGCATCTTAGTGGTTACCTCAAGAAATCATACAATCACAATGAGAGACAGCATCTGCATTTTGATGCATTCTCCCAGGCCTGCATTCCACCTAAACTCCTGCATGGCTAACAACCAACGGGTAACCCTTGGATTCGTGTCTTTGGTTCTCCTCATAAAAGTCAAGGAGGCATGGTCCTAAATGAGGCGGAACCTCCTACCTAATATATACTTTAGGAAATACCTAAGGGAATCCAAGGCCCATTTTATTGCCAGGCATTCCCAACTTTGTTGATTTGAGGCTTCACCAAACCCCTACCCACAATGTACCCCAGGTACTTGCCCTCCTCCATCCTTATGGCACATTTTTCGGGGTTCACCTTAAATCCACCCACCCGTAAAGACTCTAACGCTGCCTGTACTTTGGGCGGGTGTGACTCCTAGTCCCGGCTTAAGATGAGAATGTCATCCAGATACACAGAAGAGCAGTTTGTCCCTTGCACGTTGGGAAGCTTGCTGGGGCCGTATGCAACCCAAAGGGCATGCACTTAGTGGATAGTGAAAATGCTCCCGAGCCTGCTTGGTAAGCAGTACCCTTTTGTCAGGTCTAGAGTGGTTATGTATCGGGCTGGTCCTAACCGCTCTATGAGGTCATCCACCCGAGGCATAGGATAGGTGGCAAATCTTGAGACTTCATTTATTCTCCTGAAGTCATTGCAGAATCACAGAGTTCACTATGGGGCTTGACCATTTACTCTGCGATTTCTCAATAACATCTTATTCTAGCGTTTAATCTCGTCCGAGACCGCTTTCCTGTGTGCTTCAGGAAGGCGATAAGGCTTGACCTGGACCTTAATATTGGGATCAGTAATAATATCATGCTCAATCACATGCATAAGGTCTGGCAACTCTGAGAAGGTTTCCTTATTTCTTTGCAGAAATTCCCTTATCTGCTGTGTTTGTGGTTTAGACAGAGGGGGGCAACTTTCACAAAATCTAGTCTTATTGGAGTCTGGGGGCTGGTGCTTACCAGTGCTGGGCTTTAGCAGATTGATGTGATAAATCTGGTAAGGTTTTCTTTTCCTTGGCTGATGGATTCTGTTGTTGACCTCCCCTATCGGTTCCACTACCTCAAAGGGCCCTTGCCATGTGGCTAGGAACTTGCTCTCAACCGTTGGTATCAGTACGACCACACAGTCCCCAACCTGAAACTGCCTAACTTTGGCTGACCAGTTATATACCCACCTTTGCGCCTCCTAGGCATTCTGGAGGTGTTCCTTCACTAAGGGCATTACTCTCTGTATTCTCTCCTGCATCTGTGCGGTGTGGCCTCACTCTCCCATGTCTCTTTGGCCAGGTCCAGCAATAGACGGGGCCTCCTCCCATACACCAGTTCAATTGGTGAAAACCCAGTAGATGCTTGTGGGACCTCTTGTAGTATAGCAAACAGTAATGCCGGTAACAAGCAGCCATAATCCTTTCTATCCTCCTGTGCTCCTGTAATCTCTTGACCAGGCCATCAGTCTGCGGATGATACACTGATGTCCACAACTGTTTTATCTGGAACATCACACTTGACATAAAGGGGGTCCCCTGGTCTGTGAGTATTTCTTTGGGTAACCCAGTTCTAGAAAACATGTAGAACAATTCCCGTTTTGGAGGCAATATTTCTCAGTGGGACCACTTCCAGGTACTGGCTTGCATAGTCCAGGATCACCAGGCTATACTGGTGTCCATGGGCCAACTTCACTATTGGACTGACCGTCTATGTGCTCAAATTGGACTTCAGTTATTGGGAGGGGAATTAAGGGTTCCTGAAGTGTGTTAACTGGCATGTGGGGCAGGAGGTACAATATTTATTGACATCAGCCTTTACCCCTGGTCTGTAAAACCGGTCATTGATGCAAGCCTCGGTTTATGAGTGCCTCATTGTAAGCCGTGTCTAACACCATCCTCCTAAACGCCCGAGGAACCAGCAACTGCTCCACAACCTCAGAGCATACGTTGGTGGCCCTGTAAAGCTGATTTCTAACACAGTAAATTGGGGAAACCTCTGCTCTGCACCTGGATCTAGGAGCACCGCATCTAACACGGATACCTTTTCTCTGGCATTGACCAAAGTGGGTCCCGCATCTGGGAAGCCACAAAGGATTCCTAGAGACTTCTAAATTAGGGTTTACCAGATTTGAAGGTGCCTTCTCCTCATCTTCCACCAGCATGATCTGTAGTGGTGAGATGCCCCCCCCCCTCAGAGGCAGACTTATTCCCTGAACCCACACTTTCAGACAAATCAGCATTAATAGAGATATTCATTTCTGGCATAAGGGCAAGGGAAGCATCACATTTGTTAGACATGCATTGGTCATGCCTATTTCGGGTCATCCTAGCTGGAAATCAGGGCAGCAAACGGTCTCTTGCTGTTGTGCCAGGCTCTCCTGGAGGGTCTGTAGCTGGCAGACATGGGTCTGTTTCATGCTGGAAGGCCTGCATGGCATTGGCCTGTAACACGGCCTTCACTAAGTTCTCTATTTTTTTAAGTGTGTGCTGGCTCTTTAAATGTCAGGTTTTTTCTTGCAAAACAAAAAGGGACCTTCAAGAAATTAACCATCCAGAATGGAAACAATTCATTTGCCAGGAACATAGTCTTTTACAAATGCTACATGGGACTGTGAACAAGCCAGGATAGCCAATTTTGTAACATATCTGATTGACAACCAAGATGGAATCCACTTTACCAGCACCCACAGCGATTAAACTATAGATTACTTGGATGTACAATTCTTCATTTCTCTCAACCTTACCACAGAAACCAGAACATTCTTAAAAAAAAATTATGCTTTTATTCACCTGTGCAAAAATAAAAGAAACTTCTTAATCTACGGGCACCTCCAAATCAGACTTTTTTGGGAAGTGAAATTCCTAACTCTTGCTTATATACATTTTATAACTTAGTTAGTACACTTGTAAAATATTGGTGTTTCTGGTGAATTACTTATATTTAGTGATGGCCGAACTTCGGCCGTGTCCGTCCGTGAACGGGCGGAGCGGACTTTTAAAAAAGTCCGCTGTCCGCCCGTTCGTGGACAGATTCAAATTCCCCGCCTCTCACTGACGTCACATCCGGGTTTACGAGCCGGATTTTCACTGATAGACCGGGTTCTCTACCCAGTCTTCAGTGAAATATTCTTCCTGCGGCGGGATCTGGCTGCTAATGATCCCACCGCAGGAAGAATAGAGGGATCCTTCTCGCTGGCGAACACGGCGAGTCGTACACCCGTACTGTCCACCAGCGAGAAGGAGGGCGAACATGCTTGTTCGCGGCTGAACTGTCCGCCTTGCGGGCAGTTCGGCCATCACTACTTATATTATACAACGCTTTTTTTTAGGTAAGAGGTGCTTTAGGAGGTTCAGAACGGATTATGGGTATATTCACTTATAGCAAAAAATTTTGTTACAACCACCCCTTGCAAACAAATTTAATTCCTAAGTGAAGGGTTCACTGTATAGTGTTTAGAATGCACACGAGTTTTCATTATGGTCTGTGCATAGATATACTGTATTTACATCCAAAATCCCCATTCGACTTATTTTAGTTGTGGCTGTCATAACGACTGATAGCAAGAAGAATTATAAAAGATATTTTATTGTTCTTAAGTCAAGACTGTATTTTTTTGTTTCAGATTAATCTATTAGACTGTAAGCTCAATTGGGCAGGGTCCTCAACAGCTGTACCTGTGTATTGTTGTGTTACATCTCAACTCAATAGTACAGAACTGCAAAAATGTTGGTGCTATATAGAGAAAAGATAATAATAGGTGCTAAGGATAGTGGTGAGGTATATGAGGGGAGGTATGGCTGGCTTTAGAACTTCTACCAGGATTTTATTAATATATTTCTCTCTACTGAATCTCCTTTCAGGATGGTAGTCAATGTCATTGAGATTAAAAGGATTTTTTTATTGTGTCTAGGGATGAGCAATATAAAAAACATCATTGATGGGACACAGACCACACACAACAAAAACATTTAATAAACTTGAAACGATCTTTAAAATTTTTATCAAGTGAAATAATACTTTGTTTTGGTCACACTGTAAATTTGATGTACCAGTTAAGTGGGATTTTCAAATGTTTGCATGTTATGCTATAAACTATTATAAGCCTGCACCTATGCCAAATATAAAACATAACCTTTAATAGTAACTTAACCATACATTTTCAGTTTACTGAATGAATAAATAAAGCTTTGTCATGGAAGCTGTAGGCCTGAGCACCACCCAGGACCTATTAGAATTTAATTTGCCATTGATTCCCCTGCAATTGCTTATGTTAGTCTCATTTTTAAGTGGATATGGTAATACAATTACATTAAATCTATCTATCCACAGACAAGCTACTGTTATTTTTAAGACACTGTCTTTCACTTTGTGCTGGTTGTACTATTAAATCTAGATTACAATAAAATTGTTATATTAAAAAAGCCTGAACAAGTCTTATTAATGGAAGATGGTACTTTTAGAGAGGTAATGGAATATTTATCTTGGGAAGGCACATTAAAACAGAAAGAAGCTCTGTCATACTTAATTGCCCTAATATTGCCCATTGGTCTAAAATGCATCTGGTTTTTACAGATTGTTGTAAACACTGGGATGATATCCCAATAATTGAATCTTTAGGATGTGCATAATTTCAGCCAGTTACAAACATACTTTTAAATCAGAAGTGTTTTGTGATTTATTACTGGCTAATCTATATTTAAACAACTATTTGTTAATATATAGCATTTAAAGCTATCCATTTTTAGACATCATGCTGCATTGGTTTATGATGTCATATATTGAAATATGCAGGATGTGATTATGGTATCTAAGCAGTTATAAATATTAATCAATATAAGATGATTACCCCCCCCCCCCCAACTACTTTACAATTATACATTGCATAAAAGGTGAATGAGGGCAACTAGAAGACGCACAACATTCCTACTTTAACAAGCAATCACTGTATGTTAATTTACCAAATTGAATAAAAATAATACATAATTACATTTTATTTTCTTGTTAACATGTGCAGTTGGATAACAGTTCTTCTGAGCAACATGTGATGAATGATTTGATGGCAACATTAAAAAAATTATTTAACCCAGCTTGAAGTATGAAGTACTGAAGTATTGTTGTTGACTTGAAGTCACCATACACATTACATTTTAGTACAATTAACCTTCATTTCACCAAAACTATTGTTTCTGAAGTCCCTACTCAATCTGTATCCAATCAGGGAGACCATTGCACTCGTTTTAGATCTAATAGAAATTCTACCAGATTGAAACATGTGGTAAGCTTTACTAAAACAACGAGTGTTTACTTTGCAAAGAAAATATTTATGCAACCTAAAGTAAAAGGTAAAGCTATGTTCACTTTGATCACAGAAAGAACATGGAAGGGTGAGTTCAAGTCAGATCAAGATAAGGAAGAGGAGCATTAGAGGTCAATCTGAAAAGCAGTGAAGTATAGTACTAACAAACCAGACATGATACCTACAATACACTGTTTTCTTTTATGACAATTTCAGACACCTAAGGCCAGATGTGTAAAACTCTGACCTACAGTGTAATTATATTTGACCCACAAAATAATTTAAACATTTCTTAAAGAAATGAGGGTCACAGATGTAACTTTTATTTACATTTGATGTCACATGTGTTATATAAACCTGATAGACCTGTGATTTTGTCCAAGTTTTTATTTGTAAATCACTGAGTATTTTAATTTGATACCTCTCCCTATAGGCCCTTAAAGATGCATACAATGTAGGTAAGTCCAGCATGGAAAACAGTACCAAGGCTCAGGAAGGGCACCAAAATATACCTAAGGGGAGGGCAACAAAAGAAAACCATGAAATCCTTTTCCATTTGAAACTATTTCATTCCAAATTGAATACCAGACAAATATGAATAAAATGAACACACAACTCCACTGTATGCACGCTCAGTAGAAGAATTTCTGAAAATATATAAAAAAGTGGCTTATATGGAACTGGTAGAATGACAGTTTACTTGAACCACAATACAAAATACAATATATAAAATGAATAGTAGAATTTGCCATTTTGCTCAATCCTCTAGGTACTGTATTGCTCATGAAAAATCAATTGCTCTTCCATAGTAGAAAATAAAATGTTTTCAGACACAATCATTTGGCCAGTTTCATATGAGCACCCTTTTATATATTTTCACATATTCACCTGCTGTGCAAGCATCCAGTTAGGTTGTGTGTTCATTTGTTTAAAGAAACCAAACTCAAATATTGCTCAAACAGGTAATTTAATTAGCTCAGTTGATGCGTTGAAGCTCTGCTGACTGAGCATGTTTTAAGTTTTTTCCTTTTTTCTTCATTGTATTGGGTATTTCTTTCAAATTTATACTAAATGTAAACAAATGCCAGAATAATAATTCCCTTCAGATAATGGGGCATTCCCTTGCAAAGATAAATGCATTATTCCTATACATACTATGGAGTATTTATATGAAAACTGATATTTAGTTATTAAACCTTTGCCATCATTGAGTGAAAGGGTCAATGTCAAAAGGATGGGCTGCCTATTCTGATTTCAGAGAACACTGTAAATGTCTTCCAGTGGGCATTAGATGCAGCTCTTAGAGTCCTTCTCATTACTTGTCTGTAGAATCATTCAGTCAGTTCACCAAGAAATTCTAGAGTGACATCCATCAAGGTTTTTTTTCCATAACTTCTTCCAAGACCTACATGCTGCTTGAATGATGGAATGCTGCAAGACACTCCCATAAGCCATAATGAGCCTGTATTTCCTAGAAAACCACAGAAACCCATTATGTAATCAATGGGTGTAAAACAAGGGATTGGAGAAATAGTGATGAGTAGCACAGGCAACATTCATATTTGCAAAACACACATTTTTACTAAATATTCACAAAAAATTCAAGAATTTGTGATCTCTTTATTACCTTCATTGTGCCAATCAGCACTTGTAAGTGTGCATATTGCAAACGCAATGCATGGTATTTCTGGGTACTCATGTAAAAAATCTACAATATTTTTTATTACGAGGATATAGCATTATATTCAAAGTCTTCACTTATCCTCGAAATGCGTATATTCAAATGAAATATTAGTGATTACAATATTCACAATCAACACTAGGGAGAAGACCTTTCATTTAACCGCACTAGTGGTTGGGACGGCACTATCTCGTCCAGCGCTGCTACTGCTACTATAGCACTGGACAAGATGGTGCCGTCCAGTGAACATCGGGGCACCGGCAGAGCATACTTACAGTTTTGCGCTGTCCCATTGTCCCCGATGTGACAGGCAGGCTGGATCCTCCGTCTCCCCCCCCCCCCCTCCGAGTGACGTGATGACGTCACATCGGGGGGCGGCTGGAAATTTGAAAAGTAAATTGCACAAAAACATGCTTTCAATGTGCACCTATGTAATAAACATCGCCCAAATAATGTCACTGGTGCCCCAGATGTGCCCATTTGCAGTAACCCTCTCTTCCCTGGTGTGATTTTACCACATCCATCACACCAGGTTAGAGAGGGTTAACTGCAAATGGGCACATCTGGGGCACAAGAGACTTTATTTGGGCGAGATTTAGTACATAGCAGCATAGCTTTGTGCCCCGATTTTCGTGTTTTTTCATTAATTTTATATAAAAAATATTTTACATAATTGTTTGTTTCAAACATTATTATATTCAGGATGTCTATTAGACCCTTGTACGGACAGATTTTGAGAAGTTACATGCCTACAACATAAAGAAAAATTTACCATTGAAGTCTATGGTGCACTTTTGGTACAGAAATCTGGACCTCAGCAGTGCGCTAGGGAGGTTAAATCATATTGGCATGATGATTATGGGAGGGGTAATGGGAAAAAACAGGTATATTTTAAGCTTCAGCTTTAATAAAATAAATTCCAAATGGGTAAGAGCAGTGAAGTCACATTTTACCTCTTTCTTTGTTTGTTTTTTCTTACTGTCTCTTAAAATATTTATAGCGTGATAATATATGTAATAACCTTATGTACATCAGACTTTTCTGGTGAGTTGAATGATTCATGGTGTGCAATATTAGTGCTTACATGTTGCATCCTATAGCTTCATGTGTACAACACCAAACAAATTAAATAAATAATAAACATGATGATGGAATCAAAACTAAGGCATATACATTATTGATTGTGAGGGTATTGAACACCAACACAATAAGCAACTTTGATGATGCTTGTCAGAGCCGGAGGGAAGATGAATGGCATCCTCTTTTCCCTATCTGTGTATCTTTTTTTTTTGCAGTTTGTTTATGTACTGGCTTTTCACCTCTTGTCAATAAATCCATGTTTGATCATGAGCAATACAGATCTGAATATACTTAATTGTTTTAGGTATCTACTTTATTTTTGTCTTTAGCCTCAGCTTATGGCGAGATACAAACCAAATATACAGTAAGTAATATACAATGCTATTCCCTTTACTTAACGTTTCTTTAAAAATTTACATAATGTTGGTGAATTTAGGAGCATTTTAGCAGAAGGATGAGAAATTACTGTAATATCTCAATCCCTCTGCTTCCACACTTCTTTTTGCTTCCTATCAGTAGTAAATATCTATCTAGCCTCCTGTTTTGCCTGGGAAAGTCATTGTTATGTCACTTTCCCAGCCAAATCACGATTTTAAAAAAATCACGGCTATTTCCTGGGATTTTGAAATCGGGTTAACATCGATGGAAGGGGGTGTTACTCACCCTCCTTAGTCCCCACCCCGCTTGTGCAGATGGCTTGCAGAAGTTAGGAGGCAGAAAAGCACCCCTTCTTCACAGGTTAGCCAGCTAACAGGTGGGAGGTCAGGTAAACCTCCCGATACCAGAATTGGCGTCCCAGGCATCACTTCCTCTATATGTAAAGCGCAAAGCACAAGAGAAGTGGCACTTCCCCTCTGCACTTCCTTGTTTTCAATACCAGAAGTGGTGTTCATGAAAACAAAGGAAAACTTGACAGGTATGCAAAAGTAGAGTCTTATACTGTTATCTATCATTTTGTCCAGAAAAGAGATTGTAATTGATATCCTATTTTTGGGGAGCCCACACTTTTTTGGCTTGCAAACTATTTTTAAAATGACAAAAAATTCAAAATGATCTACCAATAATAAAAATGGTAAATATATATATATATATATATATATATATATATATATATTGTAAAGTTCAGGGAAGAGGGATCAATGGCGCAGCTATTTTCAGTAAACGAAAATCCACTTAAATTTTTCACCAGCAAAGGAACAGATAAAAGCAAATATTGCAGCCAGCAAAGAAATCTAACTAAACATTCAGTGCTGGGAGTCCTTTTAGCTCACCATTGGTGTTTAGCTTGCTTAATCTGAGCCTAAACAGGCAAAAAGACGAACTCCATACAGGTCAGCCACCTGGCTACAATTCCTACGGTCTACACCAGTGGTGGGCAACTGAGTTGATATGGAGAGCCACAAGTGCGGCCCTTGGCATCACTAAAGGGCCGCACATAACATTTTCGGGAACACAGTAGTGTGGAAATTTTTGTACACATTTTGTGTCATGTGGCTTTCACGTACTCCAATCAGCGTGCTCAGTCGGAGCGTGAGCGAGTCCCTCACCTCTCCTCCTCTTCCTGCTCCCGGGCAAGGACACGTTGAATATAGTGTTATATCTTTGTAATCATGAATATTCAAGATTTTGCATGTACAAGTGCCGATTGGCGCAAGGAAGGTAATAAATTATTAGTTTTCATGTGATAGTGTTGATCGTGAAAATATGCGAATACTTTTGGAATTGGCTGCAGGGATTACCTGCAGCCAATTCCAACTCCCTTTGCAGGGAGCTCTGGTGAACACCAGGTAGTTCATTAGTCTCTCCCAGATTGCACCCCTGCCAACCGTGCAAGTAGGTCCAGTGGGTCCACACCTGTGAATCACCAGTGTCACCGTTGCTCTGGTCTGGACAACATGTATGGTACAATTCTAGAAATTGATGTCCATTACCTTACTGTGTGTTAATAGAGATGAGAAGAAAAAAAAAAAAAAAAAAAAAAAAGCAATGTTCCATAATCCATGCTTTTGCTCTCTACTGGTAGATCATGTTCTACCTTTTAGGCACCTCTGTCCAACAAAGATCCTGACTGTGCAGGGCACCACGTTTTACTTTTTCAAAATTTATAGTAGATTTCTGCAAATTAGTGTGGACTTCAGCCTGATATTTAGATAGGTAGCTGAATATATATTAATTTGAAGAAAATCTGGAAACCATCAGCGTTTAACTTTTTGACCCTCTCTGGAGATGCCCTGTTGGTCTTATTCATATGACAATTGTTTCATTCTTGTAACTTAGTCATAGAATAATAGTATTGATAAGGTAGGCTCTACTTTTTGGAGGGGTTTTTGTCTGTTCATTGACATGTGATGTTATCGCAGTGGGTTAGAAATAGTTTTACTGGTTTCAAATGCTCACATTCTGATGGAAAGGTATCTCAAAGTATAATAATGTGAACGATTCTATTCATTTATTAATTGGTGTGGCTATAACCTATAGAGTACAATGTCTCTTATTCATACATTCATACATTTTGTGTGTGGGTTTTTTTCCATAAAGGTGTATTTCTTTTGATAATGGTTACTCTTTGTAAATGCTCAATATTCATTGTCTATTTTAACACTTGTTCTTCAAATGAGGCTTCTTTGTCCTTCTGACTAAAATAGCAAATAGTTTTTTTTTTTTAATAGACACATGGAGATTTTATTATATCATCATGCTTTAAATGACATGACGAAGCTTAACTAAACCTTTTTTTTCTCTTGTAGAGTTTTGTAGAGTTTTATACTGTAACTTTTGAAAAGAGAAATAGCGCAAAATGGTTGGACAGTGTACAAATGTAAGATTGGCGTATGTTTTATTTAAAATAATTTCCCTTAGGATTTCTTACTGTGCACTGGGGAGGGGGGGGGGGGAGAGTCAAAGAGTTTTTTAACCCGTGCAGCACAAGTGTAGCTATACTTGGGGATACTTACCTATCTACGTTGTTACTGATCATCCGAGAACTCGTCAGCGATGATGCTGGAGATGCCGGAAGAGAAAAGACCAATTGACCCTAAAGTTAAGAAGGCAATGTTCCTTTTACTCCTCCCTTTGCTGGTGCCATTGATAAAACTGGGATGTAAAAGTTGGGGATGGGGCAGAAGATCAAAGCAGAGTACCTACTTATTTAAAAAAAACGCGATATGTGCAGGCAAAGGGAATGCAATCAGGTTGGGTTATCAAAAACGAATGTGTTATTTGTAGAAAATGTGTGCCATGTAGCTTCATAGGTCCTCCAAATTAGAAAACGCAGTAAGCCAAAGTTAAAAACTATTATTGACAAAATATCTACAAGTCATCAGATTTTACAATTAAACTTTTCAAATGGAAACAAACTGAAGTTTAAGTTAAAAAAATTTAATCCTGAATAAGCAAAGTGTAATACAATAACACATGTAAAATCAAATATCAGATAAAAGACACATCTGCATTCTTTTATGCATTCTTTAAATACATTTCTAAAATATTGTGGGACAATATAATCCCACTGCAAACCAGATATGGCCCCTGTATTAGGGCTTTACTACCATATGAAGCACCTAGAGCTTCTGCAGGCTTACACACACTATTGCGGAGTATATTAACTTCCCTGGCGTTATGCCTGAACTCAGTACGGTAACTGAGTTACAAACTGTGAATCACGCGATTAGGGGTGATTGGCCGCCCGCGGCCCACGATCAGAAAGGAGGTGACCCGCATTTCAGCTCACGTGCCATAACCGCCCTCTGCCCTAAGTTGAAGTAGGCACAAGCCCATTGGAGGTGATCAGACTTGATTGTCATGCGCAATTAAAATC
>CM070036.1:28178938-28201248 GCA_036250615.1 Ptychadena robeensis | reverse complement strand
GGGGGGGGGGGGGGGGGATGTGTGTCTTATAGTGTGAAAAATACTTCAAGATATAGTCAGATGTACAGTTTTTGTGGTTAACATTTTGTGCTCAGAAAATAAATAATATAAACAATAAATACAGTAATACGATGGTAGATTGTACATTTTTATCACACTTCCTTTATTAGGTTTTCTATTTATAATTTGGCATAAGCAAAAAATGGAAATGAAACAAAAATACAAATGTATTCCCTTTTCTTTAGTTGTAAGGCTAAACTAAAATGCTCACTTCGAGAAAATTATTCCAATTTCACCTTAGAAGTATGGCAAGGGATTGTGAAATTCCAACATAAGTTGGAAGTATACTAGTTTTTGAAAAGTAAATTCTTTGCAGCATTTTAAATAATTAACTCTTGTTAGTTAAAAAAACATAGGGGAATGTAGATGTTCATAGATTTTCTGTTTTTTAAATAGTGCATTCATTAAGTTATTTATGGTCAAATTCTACCAAATGGCAGGAAAGCTTAATACATTCCCATCTGAGTGCATTAAAATGTACTGCCGTGTTTTCATTGCTAGAGATACACATAATGCGATTAGCTTCAATTTATTGTTGAAACAAACAATCACATTTAAATATTAGATTTCCAAAATGTAAAGTTGATTTTAAATCTTACATTAAACAACTGTTTTAAGCAGCCATCCTTTTCTTAATTTAATTTGGAAAATCATTATCTAGGAAATAATAAAGGCACTAATGTAGTCTAATGACATTAAAGTAACCTAACACTGTTACATGTTCCACATAGTGAACAGGCTGCACACCCTGCAGTTGAATTAGACTTCCTTAAATTAGGGAATATTAAAGGCAGTAATGGTATGACATTTTTTTATGACTATGACTTGTATTATAATGTGACAGAAAAGAATGTAATGCTTCCTAAATGACAGTTTTAAAATTTGTATTGCCTGAGGTAGCCGAGATGAACAATAAAACATAATTTGATTGATGTAATATCGAGATGGTTCATCTAACTTACCACTGACAATTGTTCTACCCAGAGTGTTACTCTTGCATGTGTGTATGCAGATGTATTACAGATTTAGGAATAAAGCTGCTTTGTACATCAAATGATGGTTGTTGGATTATATAACCTTTACAGGCTAATGGTATGCATTACATTAATATCTATATATACAACACTTAGACTGCTTTAGCCATCATATAAATAATATTTCCCCCCACTGATATTAATATTGGATGAATATGCAGTCAACTTTTCCTATCTCAATTCTCAGTTTTAACATAAACATTCCATACATGATGATCTTTGGCAAGATGGCACTTGGAATAGAAAATACATAATGTCATTTGCATATGAGTAATAGTAACAAGGACATGAGGCGTACAACCTAGTGCAACAAAGTAAATGATCAAATAAAAGATAAAATACTCACTGCTGTGCACTTTGCTTTGAGTATTTTATCTTTTATTTTATCATTTACAATATTTTACTAGGTTGTGGTTATGTCCTTGCTCCTATTTGTCTGTTACAGGGGGCCACACTCCACCCCATGGGAGCTGCACACCTACACGCAACTTAATCACCCACCCCTCATACTGGCTAGTGATGGCCGAACTTCCACCAGGTCCATCTACGTACAGGTAGATTGGACTTTAAAAAAAGTCAGATGGTCAACTGTTCGTGGGAAGATTCAAATTCCCCACCAGTTCACAGCGAATTTGAATAAAAAAAGCCAGATTTCTCTCACTAGAGACCGGATTTTCTCTGTGGTCTCTGGTGAAAGAATTCTTCCACTGGCCAGATCTTTCGGCTCCTGATCCGGCCAGTGAAAGTATAGTCACCTTCTTCCCGCCGGTGAACAGGGCGGGTCCAACACCCGTACTGTTCACCGGGGGGAAGAAAAGCAAACATGTTACGTTTGCAGCTGAACTGTCCTCCTTGCGGACAGTTTGGCCATCACTAATACTGACCCATTTTACTCTGTTGCCCAGCCAGAACACAGACTTGAATCCTATTGATAACCTGTGGGGTGATCTGAAGAGGGCTGTGCACAGAAGATGCCCTCACAATCTGACAGATTTGGAGTGTTTCTACCAAGAAGAGTGGGCAAATCTTGCCAAGTCAAAATGTGCCATTCTGATAGACTCATACCCAAAATGTGCCATTCTGATAGACTCATACCCAAAATGTGCCATGCCACCTAAAAGATTTCAGTTTGTTTTTTAATTGAGTGGTACAGTTTATAGGTCACATTAAAGGTGGAAAAAGTTCTGAAATGTTTTATTTTTATACAGGAACCTGACATTTTTATATCATTGTATAGGTCTGATTTTCTAGGGGACATTTCAGACCAACGAAGGCAGACCACTGCTCCCATACAGAGAAAAGTGGTACATTTCTGCAGAAGCCTGTGTTAACTATTCTGACCACTTTGACTGGGTTACAGAATATATATCAGGATACAGAAAACAGACTTCATGAGGACTAGTAGCTACAGCTTGTGAACATTTGTGAGCAATATTTGGAAACCAAAGGGTTTAGGAAATTATTACCTTGGATCTAAGACATAGGCACATGAAATTTTGTTGGAAAAATATGAGAAAGAAAAATTTTCCCCTCTATTTATGTGTTTTTTGTTATAGATACAAAATTCAATCTTAAATAGGCAGACTAATGCACTAATAAATTAGATCAAAACGAAATTGTAAATTGTGTTTTAAGGAGTCAAATATTTTTTAACAGCACAGGGATCAAACTGCCTGCTTGTCGCTCTATCTTCATATTTTCCCAAGCTTATCAATTGACAACACTGACAATAACTAATATGGACAAAAACTATGTTTAATATTTTCCCAAAAAATATTCAAACACAGCCATACTTTAATAAACAAAAACATATTTTCAACACCATATTAAATTAATGTCTTACAATTGCAACTGTGTCAGCAGGAATAATCCGCAAATATTGTGCCTCTGGATATAGAAATAAAATGTGCGTAGGAAGTGAACAGCTTTCTGAAAAAAAAATAATACAATAGATTTAAAACATATATTGGAGATATTAATCTATCATTTAGTAGGTTTACACATACTCTACCGTCAGCACTATTCCAATTAGTTTTTCCCTTGAGCAACACAGTCATTTAAGTAGAAGTAGAAACAGAAAATTAGTTAGTTTATTGATAGGAAAGCGTACAGAAAACAGCCAGGTATGCTGGAAGCGCACCTTTCCATTATTTTGATCTTTAGATCATTCGTATAAGAAAGGAAGTTTCATAAACGAGCTTTGTTTTAGCTGATATTACATTTGACCTTTTTGATGCAGTTTAAATACTGTATATATACGGAATACTGTTTAGAAAATAGATGCTAACTTACAGAAAGGCTGGCAGATCAATAATAATATTAACTGTGATAGAGAAAGGCTAAACAAAATTATAAAAACTTCAGAATTAGAACTACTTCCAGGTTTGTCATTGCTTTGTTGCCATACTGGCTGAGATGTTCTTGATTTCCTTTGATGAGGCCATACTTTTGCTCAAACTTCTCTTAAAATCCTACATGCATTTTTAAGGACATTAGAGACCATGGATGAGCTTGGCATTATGAGTGCTGAGAAGCAATAATCTGTTGATTTTTATTGCCAATTCTCTGCCATATTCTTGCCCAAAATACTTTTAGTTGTCAACAGAAGATCAGAGGATTTTGTATCATCCCATAATGTTTTTGAATGACAAAATAAACCTGGTGGACCTACCACCAGAAATTGATAATTTCATGAATGGCAGTAGAAGTGCCCATAAAAGTGAGGAATGCATAAAACAAAAACAAACTTCCCTTTAAGGAGTAGTTCAAGAAGATCCTTTGAAGCTCCTTTTCTCTGCCTGTCTTGTGCCCTGGTTCCCCCTTAACTCACCATAGAGATAGACAGGTAAATGTCTAATATCGGCTGTTCAAAAAAACTGAATGTAGTAAAATTTAAAACTGGAGTGTATTTTCCCATATAATCCATTATAAACGCCTCCAGTGGTCACTTGCGATTTTGCACCCTGGAAGCCTGGCAGATAAATATGGAATCTCTCCATTGCCTATTCCAGGCAATAGCAGGTTTTCAAGTTTTATTGTTTTAGGATTGTGGAGCGCCACCATCATGCTAGCTAAGAGGTAAGTCAAACTTTCATTTTACATTTTGAGAATATATCCACTTTATGTTTAAACCACCTTAACACCTTTCAGGTGCTTCAAAGCAAAAGGTGTCCAACAGGTTTGATTCAGGTAAGTTTCTTTCCAACCAACCCCAACCTGCCAGCAGTTGTGTGGAACAAGCTGAGTGGGACCCTTATTGTGAGGAAGCACTGTAATAACTGTGATAAGGTCAGACCTTATCTTAGGGTACCTCTGGGCCCAGATGATTGAAGGCCTGAAGGTTTCATCCCAAGCAACCCCGACCTTATATCAGGGCACCTCATGTGCTTGTCTAACATCTACAATGCTGTGAGATTCCTACTGACATCAAAGGTCCAACTTCACATTATGTTGATTTGCATCACACATAAATATGAGTTTCACTGAAACACTATATTAATATGATTCACATGAAAAAAACATTTTAGAGTATACTAGTTTCTTTTTGTTTTGTTTTTTGTGTTATATCAAATTCAAAGTTTTGCCCAGTCATTCAGAAGACCATTTGAGGTAAGGTATGAGGTAAGTCTCAAATGCTGATGTTGGCCAAGAATTGTGTCCTTTCTACTTTATTTTTCTTTCAATAGTGTTAAGGTAACAGGTCTGTGTGGGGCAGTAAAACACCATAGCAAACTATATGAGCTAAAGCATAATGATCCTGTAAATATATAGCCCACAAAGTTGTCTTAACCCAGGTTTATCCATCATACAGAGAAGAGTAAATCAGCAATCCAAAGACAATATTTCCACAGCCCCAACGTCTAGTGGTGTCATGCTTGCCACTTCGTTTTGGCTTAAATGAGTCATGTAAATACCTTGCAGATCTTTCCCATATGCAAATCTTTCCAATATGCATTTGCTGTTGTGAATGTCTGTAAATGTGATATACACAGTACAGTCCAGGCACCCTGCTGCCTGCCAAGGACTGACCTTTATGTATGACTCCTGGCTTGTTTTCTGGATTATCCAATTAAGCCTGTTATCTGGTGTGCAGGATGCCAGGGATGGGTCTTGCATCACCTGTATGTGGCACCTATTTTTGGGTTGTGTCCCCTTTCCCTCAACCCCTACGATGCTAGATGGACACAACCCATGATTCTTAAAGCCGACTGGGATGCAAAATTGTTATATTTCTAAAGAGCCTAGACTATGAAAGGTTGGGAGGGCCTCCTATTCCACCCACTCAGTACCTGTAGGGCAGTGGTTCCCAAACTTTCCTTGCTGGGCCCCCCTTTTCTATTAGGAAAATTATCGAGCCCCCCTTCCCTATTCAAACACATGTTCAGAATGAGGTCCCACACCCCCTGAATACCTTCGCGCCCCCAGTTTGGGAACCACTGCTGTAGGGTGTGTTTGGTTGCACAGCAGCAATAAAACAAGGTCAGGTGACCTAATCAGAGGCGAACTGAGGGTATTGCTGAAACACGTCCTGTGGAAAAAGAAAGCTGGACTGCCTCTCTCTGAGAAAAGGGCAAACTGCAGGTCTGTGAAAAACCTCTCCACAAATAAACTGTAAAGGACATTTACTTTCTTACTTTACCTGAAAGAGTGGATCTGGTTAAGCCATATTGTTCATTTGGGTGCAAATAAAGCCTTGTTTTTGGAAAAACTCACAGGTGGTGACTATGAACCCCCAGACCCCCCAACTTCACACTGAATATATGTTGGTAGTGATTGTATGCCCAGGTGCATTGCACAATCTATCAAAAGAAAATGCCTACCTTCTTCTCTTGCACTTGCATGCATGGTAGGCTGATCTGCATTTAGAAAAAATCTTTAAAAAAAATGATAATCCCAAGAATAAAACTGCACTTTTTAAACAGCATGTACTAAATATAATTGAGAACATTTCAGCCGTGTGAAAAAAGTGATTTGATTGATTTATGCACTTTTACTGAAGTATACTGAGATTTTTCAGTATTTTATGACTATTTGATTAAAATCATCTTTGCATTTCAATCCATATATTACATTTCATAATAGTTCTATCTTCCAAGGTATATCAGAAAATATAATGTCTTCATGGTTTTCTTTGTTAATAGAAAATGTGGGCAAATAAAATGTACTGAGGTTAATAGTGAAAATAAATCTTACATCAGTTTTCTGTGATTAGCAGTATAGCTAAATGACTTATTGTATGGTAATAATTTTTCCCTGTCATGTGCAGGTGCGGTGTAGAATCCTACATAATTTTTGATTGACTCATAAATATGTGGAAAGAATGCAAGATCAAAGTACCACCTGCAAAATCAAAGCACGCAGCATTAATCACACTAAACTTACCACAACAATAATATATTTATTGGATCTATAAGGACAGCTCTGGAATGGCGGCCTGTTTAAGCATTTTTTTATGGATTGAAAATCTTTACATAAAAAACTGGGAACTGCAAAAAATACTTTGTTTTCTTTGTACATATTTTCCTTTGGAATTCTCAGTAAGTATATTACAAAATATGGAAATGAGTTAAAATACGGGAAAAAGTCAATGGGATTTGGGGTAAAGTTAATTGGACTATACTACAGCCAGAAAGAGATTAAATATTCTAGAAATTTTAACTGTATACTGAGTATAAGCCGACCCGAATATAAGCCGAAGTACCCAATTTTGGAAAAAAAATCTGGAAAAACTGAATGACTCGAGTATAAGCCTAGGGAGAGAAATGCAACAACTAAGGTACAGAAACACACAGCAAATGTACTTTTGTTTTGAGGTGTAATATTTAATTCAGCAGATTTGTAAGTTAATTACAAAGCACCTGAACATGCTATCATATCTAGAATTGCTGTAGATGGGGTTGTGGTAACATTGTAAATAAAAAAGTATTGTTCTAGCATATCAAGTTTTTGCACAAAATTAGTTCAAATTTGACTTGACTTTGAATCTAATTTATGTAAAAACTACATATGCTAGAGCCACAACCCTTTTCTACATCTCCAGCAAATTTTGTGATGATAGCATGTTTGGGGGCTTTGCAATTCACTCATAAAGTCCACCTACAAAATCCTGCGATTTTCATTTTTTGACCCAAATATAGCTGCATTTAATTTTTTGAGCACATTTCAGGTGCTGAAAAAATCTGCTTATATTCGAGTATATATGGTACTTGACTGTGAGTTAATTGTAAAGCCTCTGAACATGGTATTACCACCAACATGCATCAAGATGTAGAGAAGGGTAGAGGATGATTTTAAATGATTGCTCTAGTAGTTTTTGTATAAAAAAAGTTCACAATCAACTCCACTCAATTAACTTTAAACCTCATTTTCACAATCCATCCCTACATCTCTAGAAATTTGTGATTATACCGTGCTCTGGGGCTTTGCCTTTACTCACAAAGCCAAATTACTTTTTTTAGAACAGACAAATACTGCATTTTGGCAGTACCAGTCATGCCTTTTTTAAGGGGCATAACGTTTAATATATATTCTTAGTGTCATACAGACTAACCAAATATACGACTTTTGTGGCTTTTCCTAGATTGAGGTATTTAAATTTTTGTAGCTTTTATCAGATTAGGATATTTTGAGTAGTGGATGTCCTATGTGGCTTACCATCATGCTTTTTAAAACAAATGATCTCTGCATTCATGGATGTGTTATTTGTATCCACTTGCTTCATGTAGGGTGAGCCAGTATAGGCTATACCGTTGTATATACCAAAAGAATACAAAATCATACACTACAGAAGGCCACCACTTCTACACCTGTGCAGTAGTGCAACATACTTAAACTTATCCCACTGTCTACATGAAGAAGATGTAGAATTTATCAAATATGCCTTAAATATTAATAAAAGTATTGTGAATTAAATCGCATCGTTGGTGTATTGTGTGTTCATTAGTAATGGTGGGAGTTCCTAAGATAATAGACTTGAAGTTCTAAAAGCAATCCTTACTCTAAGAACTGGGAAAGCAAAGTCAATTGGGGGGTTCAGATTAGTCTGAAAATAGACATCTCACTGGAATGGATTTTTTTTACAGTTCAACTAACCGTAAACATTTTTCTATGTTTAAAGCCTACAAAACATATCATTATCTGAGGTAGCAGTATCATCCTACTGCATGCAGATGTCACTCGTTACAAAACTTTATACACGCCGCCGCAGAAAAAAGAACAGCTGCAGGCATTACAGGAGAAATACAATTTTGTTTGGTTTATGCTTTTATTGTATATAATATAATTTACAGTAATATCCTAGCACACATATAAAAGTTGTTTCACGTGTGACACGTTTTTGTCCTGGAGTTCTGTATCTAATGATGAGCTAAAACCAGACAACATAGTATTCCAGCCCAGATATCACCACTCTTTATGGCAGTTAGCATGATCCCCAGACAAATTGGCTATAAGGTAATGGACCTCATGTTATGTGTCCTTTCATGAAGTTCTATTTAAATCAAATAATGTATTTCAACCTACTTGGCTCATATGTTAGTTTTCTTTACATCTCTCTGCTGCCAAAAAAGCTCTACTTATTGATGATCCTTTGTTTCATTATTCAAGCAGTGGTTTAAGTTCCAACTGAAGTCATAGAAGGTAAGATTTTAAGTCAGATAGACAAAGACAGTCATTCTCATTTTCTTGCTTATCTGTTACAGCAGTTGTGAAAAATGTTCACTGCCCAGTCTAAAAGACACCAGAAACTAACCTCTCTCTCATAAATCAGTATTTAGTGAAAAAATTGATCTTCTTCTGCAATACAGATTCGTATTGTAAGAGACTTTTGCTGAAGGTTGTAGTTGTTGCCACTTTTAGGATAGGGAAAAATAGATCCCACTAGATATTTCCCTATCTTAAAGCTGTTCATAGACACCTCGATCCATAGCCAGCTTGTAGCAGACTCCTCACAGTGTGGTGACGACTCCATGCTGTGAGGAGTCGGCTACAGAACTAAGGGGAATCCTGTGTGCACCACTAACACAGGCGAATCCCGTCAGATTGTAGCCAATTAACTTGGAGGGGGAGGAGACCTGCCGGCTTTTTGGGTTGAGACCTCAAGGTGGGCACCCCTGTAGTTGCGGGCAACTGACCATTATGTGTTCGGTGGGAGCACGCACAGCGGTCCATTGCCTGCAACTATGGCCAGGAATCGGCACACCTAAACCACCCACCAACATCGAACACACTGTGTGGTGACAGTGTATGGAAAATATTCTCCACATGCGAAACCATCATTTAAAGTTGCTGGCTATATACAGACACCCATCCCAGGGCCTGTAGAAAACAAAGCAGCCAAAAGAGTAAGTCACCTTACATCTATCCAAATGTACCTTCCTCCAAATATTTTTTCTGCCGATAGTTCTTAACCTCTATTCCATTTTTGGGATATCTTATGCAATAGTCACACAGTTCATCTTGTAATTGTTGCAGCTTAGTGCACTTTAGAGAAAAATAGGATAAACATGTGTGATGCTACAGCAGAACTTTAAGTATGCCATAAAGTAAAGAACTTAAACCGACATTCAATAACATACATTGGAATAAAAAAATGTGAACTTTGCATTAACAAGCAGGCAGCTCTTGAAGCCAGTTAGCTGTTGTACATGAACTTACCTAACAAGATACTTGCTGAAAGGGAAAGCAGTTTTATTCTGCTCACTTGCAGAGAGGAGATAGAGAGGTGACATTGAAGAAAAATCATCAACCCACCAATCAATGGCATGGAAAACATGTAAAAATAAGCATTCAATAGGCTGTCACTAAAATATGTAATTTCTTTTATTGCCAAAATAAAAAGATTCCCCTTTGACTCCCCTCTGATTGAAATTTGAGGCTTTGTGTATTCTTTGCTGTACAGTTTTACATTGAAAATCGTGCATTCTAGGTCTGGGTTTCTGAATGTTTATACAACTGCAGACCCACGAGGTATTTCTCAAGCTGTCTATGTATTGGCCACAATTACTGAGCTTTTTCTGCTAATTTTCTGCCATCAAGAATTAAGATATGTTTACTTATAGTATTAACTATAACTACACCAACATATCAACTGGTCATGGTTCAAAAAGTAAAGTTTTTCCGATGCCCAAATGTCTTCTTCCCTATCCCCGCACTCGCCTGGGGAGAGAGTAGAGGCGACACACCCCCTTTCTCTCCCCGTGAGTGGAGATGTTTGCAGGGGGGAGGCAGGAGATGTGCATAGGAGGTGATATAGACCTTACGAGCAACTCCCCCCCAACCCCCCCCCCTCGCGAGTGAGGGGGGAGGCTCAGAGATCCAGAGTCTCACAAGTTTCACCTCACTCCCATGGGGGGGGGGGGCGGCTGTCAGAGGGGGTACCTAGGGCGCCGATCTCCCTAGGACCCTGGAGACATCATATAAATAGTTGGCTTTACTGATATTGACTCTATGCCTGGATATCATTATGTTTTAAAATAAATAACCATATTAAGCATTTCTCTCATCAAACAACGGTTTAGGTACCAATACACACCTTTGCAGTTACTTAGATGCTACTTATAAAGAAGCCCATTTCTCCACAAAAAAACCCACAATGGCTCATAAAGGCAATTTGTGAAAACAGGCAACAATACAACCAATCACAGATTTAGCCTTTAATAGATTCCACAGGCAACTCAACAAAGACAGAATGTAAAATAATAAAATATTGTTGTATCAGAAACAAAAAAATCTCCAACATGCATACCCACCCAGTTTAATTGTAACCATACTGTACATTAGGTATGGTAATGCTTCATTTATTGATGAGATACCAGAACATAAATATTTTTTATTTCATTCTTTTTCATGATATTATTGAATTATTCATGCAGTAGATGTAAACCATCTGTTATATTATAGTCGCTCTTGGAGACAGTTGTGGAATCTGTACTTTACTTGAAGTCGTTCAGCTAATTGTCTAAAAACATCTGGGAAATTAAATAACCTGGCACAAATACTGGGCAGGTAGCAGATGAAAAACGTTTGTGTAGATATTTTTCATCTAGAAAATTGGAGCCATTTTCCTGCAGGTGTTTTTAATTTATGCTACATTTCTGCTACTACCAAGTATTCTGTTCTTTTTTTTTTAATCATACTGGAGAGCTGGTTATTATATTAACCTTAATCTTGGTCTGCAACCAGATCTAGTGCCATTTCTTTTAAGCACCAATGTAGGATTTACTTAGTGCACATAACCCCAACAAAACAGGAGCCCTTTACCTTCATTACCATCAAATTACACCTCAAAGATTTCTTAGAAAAAAAGTACAAAATCTGATATGGTTTTTTTTTTTTGCTTTGATGTGTATTGCTATAATTTAATTAGATGTTTATATTGTTTAGCTAGAGGAACTTAAAACTTCAAAGCACTCCTTTAATGAAATTTCTAACTGTATGTACAACTGAAAAGAAACGTTTCTATCATTTATATTTATGTAAGTAATGGAATTATGTGAGATCTTATGTACTGAAAGTTTTGCATGCATATTTATTTTATTATATTTTTATAGCAAGTTTTCAGAAACCGATGCAATTTGCCCTAAAACTTATCTACAAAGAATAACTGGCAAGTGTAAAGATAACAGATAACAAGAATATTTACATTATTGTTCTGTTTCATTGAAATTATCACTTTTACCATTACAGAAACCTGTGAGGACTTAAATATGAAAACTCTGTTGACATAAATTTTAAAAGCTTGGTTTGACTTCACTACCTAGTAAATCATTTCTAGTGGAATATGCATGGACAGGAGTTTAGACTCTATAGAAATTAGTGGCTCAAAAGTGACTTTAAAAGTGTACCTAGTGATTGAGATTACAGTCCAGCTTGTCCAGAGTTTGCTTACAAAACATACAAAATTTTGGTGGTCCCACTGGTCAATTCCAGCACTGCCCCTTCTGCATCATCAGTATATTCAGGTAGTCAGCTGACTTCATTCTTGGAGCACATATTGTTGGTGAACCTAGACCTGACCAACTGCAGCAACCTCATATTTATTCTATAGGATGCTCATACCTATTTGCTTAGTTAAATCAAGGTGGTGACCTTTTTTTCTGGCCGGGCAGTGTATAACACATTTGATAGCAAATGTAAAATAAAAGGTGGTATTCATTTTTACAAAAAATTCAGTAATCCTGGAAAAAAACATGAGTACCTCTATTCTGGTTGTACTAGAGTGCAATTAAGGCATTTTCAGTTCTTTTTAAAACCTACACCAACAGTCTAACAGTTGATAGCCTAGTATACAGCTGTTCATTGCCATTTATATATAAAATATATACTTGAAATTATTGAAACATTATGAAATTAATTCTGAAATGGAGAGCACAGTAATGAGGATAACAGGATGAATAAAATAGCAATTTATAATGAACATCAACATAGATTCTAAAATGCATTTAGTGAACTTTGTGAATTAAGGAAAAGGCTTTTTACCCAGGCACATTAGAATAAAGTGGTTCTATAACGTACGAGAGACGCATTTACTGACTGGCATCTGTCTTCCATAATTAGCTTGGGTATAGAAGGCCAAATTATTTCTAGACTAGAATCTCAAGCCAACGAATAACAGTTTTAATTTCAGGTTTCAATACATAAGATGAAAGGCATAATGATAAGATGTGTCCGATAGATGTACACAATTAGATGTATTTTCTGTAAGTTATATGTAAATCATACCACTAATTTATTTCTTGTTATCGTGTGCCAGTAGGTGCTGTAGAGTGGAACCAAGATTGCTTTCAGTGCTAAGGAATCGGGATCTTCTGGTTCAATTAATTCCTTTATTGCTACCACACTTGAGTGGATTGTTTACCATTGTAGAAATCCTTTCATATTTACAATAACTAAATCAAGAAGCATGTAGCTGGCGATTTACTGGCAAAGTAGTTTTCAAGCTTGGCCAAGAATCGGGCTCTGAAGAAGAGGGTCTGCCTAAAAAATGCATCAATCATTTCATGTAGTCTTCTGGGTGACCTGTGTCTGATACATTGAAGCATTGTACGAGCATTGATCTACTAAAATCTATTACCGTCATTTGGGAGCATTAATAAAAAAAAGTGAATGTGTAGTTTTGTATATTTTTATATAAATAAAGTGTTCTTACAGACATACCAGTGTGTCTCTTATGAATTTTTGACATAGTGATTATAGCGCTGAGTCTACTATAAAAAAGAAATGGGATGATCAAATAACCAGATTAAACGTTAAACTTTCTTTCAATTATGATTCATTCAAAGCAAATCAAATATAGTGATGAGAAGTAATGGCCAAACTGTCCGACGTGTGTACAGTTCAGGGTGATGTATCTTTTCTTCTCGCCAGCAAACAGTACAGGTGTTCAACCCGCTCCCTTCACCGGCGAAAAGAAGTCTATAGTTCTTCCTCCGGCTAGACTTTTCTGCGCCTGGTCCAACTGGAGGAAGAATTATTTTCACTAGAGACTAGGTAGAGACACCCGATCTCTAGTGCTTTATCGGACATAGGCAGGAAGTGACGTCAGCACTATGTCACTTCTGGTTTACTAACAAGGAACTGTGCGTTCCATATACTGGAAATTACGTTAGGGAAGTCACTTCCGGTATAGACTGGTGGAAATTTCCATGCAAACAGGCAGACGTTAGATTTTTGTTAAAATCCAATCGGTCTGTTCACTAGTGATGAGCGGCATAGGCAATATTCGAATTTGCGATATTTCGCGAATAATTCTACTAATATTCGATTCTATGTCCACAAATATTCGCAATAGCGTGCGGTTGCGTGCGATTAATTGCCTTGCGGTTGCACATGTCAATCGCCTTGCAATTGCCTTCAAAATTAATGGTCACATGCTATGCTATGTGTTATTTTCGCATTGCGAATATATATACGCAATCCATGCCCATAAGCATCCCGATGGCGAATATCCGCCGCCATATTCGCAAAATTTGCGAATTTTCAAATAGCAGATATTTTCCGAATATATTCACATTTCAAATATTCAAGCTCAGCACTACTGTTCACCATATATTTGCAAAGAATTCAAGAATTTGTGATCTCCAGTCATTATTACCTTCATTGCGAAAAAGATTTTCACAATAAAAAGTGCTGATATTCCATTATTTTAGCAATCAACACTACTGATGGAAAAATTTTGAATATTCGCGATTACGAAGATATAACACTATATTTGAGATCTTCGCAAATTCTTGAAGTGTTGATATTCGCAATAAAAAATTGTGATTCCAATATTTGCAATCAACACAAATCAAAGACAATTCCCTCATAATGGGATATAATATGAATACTTTTAGAAAACAATTAGTTAAAAGCATATTTTAAAGCACCAAATGTTCAACTGTGGTGACATATTTGCTGTATAGATTAAACATGGAGATTCTCAGTCAGTGATTATCCAATGTCACATTCACTGTATAATATTATTTTTTAACAATCACGTTATAACATACCAATGATCTGAGTTAAATATCCGCACACACACCTTTTTTCCTTCTGTGGTTTTTCCTGCCTAAATACTTCTGCGGCCCCTCGCTCAGAGCAATGCTGTTGGCTTAAGCCTACAATAATCGTTTTTGTGGCTTTGCTTAGATTTTGGCGGGAAACTGAGCGTTATAGATAAACAAAAGGCCAACACTTGTTTTTCAAATATAAATAATACAATTTGCTATTGGTTCAGATAAGCAATGAAATCTGGAAATGAAAGGATTAGACTGTTTGTTTCTATGCACCTTAAACATGGTTACATGTATAACATGGGGTTAAATTCCATCTAGTGAAAAGTGAATTATATTGCAATTTTCACAATCAAAATTCGGTTCGGTCGTGAACGTTTGAATTTTCATTTGAATTTTCAACTGCACAAATTCAAATTTCTAATTCATCATTTCAACTTATCAACTTATTCATATCTTCTCAAATTGTCGCACTTTTTTCAAATATTATTGACCATTACAATTATGATATACACGATCAAAACTTTAACATATTTTTAAGTTTAATTTTCTATTTCAGTGGAAGTTTTGCGTCGATTTCCTACTTTTCCGACATTCAAAATGGTGATGTAAAATTTTCAACATTGCAATTTTTTTTACCATCCTTACTAGATGTAATGTTTGTCAGAGGTGAGATGTGGACATTCCAGTACAAAATGAGCCACCCTATTTTTGTGAAGGTTCTCATTCATCCAGGTCATTGCATATCTGTAGTGTATTATTCAAATCAATGAACTTGCTGTGTTTATTTATTAAAGATGTTTTGCTAGTCATCAGACTAGCTTTCTCAATTTCTGAATTGAGAAAGTCAGTCGGATGACTAGTGAAATGTCTTCAAGAAATAAACACAGCGAATACAAGGGTTGTGAATTAAACACTACAGAGAGGAACCTTATGTTTCAGAAGCATACTGGTGGACCAGTATAAGTACAAGTTTGGAGATATATCAATTTTCTGGCTTGTTGCACCCTAGAATTTACCTTAATAGACAATGCTTTTAATGTATTAGTTTCCAAGGTTTTTGGATTTTTTTTGTTTGGATTCTCACACAATAATGCCTTGTCATGCCAATATGGCTTCATTAACCTTGGAAACCCTAAACACTAGAATCCTCTGTTATAGTTAGGGTTTCTGTTTCAGATAGGGAATGAAGTACAGGCTTCTTTTCTTTGTGTTCTGGGATGAGTTAGGATAGGGCTCCACTATGGGAGGACAGAAAAACACATGTCAGTGGACACTGTCCATTAATAGTCTATTGTGCTAAAGCCAGCGGCAAAACCACGTCCGGCACGGGCACGCATTTGAGCTGCGGATTAGCCACGTTGTAGTGCATACACAGGAAAAAATATGCAGTAAACCGCATATTTTTTTGTGTCCGCACTGCACTGCAAGCAATGCGCGTATGGAGTCCAGCTCACTGGGGGTAATATGAGCAGTTTGGCCGCAGCTGAAAAACTGCCAAAGTGAAGCCTTACCCTCAATCCTTAGAAAACTCTCTTCTGCTGGTCATGTGTCTGCCTGCTTACCTGCAGCATCACATTCAATGCAAGAAGTGACTGGAGTGGGAGGAAGTAAAAATGTTGGATGCTTCAGAATAAAATTGTAGAGATTCTAGTTGTAGTGGATTCTAATGACCCTCTAATATAAAGAGTCTACATGTGTTTCTAAGTGTCACAAGTGTCTACATTTCTATGTTATCATTCACAATGGTGTGTTTTGACATTTTTAAAACATTTAATGATAATCAATGGAACAGTAAACATATAAGCTATAGCTGTGCTTTGTGTCTCTCATTTATACACACATCTAACCACATTTTCTGGCGTTAGCGCACCCTAACATAATCCTTGAACGTACATTAAACATTTTTGACCCATTTGTGTTTATTTTGCAATAGGTCTTCACAGCCCTGCTTTAGCTGTGAGCTCAAGGTTTCAAAAACATGCATGCTTTTTTTTATGCAGAGTTAATGTGATGACCAAAGCACACCTATTGCAAAATAAAGTTAACACACCAAAATGCAGCAAAAATGTAGTGGATGCTTAATGGATTTTATGAACTAATGAACGCAAAGGCGGATACAGTGGGCAGCACTTCTGCTAGTACTGTTCCATTGATTTAATGCAAACTTTTTTAAGGTGTCACTGCACTGCAAAAGCGGGAGTTTGACACTAGTGGAGACTTAAATCCCTGCACCGAACGCAGGCATTTAAGCTCAGTGCACGACATTAACAGCAATGGGGCTTTGACAGGGCTGTCTCCACAGCCCGTCAGATCTCTTGGTCCCAGTCTCCATCACATTGATGTCGACACAGCCATCCACGTCCACATGGAATGCAACGGAGGCTTATTGTTTTTCCTGAACCTTTAGACATCTATACAACCTTCTAGCAGCACAATGACAGCAATAATCTGTGGAATGGGAAGGTAGGTTAGCTTAGGTGTATGTTACAATATTATCAGAGTTTTCATATAAGAAACATTTATGAAAATATACACCAAAAAGCAACAACCTATTTTTAATTCATGATTCAAACTGATTTAAAAAAAGTCTTACCAATAATCAATTATTCAATCTAATAATAAAAATATGTCCCCTCCCCATGAAAGCTAAGGAACATATTTGATTACCATAAACTGATGCTGGGATGGCATGTCACACCGCTGTGAAATCTCTCACTACAGGTAGTTATTTTTCAATAAACCTTTATAAAATATTTATGATTTGTAATCCTTTTCAGAACATTCTAATATATCCTACATACAATACACCCACAAGGACATGATTAGTATTTAGAATGCGGACATCTATAGATTGTAAAATGTCTTTACTTGTAATTAAAACCTGAGCTGAGAGAGGAATGTGACCTGCTTTTGCCTAGGAACACCTAAAATACTATTTACCTGCTGTGAGGGTGAGAAGGATAAGGTCACTTTGTTTAAACCACATTTATCCTTTATAAGTATCTCCTACCTTCTTTGTATAATGGTGTGGTGTGATATTTCTGGCCTTATACATTTCCAAAACAATATTCAGTTTTTTTCTGTTTTCATTGGATCTCCTATAAAGTTCTTTATCTAGACCACCATTATTCTAAGTATAGTAACTGTTTAAGAAAAAAAGAGCACAAACCTACATTTCCTTTTTGTTGTCTGTCTTATTTTTGGCTGCGTTGACATTAGATCAGACGTGGTGCATGGTTAAGTACTCTAAGATGCTCTGCCCCACTGACTTTTCCGCTTCTGAGAAGTTGTTTTTACAGCTGCACACAGCCACAAGGATCTAGTATGATCAGCAACACAGAAGTCTAAAGATTATATGAAGAAGCTGTCAAAACACAAAGGCTTTTATCTTGTTTAAGAACAAATCAGAGTTAGTAAGCATTAAATATTTTAAATACGTTTGAAATAAAGTAGAATTATTTAACATTGATATTGAGCTTAATACACATTGTTATGCTAAAAGCGTTTATATTGCTTCCAATGTGTGTTATGCAAAGTTTTCTTCTATGTCAGATCTCATATTCTTTGTCAGATTTGTCATTGGCTCTAGCACACTGATCATAGACAGAGAAAGAAGAGATGAGAGAGGTAGATAGATAGGTCAGATTAGTGCGGCTGATCTCGGAAAAATAACTGTAAAATAGCCGCATTGGTCATAGGAGCTCTACGCTCTGACAGGAAGAGCAGGAGTTAAAGGTGGCGGGAAAACATAGATAGATGCATAGATTGATAGACACATGGATAGATTAATTGCAACAAGCTGTTCAACTTAAAAAAACAACAGCTATGCATTACTCAAATTTGTCTATAAGAAAATACATTTTACTACTACAACTGACCACGATTTTGCTGTGGACTGCCAAATCCAGTTAATTCATCTCATGAACCATGTTGTCACAGCCAGTGACACTTAAAGTGTGACTACATGTCTGGTGTTACGGATGATACGATGGAGTGAATCCACTAAGCTAACTTCACAGTTGGTAAAGGTGCAATCTTAGACACAGTCTATGGAACTTCCAAGAGTTAACAAGAGTACCCTACAAGAAGTGATGGGCTTTGCTGCAGACAGTTCCTAGGTTGTGGCCCTCAGGTGCAGCTATGCAGAGAGCAGCTGACAATCATCGAAGTACAAAAGGATGAGACTGAGACAGTCTATGGAACAATCTGAGGGTCTGGAAGGGGGGTCACAAGGTACGGGAATGCTTCTTGCAGCCAGCAGAAGGAGAGCTTCTGTGGAATATTCTAGTCCTTTATACTTTTGGGTCTAGAGATCGTCTGCCTCACTTAATGACCTCACATGCGGCACAAGAGGTGGGCAGCCAAGGAGGTATTTGACAGACGCAACACCTGTCAGATTTATCATTTCTGCCATGTCCTCCCAGCAGATTGCGTCTCAGCACATTGTCCTCAGAAGCTTCCCAGCTGTGGCTTGAATGCGGGTGCAGGGTGCCAGATTAGTTACTTATGTAAAGCCCATCTAGATCTATAAGTCAATCTAAAGGTAGCTATACACTCTTAGATATTTCCGTTTGATCGACCAAAAATCGAACAGAAATCAATTCATGACCACCTGGTACGATCGAGTGAACGATATCAAACAGAAAGTGGTTCCAGCAGTGATCAGACATGTTGGCAAATTTCAGTCAATCGTTCAAGTATCTGTTTCTAGGTACCGTGGGGGTTCAGCTCAAACGGTGCTCCCAAAACAGCAATCAACAAGATTGAAATCCATGTTTATTTTCACCCCACAGTCCAAAGTAAATGGTTACCCTCGCAGGGAATAATATCCCAGAAAAAATGCAGCACCACCTGGCTTTGCACCTTTTAACATAAATTGTTGTCATTGGCTTCCCAGCAGCAACAGGCTTGGGCCTCACACTCTCTTTGAGCCCCCTGTAGCAGCTGCCCGAGTAACCACAGGCCTGGGCCCCACACTCCTTGTGTGCCCACTGTCTCCACTCTATCAGAAGCCCTGACCCAATGGTCTGAGCTCCTTTTTGTGGAGACACACTCAGCTCCACTCACCTGTTAACAGGTGTTTACCCTTACAGAGTACCTGGTGCAATAGGAAGGCCCACTCAGTTCCATCCCTCCTATTCCAGAGTCCAGGAGCCCTGTAACAAAAACCAAAACAAAGCACTCAGTAACCTAATTGTACTGGGCAAATAATTCCCAGACTCCTTCCAGGACACCACATGACCATTGACACAGTGACAGATGACCAGTCTGTCACAGTACTTTGATCGATTTGTATTCCAAAGGTACTATGGAGCAAAGAACTCATGAAAGGAAACAATCAGTTGTGAATTGATCACATTGTATAGTGGTGAGAAGATCAGATCGACTATCGATCCTTCAAAAGCTACTTTAACACCACCCTTGATGGCAATGGTGTTGTCTAGTGGTGGCTACATTGCTTCTTAACAGGAGGGACCCCTCTAAACAGGATGTGTGTCATTGGTAGAAAATTTACCAAACCTAAGGGCTGGTAAGCTGCAATAAATCCATTTTTAGTATTTGGGTTTAATAGCCCAGCTCTGCTCCCTTCGAACTCTGAGAATCCAATAAAAAGAATAACTTTTTAAAAGTTTGTATTTTCATATGGCCAAGTACACCTCTCTTTTTATAATAAAGTAAATAACAGGCCCCTTGTGCATTTTTAGCAGCATAGGTTTCCTTTATTTATAACTTGGACAGTGGAATTCACTAAAACTTCCTTTTCACTCCTTCTGGAATATTATCATTAATAATTCTGCCACCTGAAAGCAGAATCAAACAAAAGTGATTTATTTCAATGAAGCCGTCATGGCCTCACTCGGTAAACATCCTTCCCACTTCCAACTTTCTTTTAACTAAGCCACCATCTAGCTTTACAGCTGCATATAAAGTCCTTTTAATGAAGTTTTATGGCATTTGTTGGTGAAGATTTTCTTTAATACGGCCTTTATTAAAAGCAACTAATCGTCTAGTTTGTTACAAGCTCCTTTTACATCTGGAAGTTTTAGCACTTAGAGGTTGTCCGAAAGGGAAAAAAAAAGGAACAGAAAATTCCAAAATCTTAGAAGAAGGAACCTCATTCAGTGCAAAAAAAGCCTTGTCACAACAAAACTGGCATAAATGAAAAAAGGATTAATTTTAAAGGCCTTATGTCCCAAGCAATTTCGAGGTTCTGTGTTTGTTGACATTACTGTTTAATGTGACAAATGTGACATACATTTCCACAACAGATGGATTAATGTCATTCACAGAAAAAATTGACTTCACCTAGACAGGTGTTTCCTGTCTAACTTTGACATTGACTTAAACATAGCTCCAGATGTTCTGTTTGTAGCTTGGCCAGTTAATTTTATTAAAGCATTTAATCACATATCAACAACGTTACCAAAAATACACGTGAAGTGGATATTTAACAGAACTGCCTAATGAATAACTTGGTATGGAAACTTGAAATTCTTTTTTTCCGCTATGTCCCATAAATTCATTTTTGGCTCCCTTTTTCTTGAGTAGTTCAGGTATTTGCTTGCGTTGCCATATGCATAAATGTTTAAATTGACTGAACTGGTATTTTTAAGGCGCATGTGAAAACACACCTAGTGAGTTCCATTACGAGTTTAATGCAATAGGATATTAACATGGGCTTCTGCAAGATATTGTAAAGGGAGAGGCTGAAATTATTAGCACACTGCTGCTAATTTAATGTGTATGTGAAGACAAATCTTTGGGTTGATAATGAGCAGAGGGTCAGACCACCAGTTGACTTTTTATTGCTTTTTTGTAATTTCACTAGGTTTTCACCAATGTGGGGAGCACATTGGGTGACACCATTTAACGTCCTGAGGAAGGGTGACTTTCCAAGCAGAGCTGAGTGTTTATTTGTTTTATACAAGCGCTAAAATAATGGCTACACAAATCCGTGCATCCTCAGCATCCCTTTAGTTGTAGGGGGGGTTGGCTAAATGTTTGCAGTGTGTCCAGGGCTTAGCAAAGTTTAATTAAACATTTCAGCCTAACAATATTGTGAGTGTTCTATGTCTCTGCTGTATATATACTGTCGCGCCCATAATTGTTCATACCCCTGGCAAATTTTGACTTAAAGTTACTTTTATTCAACCAGCAAGTTATGTTTTGTCGGGAAATGACATAGGTGTCTCCCAAAAGATAATAAGATGATGTTCAAGTCAGTTCTCAGCTTTTATTTACATTTAAGGAAAAAGCGTCATGTCCACAATTGTTTATACCCTTCTCAATAATCAATAAAAAAGCCTTTATTGGCTATTACAGCAATCACACACTTCCTATAATTGCAGACCAGTGTTTTGCATGTCTCCATTTTTAGCCCATTCATCTTTAGCAATGAGCTCCAAATCTTTCAGGTTGGAGGGTCTACTTGCCATCACCCTGATCTTTAGCTCCCTCCACAGATTCTCAATTGGATTCAAGTCAGGCCTCTGTCTGAGCCATTTAAAAATAATAATAATGTTGTTGTCTGCTAACCATTTCTTCACCACTTTTCCTGTTTGTATTGGGTCATTGTCATGCTGAAATGTCCACTGGTGCATAAGGCCAAGTTTCTCTGCAGACTGCCTGATGTTGTTGTTGAGAATCCTCATGTATTGTTTTTTTTTCATTGTATCATTTACTGTGATTAGCTTACCCCTGGTCCATTGGCTGAACCCCC
>CM070036.1:28150575-28178906 GCA_036250615.1 Ptychadena robeensis | reverse complement strand
CCCCCCCCCCCCGTAAAGCTGGTAAAAAGTAACTTTAAGGAAAAAATTGCCAGGGGTATGAATAATTTTGGGCTCGGCTGTATATACCAGTACAACATTGCCATTCAATCTGCCATATACATTTTATGCCAATTAATCTTCTGATGCCACTGCCAAGGAGATTCATCATTTAATCTTGTAACACCAAAGCTTGTAAAAACCCAAAGCTTTAATACTACTAATATGTTTGATACGAAACATAAAAAAGGTTCAGTTGAAGTTACTCAACATATATAAATGTATAAATTCTTCCTTCAAGTCCAAAGGCCATCACACCTCAAGTCCCAAGGCAATCCCACCTCAAGCTGTGTAAAGGGGTGTAGTGATGCCAAACTCATGATAATGACCTACAATCATAGTATTTCCTTATTCTTTGGGGTTGAATGATGCTGGGCAACATGCAACCTTGATGAATGATGACATGGAGCTGCCTTTCCTAACTACCGGGGGGACAAAAAATTGTCCAGTGATGGAATTTAAATGAGCTTTGTTGAGTAGTTCATATTTATTTCCAAGAATTTACCGTATTTTTTGACTATGAGATGCACTTTTTCACCCCCAAAATCGAGGGGGAAAAGTGTCTGCGTCTTATGGTCCGAACATGCAAGTGGCCACGGGTTGTCTCACCGTGCTCTCCCGGCAGATGGGAGATCTGCACACAGGCGGATCACACATCTAAACTGTATTGATTATATCAGAGCACACAGCCTTAGTGGGGGGAAACATAATTGCAGATTCCTCTGCACCTCCCCTTCCCTGTGTGTGAGGAAGATGAGATTTGCTGTGAAGTGTGCTCTCTCTCTCTGTTGTGGTAGAAATTGGGTACTGCATGGAATATTTTACCCAATTGATTTGAACACTTCAAATTTTTTTTGTGGTTTTCCTGCTCTAAAAACTGGGTGCATCTTATGGCCAGGTGCATCTTATAGTCCTAAAATTAGGTGTGTTCAATGAGCACAGAAAGATGATGGGTAGTTGCGCACAACCTTTAGCAGTGATTACACCGTATAGTAAATCAGTGCCAGAAAGCCCTCAGTGGTGGTATGGGGCCTGAGCAAGGATCACAGATCAACATGGATTAAGGGTCAGGTGAGCGGAGGGGTTGTTTAAGTTGTTGTGTAGTGTGCAGCACTCAAACTGGGGAAGTGTGGGCCCCAATAGCCGCAAAAAGAACAAGACAGAGGCGCACAACCTAGGACACCAGATGGTTAAAAAAATGGAAAAGGATTAGGTGAAAACAAATGGAACAAAATGAGACAAAACAAACAGACAAATACTCACATTGAGAGAGGTTACAAGTAGGCTCTATATCGGGCCATGTGCTATCCAGGAGGACCTCTCTTCCTGGTAGGGAGAAGAGAAGACCGAGATCATTCCTGCTTAACTGGGGGGCTCAATAGGAACAATGGGACACGTTTCGAGAAGAACTCTTTTTCAACCAAGTTGAAAGGTGCATTCTTTGCCTCGATGGTTTTTGCCTCGATGGTTTTTGCAGCAGAATTGATTTTAACAGCAGAAATGAGCATAAGATCTATTACCATATATATAGCCGAATATAAGCCGATTTGTTTTATCACCCAAAATGAGCTTAAAATTTGATGGAATTTGTGAGTTAATTGCAAAGTAAAGTCGAAAATTTACAAATGTTGACATAATTTTGCACTTAATTGATGCAAAAATTACAAAAGCTAAAGCAGGTGTTCTTTCACAGGCAGAAACTAACTAAAGATTCCCCAAAGGCCATTGGATAAGAATACTATAGTTCACAGTGAGGTATGATTCCAAACACACTAACAAAAATATTAGGACTTAACAAATACACAACAAATAACATATAATACCAAGTTTTTGCACAAATGGATATAAAAGCCTATGATCTGACTATTGTTAAAACAGTTACAGGTATGCTCTGTCCATCTTGCAGTGGATTCCACAGACTCACAAGTTTTTTAGTCCACTGAGGGTATTTAGTAGAGATGGTCGAATTTTTTTTCAAAAATTCGACCATTTCGATGGTTTCGACTTTATTGCAAAGCCCCTGAACATGGTATCATCACCAAACTTGCTAGTGATGTAGATAAGAGTTGGGGGTATACTCCAAAAAAGAAGGTATGTCTTTAATACAAATAGTTTTTTCACAAATTAAGTTCAAAGTCAAGTAGAAATTTCAAAAATCGGAATTTCGACTTTAACTTTGAACTTAATTTATGCAACAATTACATGTGCTAGAGCAAAGCTGTTTCTTTTCAAATGTTTCTTTAACCCTTCTCTACATCTCCAGCAATTATGGTGATGATACCATGTCCAGGGGCTTTGCTATCCACTCACAAAGTTATCAAGTCGAAAAATTCGACCATCTCTAGTATTTAGTATTGCACCTTAATGGAGATGTAAGCCTTTAGAAAATAATATATGGCGTGGGACATCCCCCATGTTGGAGGGTAAATTAAAGCCACATTAGAGTCACTTAGTCTCAAGAGATAGAGATGAACACACAAGAACGTCCTTTTGCTTCCTCATCTGTATTATAAAGGTTATACTTAAAATAAACTATTAGTATAATTCTTGCTGACCTGATGTGTTTTCTGGGACAATGGTCCTATTTATGAACCTGAATTAATTAAAGGTGTAAATACAAGGATTAAGGGAAAGTTTCCACAGAGTTTTTGGGCTCTGTCGACATTCCCAGCGCATTCCTTGACGGGGATGTTGACGAAGCCCTTCCATATTACATACCTGCCACACTGGCTGTTTCCATACGAATATTGCCTGTTCAGGAAACACAAGCTGCTTTCTGATTGGCTTTCCATGATTATATTTGTTAATAATTCAATGAAGAATTAACAGAAAATTTCGAAATTGAATGAATCCTTCTAAAATGAATTATAGAAAATAAGCACCATTTAATTATTTATATTGAGTACATTTTGTATTTACCAAATTTTTTGATTATATCCATTGTATTAAAAATAGAACAAAGGAAAATTAAAGCAGTGTACACTAGTCATCACACAAAGAAAACACAGAGGGAAAAAAATAGGCTGATTAAACTTACTGGAAAACAATCTTGATGAATCTACTTATTGACATTTCATATACTAATTACCACCCCGTGTTACTTCATTTAGAGCTCTAATGTATATATCTTGATCTAGATGCTATGGGCGTTTTGCTAATGTTTACTGATTGCTTTTCTGCAGTATCTGCTGTCATGACCAATTACAAAGAGTTACACCATGCCAAAGTTGACCATTATACAAGCCCAGTTCTTTAGGCCTTCAGATTAACTATAGATTTCTCATTAATTATTATATCCGCTTTATTTCATCATTTAGAAAATAGATCTTTTGTACTGTCACTGACTTCTTGACTAAAATTAAAACAAATGAAGGAAAAAATATTTACTGTCCTTTGAGGATAGATGGTTGGCTGGAGGAGCAAACATTCATAATTTCGTAGTTAAAAAGTATTTGCAATATTCACAAGTAACAACTTAAAGCTTTGGAATGTCCAGATTGATTTTTTTCTCTCTTTTTTTTGCCTACCGCCTCATTGTATAGAAGTTTGATTTAATGAGTTTTTCTAATGAATATTTTATATTGATACTCGGATGAATGACATATGGTAAATGGAAGGTAAATTACAGCTCTTTAAATAAATATTTTCCATAAATTATTAATTTTGTGATGCCTGTATTGGTTAGATGTCATGTTAGATGAGGATGGGAAACTATTTACTGTAATACTTGTTTGCCAGTTGAAAAAAGTAAAAGATTTTTTAATTATTTAAATAGCTTCAGAATGCTCCTATAATTTATGGATCCATTATGAGCTGTACAGGGTTGCAAATGTGCAATTGTAGCTGTAGTGAAGAAACACAAAACAGAATTTTAAATTTTTAAGTATTTACTTATTGATGTGAAAGAATATTTCAATATTATGATTTTTTTTTTTTTTGGTGTCTTTGATAAGCAAAGCCTAGAACTTTGCATGTTGATGGTTTCACAGTTTAAAGAGAAACCCTGGACACCCATGTCATGGAGTTTGCTGTATTCCTTTAGAACGCCCTTTCTTCTATTTTAGTTACCTGATGTACCAAGACACTTAGAAGAGCATATTTATGTTAATTAGGCTCAAATTAAATAAGCTTGAAATAAATTAACCACCACCCAGATTAAAGAGATCAGCAGTAATTCATCTTAAAAACCCAGAACTGGTGTCTGTGCGCTTCTGTATGGTACACCACCTACATGCTATGTCTCTTCCCGTCTCAAAGTAAAACCCTTAAGTGATTAAATATAGTAACACAGCCATTCCACATATCTATTGAGTATAATAAAAAGCAGAACCCTAGAGCGATTTTTCGAACATGTAATGCAATTTGAGCTTTTAAGTACCTTTTTTAACTGAAGGACCATTCATTTTAGCTAAAGCATATAGTTCCTTTTGTGTTTATGTGTAATTTAAATAATTTGTAGCTAAATGAAACCTCCTGAAGAGGTGCAAAATGCGTTGAGAGGTGGTCACCATCAGGTATGTTGGAATTATTTTTAATGACTATGTAAAATATAGAGTAATTCATTTATACGTTTTCTAAAATGACGGTCTTGATCAAATTTGATTATACTTAATAGACCCAGTTCTTCCCCGGTGTAAGGTTCGTCCCAACTGCTACCGGAGCGGGGATCGGGAAAACCCGATATACCTCCGGAGTGGTGATGGTTTCCCATCCCACAGCACCGGTAATGTGGACAAGGGTGGGGGGAGGGAATCAGGGAAATTTAAGCAGGGTACTGTGTGCTGCAATTGTAGGGGCTGACCGCTAGGGAGGTTTAAACGCATAACTAAGTAATGTTTTTTATTAGCAATTTATGGTATGATCAATGCAACCTATGGCAACCTGTGTACCTTGGGTTAATGCTAGCTTCACTGCGCTGCAGTGCTGCAACACAAATGCAGCAAGTGTGAAATTCCTAAAGTAATAATAATCAGAAATGATGACAAAGGCATGCTATGGTGCAGGCATATGGCCATGATTAATTGTGTATGATTGCACAATTCTTTTTCTTTTGTGTAATTAATCGTACTACATGATATAGCTTACAGCAAATATATTTTATCAGTAAGGCTATAGAGAAACAACCATGAAGGTGAGCAGTGCAATGCACAACAAAGCCTTACTAAAAGAGAAGGAATTCACATGACCCCTTCCATCACAAATTCTAAAAATGAAAGGAAAAATCCTCATCTTAGGACAGTGGGTGGAGCCATGCAAATATTTCTTTATGTCCCATCGGGCAAATGCATATCAAGAACCGCTGGTTTTTGTGTACAGTTTAAATATAGCCTTATGGCACAGAGCTATTTATGCCACACTGCATACAGATGTTTCAGGCTTGTTGGCCATCATCAGTGCAGTGCATGGAAACCATGGTTTTATGGTGTAGGAGAATGCTAGTCCAAAGTGGTATAACAACTTTTATCTATGTGAATGTTACAATGTTTTTTTATCAGTAAGGTTAGATTTACCTCTGGCTGACAGCAACCTGGCAAGTGACCGGGTGCTCCTGTCTGCGAGTGCAGGAGGCATTTAGATAACATCCCCATTACAGGTCTATAGGGTGAAATCCTAAAAAACGACCAGCATACACCTCATGACGTGTTTGCCAAGTGGCCTCACTTACCTGGTATGTACTGGCTAGTTCATAACTGTGCAAATGAGCCATAAGTGTTTTGTGAGTACTCGCCCCTTTCTGTGCTGCCATATGCCAGCTGCCCAGAAAGTGACTGGGCACTCCTGTGGGCCAGAGTGTGCAGGCACTCAGGGGGTGTTTGAGAACAACCACATTTTTATCCTATGGGGCAAGCCACCGAAAACCACTTAGGAAAACCTCGTCATGCTCTCCGGGTGGCTGGTGCAACAGCCTGTAGCAACAACCTTAGTATGCCCTTGCCATTAAAAAAATGCTCTTTAGTGACTTATACTTTCATAAATATAACTTAATTCCTGTTTAAAAAATGATAACTGTAAAATTGCATCAAGTTATTTACTTCTGAAGCTTGTAACAATGAACAAAACACCAAAGCATTTCTAAAATATTTAGCCCTGATTCTATTTACATCAAATAAACAATTCTTTTTTGTAATTGTATAACAGAAGTCCTTGAAGCAAACTGTTAATGTGAAGTTACTGACAATATTCTTTTTTTAAAGTGGATATTGTTAATAGCATGGTCTATGCCTTCAGCATTATTCAGGAGTCACTTTACTCTGAAAATCTCATGCAAAAAGGAAAATACAATACCTTCCGGAGTCTATGATTACCGCCAACAAACCTATTGTAAACCATTTTAAAAATTCTTGCTGGGTTAAGATCAATCTCTGCTCCCAGTTTATACACTGATTCATGTTAATATGGCCTCTGAAATGCTCAAAACAAAACTCAAGGTCTTGAATTATACAATGTACAAAGCGGCTTTGCATGGGAGGAAGAATACTTTTAGAGATGAGATTGGGATCACAACAAGATTTAGCTGATTACATTCACAAACAATGTATGTTATTTGTAAAAACTAAACAAACTGTTTTTTTTTGGTATTGAAGAAACCAATACAGATGGCAGAAGAAAGAGACAGAATTAGCTTTTAATATGGTTTATTGTTAGATGGAATATGTAGGATACATACTGCTCTCATGTTGTGAGTAGACCCACTGTAGTTTACCACATGTGGTAAATAGAAGAAAATTCAGGAAAAATATAATTTTCAGCTAATGAAAACCACTGTACCAAACATTTGAATGCTTAGTTGTTATCCCTTTTTTCATTGTTGGAGTTCCTCAACTTGTTTACCATTATTAGAGAATATCTTAACCAATGCAGTACAATTACATTTCCTAAAATCTTTCATACTCAGACTTACACTGCAATAATCTTATTCATTCCAGATATGTGCCCCAAATTGATCTCTTTTCCCACAAATTTACCTCAGTCTTCTGGGTATTCTTGATGTGTACAGCCCCAACCCCCTTCCGGCACCCTCCATCTTACGCATACTCGGAGCCCTTCCTCCCTGACATAGGCATCCTCCCTCCCTGTGCAGATCTGAACAGGGCAAGTTGCCATGGAGGGGGGGAGATTGGGGTGGTTTGGTGTGTGCTGGAGGGAAAGTACCCTATCGACCCCCCCCCACCCTCTCCCAGTAGACAGCTCCACTAATAGCACAAAACCCCCTTGGTTAAGAGCTGCACAAATAGCTCCCCCAACCCACCCCGGTTGACAGTTCAAGCAATAGCCTACCCCAGGTTGAGTCCAACCACCACCCAAACCCAACCCCCCATGTTCAAAAGGGGACCCTAATCAAGAACTTGCATAGGGCTCCCAAAATGCTAGGGACGGCACCACGGATATTCGGACCATAGGACACATATACATTTTTCCTTTGATTATAAGTGGAAAATAGTGTGTCTTATAGTCTGAAAAATATGGGAATCTCTCTACAATGCAGAACTTATAGCTCTGAGTCTTTAGCAGTATATTATAGAAATAAGTTTAAAGTGAGGTGTTGGGGCACTTTTATACAGAACTGTCCCCTCATACATTTTCCCTTTGATTATAAGGGGAAAATTGTGTCTTATAGTCCAAATAATATGGGAATCGCCCTACAATGCAAAGCTTATAGCTCTGCGCATGACCCCCTGAGCTAGAACAGTATATTCTATATAGAAGTTAAAAGTGAGGTATTAGGGCACCTTTATACAGACCTTTCCCCTCCCTAAAATGTTGGCCACTCTTGGAATAAATTGTTCAGGAATTTATCTTTAAGTGCATAAGTGAAATAGGTTGCATAATTTAATACTTTTGAGACATCTGCTAACATCTTGCTAGCAGATGTTAATTTTGGAATCCTCTAATGAGACTGATGAGCCATATGATTAGATTTGAGGCAATCATCCCTAGACAGTAAACTTGTTCTTGAAAACTGCTTTGGATAAAAACTAGGAGAACAAAATACCTGTACACACACACGCACATGCACACGCACACACAAAATTACAAACATTATATACTGTTTAAAACAAAAATGGCAATCACATATTTTTAAATATTACAATTTTAGCAAATAGTGCTTTTGCAGCCAATATACAAAGACTGTGTAAATGACAAAACCACATTGAATTGAAAACAACAATTTAATAATTACAAATGCAAAAACAAAATAGGGGGCTCTCGTTCAATTAAGGGCAGGTAATATTTATGGAAAAGGGTGTCTCTGTGATCACAAAGGAAATGTGTGAAACATCTTCCCAAAGGGAAATAGACGGCAGTAAATAGGGTTTAACATTTCACCCTTCAAACTTTAAAAATAAATATGCCAATGCATAGTTAAAATCCTACCAAAAAAACGTGCAGAGGATGTTGAGCTAATCATTTGGACTAAAGCATGATCATTGAAAGTATTTTATTACTAATATTACCCCGAAAGGACTTTTATTATTTACCATCCGCTCCAATTGCAGACTTAATTAAAAGCACAATTTGCTCTGTGACCTCCAAAAGTATCAGCCATAAGAAAATGGATCAGCCATAAGAAAATGGGTTTGAATTCACAGTATTTCACAGTATGAGCTTGATATGGATGGAACTTCGTTACAATGGTTCTGCAGAGTCCCTTAGGATGGTAGTAGGTCTGAAGATAAATGTTTGGATAATTGACCTGTAATCAGACCGGTGATGGGAATGATATCTAACAAAAATTGTTATGCCTTTTTTAAAGAATCTAGGTGCCCACATCCTAACATATTTACTACAAAGACTTGTGATAGAGCATGTCTGTCATGTGTCTCCAGTAGTGATGAGCAGAACAGGCAATATTCGAATGCACAAAATATCAGCATTTTTTTGCCAAATTTTCACAACAAATTAGTAAATTTGAGAATTCACGATCTCCAATAATTATTACCTTCATTGCGAAAAAGATTAATATTTATAGGGAAATCTGCTAACCACATCCACTGTAATATTACCCAGTAAAAGTGCTAGAGAAAGTACATTTTTTCAACTTGCTTGCTTTGTGAGTTAATTGCAAAGCCCTTAAACGTGTAATCATTACTAAAATTGAAATTTAGAAAAGGGTTGTGGGGAAATTTGAAAAAATATATAAAGGATTGCTCTAGCATATGTAGCTTTTGCATAAATCAAGTTCAAAGTCGAAATTTTGAATTTGAACCTAATTTATGCAAAAACTATTTGTGTTAGAGCAATAAAAAAAAATGTTGTAGTATACCTAGGACTAAAAGTTAAACTAGTAGATTTTATACAATTCAACCATTTCTACCCAGTGCAGTAATTCAAAACAAAATAGAAATATTATTTTTGGAAACAAAAATTTATTGAGGAAATTGAAATTACTGGATTGTTTAGTTAATATGTTATCTAAATTATAAACTAAATGGACAAGTCAACTTTAGGTGACATTAAAATAGTTAATTAGACCATTTGCACTGTCTTCAATACCAACCACTTTATTTTTCTATATGTGACTGGACTGAAATTGGCCTTTTAACCTGC
Source organism: Ptychadena robeensis (assembly GCA_036250615.1). Lineage (NCBI taxonomy): Eukaryota > Metazoa > Chordata > Amphibia > Anura > Ptychadenidae > Ptychadena > Ptychadena robeensis. The sequence goes on along the minus strand of CM070036.1, from coordinate 28,169,300 downwards.
TAAGAACTAAAACGTTTAAATAAGACTTAAGAATGTAGGATGGTCATAAGATTATATAGATACCATTAAAGCAATTTATTGCATCTTTATGTATAAATATTACACAAAGTATAGTCAGTAAAGTGCAAAAGAGGTTACTTAGTATTTGTGAATTAAAATGAGACATCTGTTGTGTTGTGAACAACATTCTCTACAGGTAGCTGATAGGTATTGCAAATAATATAGTACCATTCACTATTCATTTTTAAGTTTTGTTATGCAATTGACGGACCATGCAATTGACTTTCTCACATAAGGCAGTCTGGGGGTCAGGGGGCCCAGCACTGACCGTGGCCATAGAGGTTAATGACCCCAGCTAACAACCCCATAAGATGCGGTTCTTAGCGGGGGTGAATGTTAGCGGTGGCAATCATGCGGTCGGCGGCCACATTAGTGGAAACAAGCCCTAATATTTGTTAACAAATTGGAAATTTCCTTTAAATTTAAAATGACACCTGTTAAAAATAAATTTCAAGGCCAAGTTGTGTATTCAAAATCAAAGTCTACAGAATAGGTTCATTTTCACCAGAACATCCAGTGCTCTCTATGGCATAATGGCTTTTTCATGAGATCAAGTAAAACATGAAGAACATAAAAACCTGATTTAATAAGACAACAGAATGACCTAAAAAGTTGCAGCATGAAATCAGCCCTGAATGCTGTATTAAAGATGTCTGTAAAATTACCTTGCCACAGTCACAGTCAATGAAAATGGAGTGTATGCGAGACACACAGCAAGTCAAACAGAACTGTATACAGTTTGTGCAGAGAATAGAAGGTAACTTTATATTTAATGAATGGTAATGGCATGGTAAGTTTTCCTAGAACTTATATATTGTCCATGAGTTCCACTGCAATCCATTCGATCAGATGTACTACGGCTTCAAATTCTTTAACTGACTTTTGTTTGCAGTTGCTGGTCAAATTATGTTTTAGATAACACTGTAGATAGAATGAGGTTAATCCATTCACATTCCACCATGGTTTTTTTTGGAGATTCCCTATCCGGGCTTAGGTAGGTAAGAGACAGCACAATAGGGGACAAGCCATGGAGTCTGAAAACAAACTCATTCCTGGGCAGAATCTCCACCCCTCTCAAAGGGGGAATAGACTAGACAGTACTGTAAATGCACCCTGTATGCATATGATACAGCAGTAGTGATTTAACTGGGTATACCATATTTTTGCCATATAAGACACTCCGGCTGATAAGATGCACAATAAACCAGAGTCTTATTTGGGGCAAGGCAGACAATTCGACCTCGAACATAACATGTTTCCCTATGTGAGTAGTACGGTGTTCGACCCACCCTGTTCACCGGCAGTAAGAAGATTACTAATCTTCCGCTGTCCGGATCAGGAGCAGAAAGATCCATCCAGTGGAGGAATTCTTTCACCAGATATTGGGTAGTGAAAGAAAACCGTCTTAAACCGGAAGTGAACTGTGCTTTCCAGGTACCGGAAGTGATGTCACTTCCGTTCTTTCTGATTCAAATTCCGTGAACAGGAATTTGAATCTTCCTGCAAACAGGCAGACATCTGACTTTTTTAAAAGTCTGATCTGCCTGCTTGCGGACGGACCATCACTAGTGGTGACATTAAAGTTAATCCTATGGAGGTCCTGTGTATTCCTTTGTAAGGAAACTGTGTGGAAGTTGGGTGGTGATCAAGAGCACTTCAAGATGGAGCGGGGATGTAAGTGGTTGAGGACTGGACTGGATGTGTCACCCAGTGGTCAAGGCCTTAACTTGTGGGATCCTCCGCGACTGACCTGAGTAGAGCATAGCAGGGAAAGGGCAAATATAGTATGTGCTGGGGTTCATTGTATGTACCACAGTCCAGATTCCAAAAGCATGGGCAAAAGATTTAAGTTGTACCACACTTTGATTACATTTTCGCACACAAAAAAAATTTGCTAAAAAAGCATATTTCGGGAAGTACAAAAAACATAATGTGAATTAATCCCACAGTTGTTCAGTAGGGTTTAGGTCAGGTCTCTCTGTGGGCCACTTGAGTTACTCCACACCAGAATGATGAGACAGTTTCTTTATGGAGCTCGCTATGTGAACAGAGGCACCACTATTCTAGCACCGAGGAGGCCTTCTACAAAAAGTTTTTTTTTTCAGTTGAGATTTCTCTCACTATCATAATCATATGTAACTAATATGACCAATCTGACAAATCATACTGTATGACAGCTAAAATATAACTATAAATGGTTGCAGGTAGGAATTTGTAATTTGCTCTGTGGGTAGACCAGGCATAAGTTACTAACCTGAGGGTTGTATTCCTATTGAGGTATATAATCTGGGGGTTAAAAGCACTGTCTAGGATTCTCTGGCATATCCAATGATAATGCCACCCTTTCCTATCAGGCTATGCCAAATTTTCATACTATGTTATCGGGTGGTTACCACTTCCATATAACACTTAACTCACTCTGCCTTGGCTTTCAACATTCTACAAACAACTCCAATACATAATAACAAATGGATTATGAGAACCCTCCTTTTATAATAAAGCTGGTATATAAGAAAGCCTATTATTGGCAATTAAAAACCTGATGGCCATAAACCATAGCTCAGGAAAAGCGTTATGGATAGTTTTGAAATTTACTCTAACTGACTTTACTAAATGGTCCACAGAACATGTGACCCAACTTACCTTTGTGTAACCGCAAAATATGGATATCCATATTTTGCTTGTCTGTCTGTGATTTTACACATCAATGTGCGGACGCTCTTGGTAAGAGGCATTTGTGGCGCCACTTGGAGGTGGATGGGAGTGAATCCAGCACTTGAACAACACAGGTGATTTGGATTCCAGCCAGAGAGGGAGTCTGTGTGGCAGTATTGTGGAAGGGTGAGAGTGCGGGTCAACCTTTTCTATCTTAACTTTGTGTAAACCCATGACAATTTATGGAACAATTTATTTTTTTATTTAGGAGCCAATTCACACTATATGTGTTGCGTTTTTATAAACACGTGTGTTTTTACAGTGCTGCGTTTTCTCATAGAAAACCATTCACGCTGTATGCTTTGCATTTTTTTAAAAACAGCATTTCCACATGCATGCATTTTTCATGCTTTGTTTAAAAATGCAAGTGCAAACTCAGATGTGTATGTGCGTATGTGTTTGTATATATGCAGACATGCATACCTTTGCATACCCTTACAAAACACATATTGTGTGAATAGCCCTAAATCCTCCCAAAAGAATTCCGATTTATATATAGTGTTGAGCTTAAATATTCAAAATGCAAACATTTTTTTATGAATATTGGCTATTTGAGAATTTGCAAATATGGAGGCGGATATTTGCAATTAAGAATATTAAAGATATTATGCACTGGCAAGCTTAATCATAATAAATACCGCATGACCATTCATTTCGAAAATAATTGCAATGCATGGCCATATGCACGAATTTTGTATTTAAGAAAATCGAATATTAGTATAATTATTAAAGAAATATCGCAAATATGAATATTGCCTATGCCGCTCATCATTATTTATATAAACATGTACTAAAAAATACATTGCTTTACACATTTGGGGTACTCAACAAGCATTACTGTGTGCATTAAACAAAATTCTGCTTATTTACAGAATCAAACACCTAAACAAAAAGATGACTTCATACATTTTACCTCAAGTAGCTTGTTCATTTCAGTGATAACTGATGCTTGAAAATGCTGGACAAAGTGATTTGCATTACATAGAATGTGAAAGCCCAGATACAGATTTCTGTACAGAGCTATGGACATTCTTTGTCATAATACCTCAAAAAAATTAAAGCATTGCATTGTGCAGCTTCAAACTGTGCACTTCCCTTCTTTTAATATAAAATCTCAAGAAAAAAAAAGCCACATTGGAGTCCAGCAGCTCTTTTTCACGCCCCCGGACAGTATTTTCAGAACTCATTTGTTTGAGGGGTTTTAATCTGAAGACATTGAAAAGTTGCACCTGCTGTGATGTCGTCAATCACGCCAGGAGGAAAAATAGTGGCATGATTTGTTATCTGTTATTTCCCGTGCTGTGGTGACTGTCTCCCAGTGCCAAGTCTGTCCTTAAGGCCATCACTTATAGGGACCGCTGTCTGTCAAAACCACAGCCAACTTTAAGGGCTGTCTTTGTTGGAGCAGACAAATGAGTATGACCTTTAACAATAAAATAGGCACCTACTGAGAGAGATGAAACAGCAGCTAAAATTAAGAACACTATACAGCGATTTCAAACACTTCAGGAAAAAAAAAAGTTAGAAGTTGAACTATAACTTAATCATAACCACCAATGTGGGTAGATGTTCTCAATAATGAAAGAGGTCTGGTCAGGTGTATTGATTAGTAATGGAGGGCTAAAATTTCAGTTCATGCAAGAATGGTAAGAACGAACCTTTGTATCGTTAAATATGAATGGGAATATTGATAGGGCATATTCAACAAAGAGAGATGAAAAGAAGTGGTTACATTATCATAGAAAAACTCTTGGTAGAGGCAAATTTATACCTATTCTATCACTACAAAAAAAGTGCAAAGTGCAAGTCCTCTATCAATATTCTAAAAGCACAACTAAAACGCTATGAGTATATAACATCACTTTGATTTATGCTAATAGCTACTTCAAAGGTCTTGCAAAACGTTTCTTACTTTGGTTAGGTGTTGGTGGTGTGGCGGCCATTTTTTCAAGCAGAGCTCAGGCTAAAGACTACAGACCTGGTATTGTACAAGACCACAGTGCAGTTTGTGGTTTATAAGTCTGTTGTAACCTAACCTGGCAAGTGGTCAGCGGAGACTCTGTTTTACAGACTCAAACAGATCAATCTTGTTGAGCACTTTTCAAGTAATATAATATTCTGTCTGTGGCAATAATGAAATTAGCTGATGGATTTGGTTTTAAATGTTGAAAAATACCATTTGAATATTTAATGAAGCAACAATCATATGCAACATGTACATTTTGTGGTTTTAAAAAAAACACACATACACATTGATTTTTAAATGTAAGAAATGTCAAACCAAAAGACAATATAACATTTTCTGGATTTCACCATTTCCTGTCTGTTCAACCATTATTCATATAGGACAGGAAATTAATAAAGTGGCATCATGAAAATATCAGATCAGAAAACAGAACATTGAAGATTTTCCCTTATGTCTGACAGTTAACCAGTTGTCCTCTAATAACGAGGACATCTCTCCAAAAGAGAGTTGTAAAATTGGAAATGGGTTGCAGGTTTTCACCATTCCATGCTACTTTTATTAACATTTGCATTCAATTAATTCAAGTGAATATAAGCAATATTCCACCTATTTCCCTATTTTTTAAGGAACTACCAATTCCCTTTTAGTTTTCTGGAACTGGCAGCATAAAAATAAAAATAAATTTGAAGTAACATGGATCCTGTTTTTACAATATGTACTATAAAGGGTAATTGAGTAGGCATTTAGGCTACTATTCCCAAGGTGGGGGAACTGGTAGCACTCCATGACCATCAAAGACCTTATGATCTTTAGGACTGGAGTTATCCTTATAGAATTCACCCTAAAGAGGCATTCCTGCCTACAACTGACAGAAAATAATGAGAGAATTAAATCTAAGAATTGTCATGGAACAAACTATAGAAAGGTGTCATATGTTTTTGAAGAATATCTATTCATAGCCCTTAAGCTGACCTTGAAAAAAGATTTAGGCTTATTCAATGAAACATTTTGCATTGGTCTGTTTGCTGTGGCCTACAAATATAAACCTAAACAATTTCTGAAAGCGGTTTGCGGATTATACAAAGGTGTTCAAAGGTGCTTACAAATCTCTAACAAAAACAATGTTTTTTTTCATGGAAAAACAAGTGTTCATTATCATTTGTTAACCCCTGTGCTATTTCATTATTTCTAATATCGCTCAGAGCCACCATCCTAACCAAGAACACACAGTGCATGAACGGCTTTATTAGGAGATTATACTTCAATGCATTATTCTGGAGCATGTAATCACACATTTTAAATATTACCAGGACAGTTCATCGAAAGGATAAAGGCATTAGATGATGAGCAATGGTGCTTACCACACACTGTACAATACTTGCACCAAAGAAATTGCTCTTCAACAATATTGCCTATAATGCAGGTGTTAGGAAAGAAATGTAGTTCTTATTGTAGACAACAACTAAATTTTTCTTTTTCAACTTTCTTTTTTGATGGTAGATCTACTTCCATTATTTTCACAATAAAGTATACTCCATCTATTGCCATTACAAATGTTAGATGAGTTCATGCAGATTCCGATCAGATAATGATCAATTGCCACATATGGTTGTTTTATTCTGTTTGGGCCCTTTTTAACTATTGAATGGCAATCAGGTATAGGTATATAGGTGTAAAATAAAATAAGATAAAAACCATGACTTAAAAACTTAATTCATTGCCAAGGGTTGGTTGTAAGTCAAGTTGGTTGTAAGTCAAAACTATGTTTCCCATCCTCTGCGACACCCTTGGGTGCTGTAAGACTGTATGCACTGTAATGCTGTATTGTCTGCTTTGTTGTTTATGGTTGAAAATCAATAAAAAGTTTATTCAAAAAAAAAAAACTATGTTTCCCATAAAAAAGGCATTGTGTAGTATGTGTAAGTTACTAAAAACCTCATTACTATTCCTGGTGTTCTCACCAAAAGTTAACATGTGCTGAGCCTACCAGAAACGAAAATTTGCAGTCTACATTCTTTGGCTTGTAGGAAGAGAGGATGAAATAGAAGGGGGTGGAGTCCTTCATAAGAACACCAGGAATCCAGCTCTCTGGTGTCCATTCTCTCCTTGGAAGAGTCTATAGGCTTGTTGCTGATCCTCGTAGTAAACACCAGTTTTCTATTATTTAAATTTACCATATCTTTACTTCCTTCTGTCTTTTCTAGATATATTTTAGAAAATTTTCATACACTGTCTGCAATTTTCTGAGTGCCGTTTTTAAAAGCTTCTCTGATATATTGGGTGTTTGTTTAGAATTGCACAAGCAGAAACATGTTTTGGCATTAAACATAATTCTGGTGGTAAGTGTAGACTTTGATTTCAACAAAAATTTAGGTTGTAACTCAAATTGGTCTTAAGTCAGGCCAGTTGTAAACCAAGGTTCCACTGCACTTCTGTAATGCAGAAGCTACACTATTGTTGTTTTGAGGACTCATTTGTCTATATTTGCCATGTGGTCATATAGACAGGGCTAAGTGCTGTGTATCAATCACGTAGAGTTGCCTAACATTTTGTTTTGTTTTGTTGTAATTCAAATACACATGGCTTTTGATCAATACATAAGCATTACTGATGAGTGGAATCATATGTTCTCATACTGAATACCAAAAGCAGCTGTTGGGTATACATGTAAGTGAACAGCCATGAAACCTGTTTCTTTAGGGTTTGGTACGATATATAGTACAGAGTAAAACCCTTTTAGCCAATGTGAAAGAAAAAGTCTTGAGTGATGTAGAAAATTGCAACTTATACAGCCTATACTACAGCCTATACTACGTCCAAAGAGGCTTGTTTCACAACAGGGTGAGCAGATACATTGTTTGAGGGTATATATAGGTATCCTAACACAGTGTGTAAATATAAACTGGATAACAAGAGTTTATTTATTAAAAAATTAGTTCACTGTCTTATTGAATACAGGAGTCCCCCACTCATTTGGATCTTTTGCATTTTATAGTATAATAGATGTTAGGATGGACAAGCACTAGAGCAAGAAAGACATTCTTTAGGATGGGAATTCGGAAATCCTTTAACTGCCTTAACAAACTGCAAAATATTTTCCCAAGGACATACTACTAATAGTACTAATGCTTTATGTAACATTCTTTTTTTTTTTATTCCCAAACAAGCTTTATTGAAAAGAAATGGTGATACATTTTAAGACATTTACAGTTTAGTGAAGTATAAGATGTAAAAGTAAAAAGTATTTCAAGTCACAGCTGTATTACAGAATGTAAATAATACATCCAAAACTTTCTCACTTTCAACATTTCTAAAGTATTTGTTAATAGTTAACAATCAGACATAGATTATATTACGTAGTTTGAGACTAAGAGCAATAACAATTTAAACATAAACATAAACAAAAATGCGGCCCATCCATTGTCCCCTTTTCTAACAATGCATAAAGGGATAATATGGACTTGCAAGGGACAATGTGGGTCCAACTGTATATTAGGTGCTATAAGCATTGTTGTCAATAAAGTCAAGGTATTGCTACAGGTTAATTTCAGAACGTGAAAGGCGACTTTGATTAATTGAAAAGAGCCCCAGGGTACACCATCCAAAGGTATATTTCCATTCCCAACGCACCATGTCATTTAACAGGAGACAGAAGTGAAGTTATGACAACTCTATTGGTATAATAACCTCTAGGATCTCCCCTCCTCCCTTTCCATTTGTTCATGAAACAAAATCCATGGTGACCAGATTAACATATATCTCGTGAGAGAGTCATGAGCCATATGTATAAGCTGTTCCATTTCTGCAATTTTACATAATTGCGTGAACCACTCAGATCTTGTAGGTGGTCTGGAGTCTCTCCACAGAAGTGGGATTAGTAATTTCGCCGCATTAAGCATGTGAAATATTAAGGATCCCTTATAGTTTTTTTAGCTCTTCATGCGTATGGTGCAGAAAGATGCATTCCGGCGTAAATGGAATTCTCTGGCCTATCACCTGTTCCATTATGTATGCAACATCTTTCCAAAAGGGTACTATTGAGGTGCAAGCCACCAAATATGTTTATAAGTGCCTGTGGACATTTGACATCTCCAACACTTGTCATCTGTCAATGGAAAGATTTTATGGAGGACCTGTGGGACTTTGTACCACCTAGTGCGCAACTTAAAATTATTCTCTTGTATTCTCACATTTAAGGATCCTTTGACCATCAGCAAATGTATTTTCCCCCATTGTTTGTCAGTAAACCTAGTGTCCAGATCATCTTCCCATGCTCTTCTATGTGCCATTTCGTCAGAGTGTGTGTTCTCTATCAATAGGTTGTAGGTCATGGAGATTGCGTGTCTAATCGCCTTTCCTCCCGCCCACACCTTCTCCAGGGGCGTTGGCTCCCTACATATCAACTTTCTATTGACCTGGGAGTTAAGGTAATGTCTGGTTTGCAGGTACATCCATTGGGGTATTGTAATGCCCTCTTGATGTAGTACAGCTCTGTCCTTAAAAATGTCATTGCTAAAAAAACTTGTAAGCTCGATAGAGGTCTGGGGGACAATTGTATGTCTCTGTCAACAGATCCATTCCCGGGGGGAACTCCGGATTATATGTTAACGTAGTAAGTGGATTGGGATAGGTAGTCAGGTTGTATCTAACTGCCGTGTCGTGGAACGACTGTAGGGTGGCAGCTGTCAGAGGAGACAAATCAGTCCTTTCTTTTTTCTTTTGTGGTGAGAGCCACAGTAAAATAGTGAGAGGCACAGTTGCCAGGTCATGTCCAGAGCAACCCACACCTTAGACACGGAGTGTAACCCCCAATCCAAAGCCCTAGCCAGATGGCATGCTCTATAATACAAATCAGGGTCAGGCAACCCAGTACCTCCACTCGCCTTTGACGCAATTAGTGTCCGATATGCGATCCTTGGTTTTTTATGTCCCCACAAAAACTGCCTCAAAATTGATCGTAAAGAGTTCAAAAACAGTTTTGGGATATTAATCGGTATAGTTTGGAACAAATATAGAAATCTGGGCGTAATATTCATTTTGATTATGGCCATGTGTCCAAACCATGAGAATGTAGGCCTATGCCATCTAGCTAGGTCCTCTTTTATGGTTTTGAGTAGGGGAGGAAAATTCATATTGAAAACTTCCGTAGGGTTATTTGGTAGAATAATACTTGATATGTTTTTCCGCCCACTGAAAGGGGTACTCTCTTTGATAAATCTCCTGTCTATGTCTGGGAATGGTGATATTTAGGGCGAATGATTTGGAATGATTAATTTTAAAATTGGATATTTCTTGAAAGTGATCAAAAATCGAAAGTATCTCTGGCAGCGTCGAGTCAGGTCTTGAAAATGTGAATAACAGATCGTCAGCAAACGCTGCAATCTTATATTCCTTGTTTTGGATAACAATTCCCCTTACTTTCGGGTTTCCTCTAATTTGTCGGAGTAACGGTTCCAATGTCAGGATGAAAAGTAGGGGGGACAATGGATACCCCTGTCTCGTTCCATTTCGAATGGAAAATGGTTCAGACAGAGCACCATTGGCCCTAACCTTGGCGAACGGGCACGTGTAAAGGGTAGAGATCCTCTCAAGCATTGTTTTCCTGATGCCTACACTTTGCAACACAGCTAGCATATAATCCCAATCAAGTCTATCAAATGCTTTTTCGGCATCGGTCGACAGAAAAAAAACATTCTTACTAATCTGATCTCATATTGGTAAGTGAAAATGATGCTTAATTTCCTGTATGTCTAATGTTTAAAAATGAATTCTTTCTAGTAATGCTTTCTGCTTTTGCCTGCTGGAGTTGCCCTCATACAAATCCAATGTGTTACATTTTTAGTAGTGCTGAATTTAATAATGAACTTTAGTAGGGATTTGCTTTGTTGTCTTTTTGCATGTTTATGCAAATAAAGTGATATAGAAAAAAATTTAATTCAAGTCTCAGATCAGAACTTTTTGAATCTTAAAAATACGGGGAGTCTTTTCACCACCTAATTTTAATGTAATAGTTTGTATTCTTTACATTGCTTTACATTTTCTTATATTTTATGTTTTTGTTAGATATGTGAGATTATGTTTGTTTTTGTCCAGATATTATTTTTTCTTCACACCTACACCTCTTTATCACCTACTTAGGGCTTGTTTCCATTTACATCGGGACCCCCTCCGCTGAGTGTATTGCTTGGTGGGGATCCCGAGGACGCTCTGTTTACACATCCGCCGATGCAGAGGCTGAACGTACTCGACTATGTTGAGCCTTACATCGGCAGAATGGCTCGGCGCACAGAAGGCCGAGCAGGTTAGTCTATGTGCTACGTTGGGACCTCCAGCCAAGCATTATGCTTAGCGGAGGGGTCCCGATTTATAATGCAAACAAAGCCTTAGTCTAAAGTCTCAGAGAATTATCAGTGTTAATAAGCTTTATTTTGGCAAATCAGATATATCAGATGACAAAAGCAGTTACTCATTGGTAAAAGGGAAAGATTAATAATACAATTATCCACTATTCAATGTTTATATTGCTAATTCTGATAATGTCAAAATAATACATGTTTGGTTTAATTTTGAACCTTTTTTTAAATATATTTCTATGTTTAGTCCTAGAATGTTTAAATCGACTAACAATTGACTCACTTGCTGTCCCAACTCATCAACTGCTATTTCAGTAAAAAAAAAGTAAAACAATATTCTGTTGGTTTTGAGATTTTCATCGCCATGACTGAATTGTCTAAAGAGTTTTATATCCTACCTTCAGTCCAATGTGTCTTAAGAGGTAATCCTCTTGATACTTTGTAAATTCAGTAAATGTACTTAAGGAAATATTTATTAAATAAGAGTCTAAAGCCCCCCATACACCTTTAGATTCCTCTATACAATTTCCATCAGATCTACCAACAACTATGTAGTATAGTTACCTCCCTGATAGAATAAATAGTGATTGGAAGGTGTAGAAAGGTCCTCATATTACATGGTTTTAAAGGTAGAAGAAAAGTTGATTGTACAGAAATTGCATGGTAATTGTATGTGGTGTATGGGGGGCTTAAGGCTTTACAATGTCCATGATGTTTGAATCCAAACATTTTTATCCTCCATATCAAAACCAGGAAGAGATCTGTTAGCTTTCCAGCCCCTGATGATCACTAATTATCACAATACATTAATCAAAGAAAAGGAACCTGCTTTCAGACTATGACAAGTAGATTCCTTTTCTTTGACTGATGTATTGTGGGATTTCACTGGTTTATTAACATTTTGGAAGCCACGTACTAAAGACATATAGTTTCATTATCAACAACTCCCAGTAGTATGGTCATTTTTAAAGATTTTACAATATGTACCACCTAGTGACTTTTTCACAACTCATTTTTTCAATCCAGATGACATTTGAGTACCTTTGCTTTATCCTCCCAAGCGTTTGCCCTGAGTGAAGCTCGGGCTGCAAACTAACCCCGAGTTACACTTGGGGATACTCACCTATCCCCAGCAAGCCCAGAGCGATTGTGAGTATTGGCAGACTTGCCATTTGTATGGCTGCTTTCACCCCCCATTCCTCTTTTAGTTTGACTAGTTTCACACTAGGACATTTATTTGTTAGTCTCTGCCTTGCCCAAGCAAAATTCTCTCTACCATAAAATAAGAATAGACCTGAACACCCTGGTTTTTCTACTTAAATGCTTCTTTGGCAAATTATTGATTACGGTAAATCTAAAATTGTGTTATCTTAACTTTTTTTAGTCTCTGCATTAAACCTTGAACTAATTAAAAATAATAAAAACTGTCATATACATATGTTAAAAAATAAAAGTCACTTCTTAAACAAAATGTGTTTCTACTCCATTCCTTTTACGTTATTGTATATGTAGTATCAAAACACAGGAAAATGAAAGGTGTTACCTAACCATAGACAGGAGAGGAAACCTGGCTAGCTATCACTGCAGTCTCACTGCCTCCAGGTAGGCTGTTTCAAGAAAAAGAAAACATGAATTCTGTATTCTAACAGACGTGAATCTACAACAGTGCTCACTCACTGTAAAAGGAATATTCACAGAGCACCAGGATCGCCCTAGGGACACCTAAAGCTATACTAAATACTTACGAAAGTAGAAATCTTCTGGGACCTGACTGTGAATTCTGAAATCTGTAAGAGACTGTATGACTACCTAGGAGTGTTCTCTCTTAAATGTATGTTAAGTTGTAATGTTAGCTGCAAAACATGATTGTAGGCTGAAAATCCTAATAGGCTTAGTGGGTTCTGATGAACCATGGAAGCAAAGTAAAGCAATAAATAGGAAATATAAGAGGCCAAAGCTATGAAACTGGAAATATGTAACAAGAACAACAATAACTGTATTACAAATCTTCCTGTTGAGAAGTATTTTATATACTTCAATTAAAGTTTAGTTCTTGTATATGAATAAAGTCATAGTTAGTATCACTCTGTAACCCAGTGACTTAGTTTTACAATCATCTGCAGGCAAAAGTGTTTTTGTTTACATTTTATTATGCATGATTAGATGTGTTGTGCAAATAGTGAAAATTTGCAACATTTTCACAGTGTTTACCTTTTAGATAGGAGGTTTACAAGGATTGATCTCTCAGGGCCATGTGTTTTCCAGGATGACCTCACTTCCTGGTTGGGGATAAGATCACTTCCTGCTTACAGATGCTGGAGGGCTAAACAGTAACAATGGGACACGTTCCGAGCAGAGGCTCTTTTTCAACCATAGATCTTTTTCAACCATAGATCAATCCTTGTTAATTGATTTCTGAGTTAATTGAAAAGGCCAGGTAAATGGTATCATTACCATTACTGCTGAAGAAATTCCCCAAAAACATCATTGTTCTAGCACATTTCAGTTTTTGCAGAGATTTTTACAAAAAAATAAAATTCTCTATATCTCCAGCAATTTAAGTTATGATAAATTGTTACAGGCCTTTGCAATTAACTGCCAAATACTAGTCAAACCATCTCCAATAAATACAGATGCATCATATATTGGGGAAATTACCTGTGGCAAGCTCTAAAGCTAGACATACATGGTTCGATTTTAGCGTTTGATTGTCCTAAAACGATCAAAATGTAACTTGATCGGAAATTGTTCAAAACCGATCAAAACAACGATCGTAAAGTGATCAGATATGTTTGAAAATCTTTGTTGAGGGATTTTGTACAGCGATCAAACAAAAATTTGATTTGTTGGTCGGATCGATTGTATTCGATGAACAGATTTATATATGACTCTTTCCTGTGTTTTTTGATCGAAATGATTGTATTAAATCAAACCTTACATGTGATACTACTTTGGATTAAATTTCGATCAGTGTTCAATGAAAAGAATAAGATCGAAAATATAATCGAAAATCGATCGTGCTAAAATTATACCGTGTATTCCTAGCTTTAATATTTTTTAAAAGAGAATGCACAATAACTGGTAGAAGATGACAGACAACTAGATACTCTGAATTAAAAAAATAAGGGCTATGCAAGAATTGGAATTACGGAATATGGATGGAAGGCAAATGTTCTGAGAAATAGACAGCTATTATTCATGATCATCCATATAACAATGCTACAGCTGCCTATAGATTTAGTTAAAGCTTCAGAATTCCATATTACTTTTTACAGATGCAAATGTTCATGGGATCAACCTTGGAGGCAAACATTCAGACTATTCACAATGGGCTTTCACCTTTATCTCCTGTCAAAACATTTATAATCACAATGCATAATTTAGAGATGTAGTCCATTAGGCAGGGATAACTGTCCATGTGCCATTCCGAAGATCATATATAATCCAAACTGGTTTTAATGAAAGAACAAAAGTGAAAATCTGGGATTAAATATTCGTTTCTATTCCGTCATTAAGCCCTCCAAGTAATGTCCATCTTATGGACTATATATTGAAATATGAATATATATTCATATTTTAAATATACCGTTTATTAGTCATGAGAATATGTACTAATAATAGACACCTATAATTTAACCAATATAAAGTCTGCTCAGAATAAAACGTATATACATAACATTAATGAATATAGGAACTACAAATGGAAAGGGATTGAGTGGAAAAAAATTATATGAGAAAGAGGTGAACCATTTATTGAGATCCCCATGGCTTTACCTGATAAAACCCCAGGGTGCAGGAGTAGGACAACTAGGTTTGATGAGATAATATTTAAAAGTGAAATCAACTAGTTAATCAATACAGTAGTGACATCCTATGCATATATCATTTACATATCTGTTCTGCTCAAGGCTTATCAAAACTTGAAATTGTCCATGCTCTAAAAAAGAACTGTCCTACTTCCTAAATTTAGCCAAATAACTAATTGTCTACCAAGATAACGCCAATATTCACATGCTTCTTCTGATATGTAGAAAGATACACTTCTCTTTTTAGTTTTTACTTTAGTGTGGATCAAATGCACCAAAATCCTACTACTTATTACATTTTGTTGGAAACAAACAACTATAGTGAAGTCTTTACTGGACTGGATTTCCCACCCAAGACATGAGGATACCAATTGCATTAGTTCAGTGGTTCCCAAACTGGGGGGCGGGCCCCCCTGGGGGGGGGAGATGGTATTCCAGGGGGCTGCGGGCCCTCATTCTTAACCTGTGTTTGAATAGGGAGGAGGGGCTAGATTATGTTCCCAATTATGAAGGGGGGGGGGGGCTCTGCAAGGAAAGTTTGGGAACCACTGCATTAGTTGATACCCCCAAAAAGTGATTACTGTGGATATTCCGGTTTATTGACTAGATCTAAAGGGGAGGTTGTATATAGACAGACAGACATAAGGATATGTATTTATTTGTATGCCCTATTCTAATAAGTGCTAAGTTCTGACGCATGGCAATTTAAAATGAAACTCATGAAAGAAGGCCATGCTCTTTCATGCATCCTAGTGTTTCAATGAGTAGTAGGAACTAGGACACGAAGCACACAACAAGGTAAAGCACTGTTAATGATCAAATAAAAGATAAAAAACACTAAAGGAGGTAGAGTGGAGGCTTAGCAAGGAGTCCTTTTTAGGCCATGAGGTTACCAGGATGACATCACTTCCTGGTTATAGATGAGAACACTTCCTGATTACAGATGCTGAAAGCCTCAGTAGGATCATTAACAGCACTTCACTTTGTTGCACAAGGTTATACATCTTGTGTCCTTATTCCTATTTGTTTGTTACAGGGGGGCATATTCCCCCTTCATTTTGAGAGCTGCACACCTACACGCAACTTAAACACCCACCCCTCATACTGACCAACTTTTAGTCTGATCTTTGCCCAGGTCACATACACCTACTGAGGGCCCTTCTGGCCACTGACATCACTATAACTGGGTAACCACTGCTGACAGTTGTGCCCAACTATTTATTACCTTTCATTATTCTCATGAATCATAGAGATTATATGTATATATATTTTCATTAACCTATTTTGGCTTTGTGAAGGGAGGGGGTATACTATAAAAAAAAGAAAGTATTGATCTAACACAAATAGTTTTTACATTAATTAAACAAGTCAAGTAAAATGTTTGACTTTGAACTTAGTTTATGCAAAACCTGCATGTGCTAGAGCAATAACCTTTTCTAAATAATCCCACAAACCTTCTCTACATCTCCAGCAAGGTTGGTGATGATACCATGTTCCGGGTCATTGCATTAACTCACAAGGCCAGCTGGTCCTGCAACCATCTCTAATCAAATACTCATCTTTAATCCAGATCTAAATCAATATAATACATATTACCTATGTGGCTAACGAAGGGCAGACTTCTACTAGGGCCTACCTACCTAATTTATATTTACAAAGCAGCTCCAACAGATGTTCAAGGGCTACAGCTGTGCAGGTGCATTCAAAAGGCTATATTTGGCCATCAGATCTGTTGAAGGGTCAGGGTAAGTAACTGGGAGAGCAGGATCATTTCACTTTGAATTTATTTTTCAAATACATTTTTAAGCAGCTTGAAACATTTTAGATCCCAAGGGCAATCTGATATAGTGAAACCAGGTATATAACCTTGAGAAAGCACTATTTGTTTGTTAACCAGATTTATGTTCCATGTTTGTATTCAGTAGGGTTGGAAATCTTCCAAGTCTGATATTTAGTCTCCATTTTAAAAACTATTTCCCCCCACACTTCACAATCTATTGGGAAACTTTATCAACTACTGGCAACTGCTTTCAACATTACTTGCCACAACTGAATCAGGACTGGTATTCTGAATTTCTGAAATGAAAAGTCAACTTACAGCAGCAACAAATACAAGCACAACAACATGGGACTAGCCGAGACTGGCTCGATTAATGGTGGAAAATAATTAAAAGCAGAATGTATATAGTATGTATATACCGTAGCAGAATTTTTAGCTGTACTTCATCAGGCAGAAGAACTTACAAAAAAATGAAGTATTCTAGATAACATATTACAATAAATTAATATGCAATCTCCTGTAAAAAAAATAAAAAGTCTAAGTCTAGAACTTTTCAAAAGTTATTTGTGGTGGTGATCAGTATTCCTTATTCATTCTACTGAGTACGTAAGTAAATGAAAAATCTAAAACAGCTTTTTACAAATATTACTTTAGCTGTTTCCATTCTCTTTTTAATTGTGTGTTTGTGCCTTCCCTCATACATTTTAACATAAACAGGATACAGGAGAAAATAGTGTTCTCTTAAGGAACAGAAACCAATATAGATGCAGAGTACCTCCTCTCAAAATTCTGGATTTATCTTTCTTGCTCAAACATAGCAGCTAGGCTATATATTAAAAAAGCATTCTAGATGCAAATACGTACAACATAAAATAAACTTTATGGTGTTACACAAGGCTAGAAAGAATTATTTACCATAGCACTACATACAATATATTATCTCCATAGCATTGTCCACAATATCTATTTTCTTGAGATTTTATTTGATTCTGCAAGGGCTAGATCTTCATATTCCACCTATTCATCAAGCCGAGAAATAATAAAACATATAAATAATGGATGATGTTAGGGCACAAGCAACAATGCTGAAGTCAAAGATTGAAAAAACACAAAGACTATTCTGTTAGGGTACATTTTGACAGCTGGAAGAAAACTACTCCTAATTTGATTGTGTGGGTTTTTATGTACTTGTTATTTTTACTATATTTTGCCAAGTACTCTCCTAATAAAGCAATTTGAATCTTTTTGTCTCTGATCTGCATAAGGTTTAAATTTTATTTTAAAATCAGCAAATATTGAGAATACTTTGGTAACAATATTCCTCGCCTTTTGGGGTGATTAGTGATGATCTTGATAGCCAGGCAAGTTAAAAGTTTATCTTAAGCTAAATTCAATCATACCATTTTAGGACAGATGTTACTCAGCACCTAGCCTCAGAACCATACTGTTCAATAGAGCCAGTAGCACAACAGTCAATGTTTTTACAGGATCATGGTAGATGACTGTCAATCATCCCCAACAACTTCCAATGTATTCTTATGGGGAGATGCAACATTTCATGCTTCGCATGTGGTTGAGGTTCCTGGTTCTTTAGGAGCAGCGAATTTGTCCTTCCTAAACATCCATCTGGTCTTTGACTAAAATAAAAGACACAGTTATAAAGGTTTATTAAGTTCTGTTTTTAAAAATGCTTTTGTCCTGTGGAAGAATTGATTGCTCATATCAGAAGAGCTGGGTGTTTAGCACAGGTTCAAACATACTATAAATGGTCATAATCAGAGGCCAACAAAATAACCACAGGACACACAGAGGGTTAAATATCATGAGATAAAATTAGCAAAGCACAGGTGTCACTAACCTGAAGCTGGGCAGATATAAAACTGAGGGAACAAACACACTGAGACAAGATAACATCAAAAATCAGTTGGTGGCAATGGCCCTATGAGTAGGCCGATCAGGAGAAGCTAGAGTTGCTAGAGCTAGATAGTGATGAGCGGCATAGGCAACATTCGTATTCACGGCATGCATTCGGAAAATATTCGCAT
>CM070036.1:28116178-28130978 GCA_036250615.1 Ptychadena robeensis | reverse complement strand
GAGCAGCTGGAGATCAAGATAGCTACGCTGCATGTCTGCCACTAGGAGGGGCCCCCACACCATGCAGTTGGCTACATACTTCACGGTTGGCGTGGGCCTGGAGGGATGTCCCTGAGTTGGAAAGTGCTGCATGCGCAGTGAGGGCCCCTGGTTCATTGGGCCATGAATCGTGTGGGTTCCAGCTGCTGGGAGAATGCATATCTCCATCCTGATGATTCATGGCCGATCATCAGCGTTGATTTTGGGTGCCTAGCCGACCATCGGACTACGGAAATCGTCCATGAATCGTGGTACCAGGTGGTGTGCACTTCGATCGGACACCACTTTAATTGGCCGATCGTCGGACCTCTCCGATTCCCCGCTGAGATCGCCGGAATCGACTTTGGATAGGTGATCGTATCGGCCATGGAATTCCGACTGTGTATGTGTATGGCTAGCTTAAGGGACTCTACCTCTCTCCCAATTTGCATTCTATAGAGGTGTGTAGAGAAGGGTTGTGGGAGCATTGGAAAAAAAAGTTTTGCTCTAGTACATGTAGTTTTTGCATGAATTAAGTTCAAAGTTTAAAGTTCAAAATTTTTACTTGACTTTGAACTTAATTTATGCAAAAACTATTTGTGTTAGAGCCATACTTTTTTGTAGTATACTACCAACCCTTCTCTACATCTCCAGCAAGTTTGGTGATGATACCATGCTCAGTAGTGTTGAGCGGCATATGGTATATTTGAATTTGCGTAATTTCGAGAATATATAAAGGAACATTTGAAATGTAAAAACATTTATTCAACTGTATCTTTTGCCTTCCATTGTGTGCACCTGTTTGTAATCATTCGCAATGATTTGCAATGCAGCTTTACAGCTTCTCTTCCTTATTCTGTGATCTTAGCCAGCACAAGCACGCCGTATGGTGCAAATACATTCGCAATGCTCACAAATATGCACGATGTATGCCGGTAAACAACGTTGAAGCATAATATGACGAATATCCGCCATTGTAAATATCTGCGCGCACATTCGTGAAATATTGCACATTCTCGAATGTCGGGTATTCGTTGAATATATTGTAATCCTGAATATTCTCGCTCAACACTAATGCTCAGGTGC
Organism: Ptychadena robeensis; assembly: GCA_036250615.1. Classification (NCBI taxonomy): domain Eukaryota; kingdom Metazoa; phylum Chordata; class Amphibia; order Anura; family Ptychadenidae; genus Ptychadena; species Ptychadena robeensis. Next base: position 28,129,874 of record CM070036.1, on the reverse strand, counting down.
TTTGCAATTAACTCGAAATGGTCGTAAATTTGACCATCTATAGTACCTGTATACAAGCACCAACTATAAAACAAAATACATTTTGAATGTTAGCGGGAAAATTAGATTTTTTTGTATGTGGCCAAATAAGATGGTAGTCCCCAGATTAGAAGCAGCTTGTTGTTTTTGTTGTTGTACTCAGGCTATAGGCAGTTTACATGAAGCAACCATAGGTGTAAATGGAAATGTCATTATCAGAGGGTCCCATCAGTCCTATTGTTTTCAGGTATGGGTAATATCCAAGACGTTGATTTGATAATACTTTGTTATATTTACAGTAGTTAATTAGTAACCAGTATACTGGAAATGACAAAATCTCTTTAAGTTATAAGACATTAAAACACAAAGAAAAAAATGACAATCTTCATAGCCTCACCTTACAACAAGAACTGCCTTATGTCAATATTACAAGGAAAAAAACATGACAACAGAAAACTAATTTGGTGCCCACATCCTAGGACTGGTAAACTAATTCTTTTTAGTTTTAGATTTCTACATTTCCAGTCCTAAACAGTGCTATTTGTTCATTAACATAAAATATAACATCGATTGAAGAAAGCGTAGTAAGACCAGATAATCATAGAGCACTTCAGTGAATATGGAGTCCGATGTTTTTGTTTTATTTCAGGATTAAATCCAAAACTCAGGGCGCTATCAGTTGCCTGTTTTTTTTTGTGATCCTGCATAAATAAACACAATGACAAGGATATCTCTTTTTATTTTTTTAATAACTATAGATAATTGCTTCATCGTTATAGATTCCAGACAAAGCCTTTTTATGCCATAAATCCTTCACTTAGATACATCTTTATTTATTGTTGTTTTATGCACAGTACAACCTTCTTTAATATTAATCCAAATTGCATCTATCTGAGCCTCTGATTTGCAGCAGCCCCCCCCCCCCTCTCTGAGATATATGTCCCCTGTAAATGTAAATAAAACAAACACATTAGAGTTGTTAAAATTTACAATATTTAACTGCAATTATTTACACTTTTTTTTATTTTTCACGGTTTAATAACGAAAAAATAAATTGTCCCTGTTACCATAAATAAAAACCCTCCCAAGTGTCAGGATGGTGGGTCACGGACAGTAAATGATACACAGATTCCATTTTCTTGGAACTGAATAGCAGGAGAAAATGAAGAAAGATGCTACTGACAGGGTGAGGATGATTTGAGCAGGCTAGCATTATGAATGATATGTTAAGTGATTGCTTCAGATGGAATCCTTGGATTGCTGCATTCTGCAGATCCTGATTTTCATCTATATTGTTTGTCTTTTTCTCAAGAGAGTCAAACCCCTGTGTGTGAGTGTGCATATGTATGAACCTCTATATGTGTGTTTAATATATAGAAAACACATGTATTAAACCTATGTATGTATTTACATATATATATTTAGTAATTTAGTACATTTTATGCACGCTTGGCATTGAGTTAATGTGTATGTTTCTGTATTTAATGCATACAGACAATGAGAGAGTGAATGAATGTATACACTATATATATATATATATATATATATATATATATATATATATATAGCCCTGCCTTGTTTTACATCTTGGGCAACCCAGCAGGGGTATCATACTTCAACTTGATTAAACCAAATAGTGAATGTGTTCATCTAATGCACCTGCATCTATGACTCGGGGCAGTGCGTATGCAAAAGTTGAACACACAGCCCATGGTCATAACAGCTTTCTTCTAGAATGTATCTCCTTGTCTGCCCGGAGCACGCAGGAGGCAATTTTAGAAAGCAAGGAAGTTGTTTTTATTGTTAAATCTTTTTCTTTTTATGTATGAATTACATGTATGTTATCTTATATATTATGATGTATACTAATGGGATATTACATTTAGATTCTAATTAAGTAACAAAGAATAAATGTTTTACCCACTGCAACATTTTAAAATGAGTTTTGTTAGTTTCCTTTTTTTTTTTTTTTTGTTCCATTTTATTATCAACTGATCAACCTGCCAAATAACAATGCTCACTGGTTGCATTGTATCTACAGAGAAGAAGCATTACTCTAGGACGGTGAGGAGTGTTAGAAGTAGAGAACACTTACCCTCTGCTCTTCTGTATAAAAGGGAGGAGGTGAGTAGATTATATACAGTGAGTGACCTGAGCAGTACTAAAAACATTAAGGGATCGTTTACACAGGTGGTTTTTACCAAAAATTGCAACCGACCTGTAGACCGGTAGCGTCCACTGGTCGGTTTATGGGCTTAAGCTCGATAGACCTGTTATGGGGTCGCTTTTTAAACAACCCCTGAGCGCCAGCAAACTTGTGCAGGTCATGACAGGTCATTTACCGCACGGCTGTGGCAGTGCCCGGTAGTTTCCTGGGCTGGTGTGGACTGAAAGTAGCCCAGGAAAGGACCATGTAAATTTAGCCTTATTGGTATTTCAGGGCAGCAGTGTCAGCCCACCATAATAGGTTGGGAGCTAAATGGGTTTCTTACAAATGTTTCTTTTTAAACATTTGAGTCATATATAACAAAACACTGAATTTATATATGGTATATTTAAAAGACAAGAGAAGTACGTTGGCGGGACTGATGTATATCTTAAATAAAGCATAAAATAATAAATATATATCCAAAGATGCTGAGTTTTTTTTTCACGTTGTACTCTCCCAACAGCTATGCTTTCGAATGCATACCTGATTGCTCACAGTTCTCCCTATCAACCTTTTCTTTGATAAACATCAAATATAAACAACAAACACTATTCTCTTGGTATAGAGGGCTGGAAGCAAGGGGGTGCAGATATACACATGCAGTTCTGTAAGACCATTGAAGTCATTGGGAAGTGTAGCAGATATTTAGGTATGTTTTCCTGTTATTTCAACTATGTCTTAACATTGACACATCTGATGTTTACTAAATGCATTTTTACAATTTTTTTTATTCTTTTACTTTTTTTAGCATAAAAGTAGCAGGCTCTATTGTAAAATAATAAGATCAGTAGATTAAAGATGGTCACACACTTTTAACTTGTTTATTTGAGATTTATTTGCAAAGCTCCTGAACATGGTATCACCAAAAGTGATGGAAATGTAGAGGGTTCTGGGAAATAAAATAAAAAAGTATTGCTCTAGCACATGTTGTTTTTGCATAAATTAAGTTCAAAGTTAAGTCAAGATTTCTACTCCAAAAATGTTTACATAACTTTGAACATAATTTACACAAAAACTTCATGTGCTTTCATACAATCATACTATTTACCATGATGCTCCTAAACTCTTAATTTGCATGATTTTCCTCAAAGCAGAAAGATCTGCATTTTCATATTATTGGAATAAAAAATCAAATGATTCTCCAGATAAAAATCAAGTTTTAGTAATTCAGACCAATAGATAGAACAAGAGTAAGGAGTGCACAGATATAGAAATGATGGAAAGAAATAGTTTGTTAAAACATAATAATCCACTGAAAATTGCTAGGATTAGCTAGCAACATGAACTATATTCTGAACATATATGTGTACATGGTTTACCTGCGGCTGATGCTGTCTTTTTGCTGTAAGTGTAAGAAATGTGTATGATCTGGGGGTTTGCAACAAAATTTGATTCAAGTGTTAAAAAAAATTTACATATTTTTTACAGTTCGTGCAGCCGCCAGCAGAAATAAAAAAGACTTTGGTGTGCACCCGTCTCACAGTGTTCCTGGGAGATTGATATGTAGGCCCCAAAGAATCAAACAAACACACTGAAGGCACACTGAGGGTTGTTCAGCAGTATTTACAGAATGAATTACTATTAATTTTAGGTGAATTCCTTATCATGCAATTTTGCCAACAGTATGTCTTTTACAGAAGATCGCTGCAAGCATATTTGCTGATTCCAGTTTCTTCTCCCTTTTAATGCATTATTAATGTTAACTCTGACAAATCTTAATATGGAACTTTACTACATCGGGGGAGCTTTGTTGATTTGATATTTTAAAAAAGAAAATATTTTCAGAAAATTTTCTTTTAAGAAAAAAAAAATACATGTTCAATTAAAATCCAAAGATTGTAAAGCATATTCTGATCCTGAACATGCAATATATATATATATATATATATATATATATATATATATATACATACATAAATATAATAATAAAGGATTAAAAATAAAGAAGCTGCCATTTAAACGGCTCTATGTGTGTTTGTTGTATAGAAAATGAATAATTTAACAAAGTAAAAAATGTATTGTAAATATATGTGTAAATACATATATATATGTGGATCTAGATGGATATTTGTTCCAGTCCAGTAATGGTAAAAGGAGTTTTTCCCTATGCTTCTTACTTTATATCCTTTGGGTACAACACTGGGTGACAAAGCTATACATTATTGTTTATGTTTATGAATGACATCCAAGGAAAGGCCCATTAATGAGTGATGATGGCTACCTCTCTTAGCGAATATCCTAATGTGTTAGCTATGCACTTACATTGCTTGACGTGGTTTGTGATTTGGAAATTGTCAGCTGGATGAGATAAATAAAGCAGTGCTTGATAATGGGTTGTAGTGAGACTTGCATCCTTTTTTTATATATATTATAGTGCCTGAAAATGCTTTTCAGTGTCAAGAAATAAAAAAGAAAAAAATATTTAATGGATTTTCCATTTTCTCTGACATGGAGAAAGATCTCAGCAGAATATTGGATGCGTATTTGGTCTGTAATTGTGACTTTTTCTTTACATGTCAAAAATGGGATATAGAGGGTACTTTTTGTTCTCCAAAATAGACAAAAGGATTTTTTTTAGCACAGTTTGAAACATCTGAAAATGTTAAGTATAACTATTCCAGAGTTTTACATTTCAGTAGGAGACATGTCAGATGAGTGCATCTACTATTTATATGAGTAAGGATATAGTGTATACTGCCCTCTTTTGTTTTAAACTCTTTGAGGTGTTTCCAGTTATGTTAGTCTAGTTATTTAAGTGGTAAGGTTATACTTTTCACTGTGTAAGTCATCACATTATAACTTCTTGTCTACATGGTACCTTTTCATTCATGTTCTTCTTTCCACATTTAGCTAAAAGACACCAATGCCAAGACAGCACTCTCAAGTATTTCTCACACCACCAAGCTCACCCCCATTACAGAACAATTCAAACAAGTAATACCAATATGAAAACATGCGTAAACTACATTTTCATAATAGGAACCTCTAAGCACTGTACAGCAGCCCTCTAAAATGGAATTTAAATGAACCTTGAGAGCTTGTAATACCAGACCATTCAGATGGCAAATGATGATTGTTTTGTAATGTGGAGCTATAGGATGCCTCCACCACATCCTACAATGCTATAGGGTTGTCTTGGTAACCTATTAAGATGTGTTTGCTTTCCTGAAATGATTGAAACAACTAACTTTGTTACAGTTGTTTAAATCATTTTTAATACTCAAAGTTAGCTCAAGTTGCAAGCAAGATGCTGGGGTATCTTGTCAATTACAAAAAATACCTGCTACCCTAATGGACTGGCTGGACAAATAAAAAAAGACATAGTTGCTCTGGATGACACATTATTTGCAACCTTAGGGCTTGTTTCCACATCGGTGTGCCGTATCCATGCCTCTCGAACAGCAGATTGCCCGTGGCTTTACGGACAGCTTTCACCTGGTTTAGGGTGCATTACCATTGTTACCCTATTCATTTGTGGTGATGCGCAGCATAGGCAATATTAGAATTCGTGATCTCAAATCATCAATACATTCATTGCGCAAATCGCTTGTACATGCGCATATTGCAAACGCAGTATTTTTGGTTATTGATACTCGCAATAAAATTTTGCAGCTGGAATATTCTCAATTGACATTATCAATTTGCATAGTTAAGACATGGAAAAAGCACATCTGATGGGGTTTGGGCTTTGCGAGCGCATTGATTTGTTTACATGAAAGTGAACATTGTCCCATTTGCTTTCACACAGTGGAAATAAGCCCTAACTTTGATGACTCCCTCCTGTCCACATGAGACCAATGTTTCTGTTTTTTTTCTCTCTGCATAGCAATGGAAGGAGTGTTTGTTCCAGCCAGCTTGCTTTCTTTCTTGTCTTTTACCCATGTCTTTACCCATCTACTTTTAAACTGCAACAAAGAAAACACATAGAAATGGCTTTTTCTTTGGAGATTAATCATATAAACTTTATTTAATCAGATCCATCAATCAAGGACATCATGCATGAGGCTCCTCCCTCTGATGTATTTTATCCAGGATGGGTTAAGTCATAGAGGTGACCTGTCACACAGCAAATCAGAAATTCCTAGAAGAATTCAGGTTAGCTTGGCAATGAGGCAGTTAACAATACTATGATTCCTCATTACAGTATGGGGTTTCTGCCAAGTAACAGGGGAGGTGCTGATTTTTCATGCAAGGTATAACTATATTTGATAGGGGGGGCCTAATGTCTTTGCACATTTGCAGCACTTGCACTAAGTTCCTATGGATTTTTCCAGGAAGTGCCTGTGAGGGGCCTATCAACCTGGCCTAAGGGACTGCAGACATCATCAGTACCATGCAAGTGTTACTTGGGTTTGAAAAAGGAGGACTGCCCCTTCAACAGAGCCTTGGGTTACTTCACAAGAGAACGGCTCCTCTCTACCTGGGTTAGAGCCTCAGCCAATCATTATTATTGAGTTTTGTAACATTTATGCCCTATGTACTCTATGGACTGTACCCTATCCCTGAGCTAAGGCAAAATGGGAGACAGTATATATTCTGGCATAGAGAGAAGTAAAGTTATCAATTTGCATTTTTCTAGTGCATGTGGACATTCCATTATTACATTCGTCAAATTAGCAGAGGCCTGTCAAAAGAATTTGCTGGCTTTAAATTAGAAACAGTGGCTGGGGGTTGCTGCAGATTAGTGAGTGATTAAAAAAAAAAGAAAAAGATTAAATATGAACTAAAAATCATCTGTTACACACTTTTCACTTCTTTCTAACAAACAGCTACCATTTAACAAAAATCTAGATATGCCCCAAAGAATTCTACTCTTTTTCTGTTTACAGAAGGTCCTTCTCTAGGAGGCCATATCACTGTTGCGTGTTGTTGTGTATGTTGCAATATATGAATTTGAATAATTGGAATCCCACTTTAAAAGAAAGGCTCAGGTTGAGGCGCCCGTAAAAAATTTAAATACTCCTTTATTGATAAGAACAGAAATACATCTGTTATATATGTATATATGTTGCAATATAGTCATTGCCAATTAGCTTTCCAGTGCTGGGGTTCTTGAAGACGATGAAAATAGGCCTGTAACATTGGTCATTAGTGTTGAGCGCGAATATTTGTGTCACAAATTTTTGTTGCTAATATCAGCAAGAGAATTCGTGAAGATCTCGAATATAGTGCTATATCTTCGTAATCTCTAATATTTGAGATTCTGGGGAACGTACCATGCATTGCGTGTGCAATATTCACATGAACAAATGCCAATTTTTGCAAAGAATTCACAAATAATTACTTCTGTATTTTTCATAAGATCAATGTACCTGAATGGATGATTTAGGTAAGTACATCGTCCTTTAAAGGGGAAAATAATAAGAAAACTGGGGAATTTGTTTGGATGTGTATGGGAACTGATATGATTTGCTGACTCTCCAAATAGTATTTGGCAACATCTACCACCGTCAGACTATGTGGACTCTTTCTCTGCCTACTTTTTATAATATAGAATGTCTCTGGAAATCTCTAAAATGTTGTCTTAGTCTGGCAAGTTGAATTTCTGGTCTGTTTCAGATCTGTAGAACCAAGCCTATTCAGGGCTTTACTATATACCTCTATCATGTTCCAGAAGGCAAAATCAAAGGCATCAATAACAGATACATTTAAATAAGAATAACATCATCATTTGGTTTGTATAATGTCTCTGATAAATACATTCGAGATGTCCAGTCATTATAACATTCATTGTGCAAATGTGGCACTTGTTCTTACACATAATGTGAAAGCAATCCGCAGTAGTTCTGGTTACTGGTGTAAAAAATCTTGAATATTCGTGATTATGAAGATATAGCATTATATTCAAGATTTTCGCAAATTCTTAATGTACCAACATTCACAATAAAAATTTGTGATTAGAATATTTGTGATCAACACTAAAAAACAACTGTGTATTAGTTGGTAGTTATGGCTTTAAGCTGGCCATACACTTTTAGATCTCTCTGTCAGATATCCTTTAGATCTACCAGCTACCATAGTTTTCGGACTATAAGATGCACTTTTTCACCAACACAATCGGGGAGAAAGTTCCTGCATCTTATGGTCCAAATGGTCACGCCTTGGCTTCCCACCAGCTCTTCCAGCAAGGAGATTAGCTGGGGAGCTAGAGGAGCTGTCAAGATTCGAGATGCCAGCCGGTGTCCGGCTCTCCCATCTGAACTGTATAATTGCTTATGCCAACAGAGACCAAAGCCCTACTGGAATAAGCAATGAAGAGATAGAGAGATAAACTGGCATCTATACCTCTCTCCTGTCCGTGGAAACTGCAGCACCCATGGACACAGAAACAACCAGCTGGAGTGGACAGGGATAGCAGAGAACTGGGCAGCCTCCTGCCCTCTCCTTCTGATCAGTGAAGAGGTGACATCATGTGCTGTGTGTGTGTTTGTGTGTACTTCTGCTGCTAGTGACATCTAGTTTTCTGCTCTAAAAACTGGGTGCGTCTTATTGTCCGGTGCGTCTTATAGTCCGAAAATTACCTCTGCCATTGAACACAGGTAGACTTGATTGTTTGGAAAGTGCCTCTTATTACATGGGTTTGGTAAAACAAAAGGAGATCTATAGGAAATCTGACGGCAAAATCTAAAGGTGTATGGGTACCTTAACCTTCCTAGCGCACTGCCCGTATCGCGCCGCAATCTAGGCAGTGTACAAAGTACACTGCCAGTCACTCCCTCCCTCCGCTGCTCTCCACACAGCCGGTGTCATTATTGGTGCCGGCTGTGTGGGCGGGAAAGCCGGGGCTCCTCCATTAACATGGAGGTCTATGGCGCTGCCCCCCCTGCCCCCTTCCGCTCAGTGACGCGGTGCCGAAACCCCGGAAATGCTGCAGCGATGAATACAATTGCTGCAGCTTTCCAGGGAGGCATCGGGTGTACCCAATGCCAGCTTCCCCTGCGGTTGGGGCGACCCTGAACGGCAAACGAACAGGGTTCGTCTCGACCGCTAGGGAGGTTAAAATAAACAATACACTATTTGAATTACAAATATCACCAAATCTCAATTTCAGGCACCGCTTGGTCATGCCTTACATCTATACTGTTATTACATCTATATTGCTATACAAGCAATCAGTCTCTATGCACAAACACCTAGGCACCTTCACATAAACAGAACCACACTGCTACATTATAGGACAATTCTATAGAAAAAGTACATTGTTCAGGTTAATGCTTGAGTACAATTACTATATTCCTTTTTTATTATACATTTTAGGTCCACATATTCTTGAACCAAAGGTTCTAACCATTCCTCACCTAACTAAAGGTAGTTGATTTTCTTCTCAACAAGGTTTATGGCCCATGGATGGTTAACTTTATGTAAAAGTTTAAATTGTAGCTGCCAGAAAATACAATAGGCCATGGTTTATATAAATGCAATTTACTGCTCATCTCAGTACTTCACAGATTGCTGTCGGGTAAAAAATTTAATTATTTTGGACAATAAATATTGTTAATTTAACTAATGAACTAATTTTTGTTTAGGGCACAAATGAGTATATGAGCAAAGTTCTCATTATTCTCATCTACATACTCACGTACATAGGAGAACACATATATCCCCCCCCCCCTTCTTATGTATTTACTTTGCAAAATGAACATTAGTAGACCAAGGTAATTAGCATGCCTTCTAAACTGATGATATAGTTATGGACTTGTTAGTATTAAAGATTCCGCAAAATTCATTTACCATGGTAGAGCCCAGCAGGCATTTTCTACTAAAAGGGGGTGGATTCAAATCCCAAGTCTGGCACTCAGATCCCCCCTAAGGGGAAAGGCAAGTTGCATTTAAATCAAACATTTTCTTATCAAGCTCTGTGTTAATGGTTTTCCTATGAGACCTAAGCCTGTCATTCAAACATTGCTTTCTTAGCCGCATCTAAAACAGAATTAGTTGCTTATTTATTTTTCAAACTTCTACATTTCCTGGCTTGTATCAAATCCGTGTCTACATTAGTGGTGTCAATAGTGTTGCATATCCTGTGTCATTTTTAAGAAATCATATTCCGTAATTGGTTATAATGGTAAACAGCTATGTTCTTATGCAGAACCAGCAATGGTCACAGTCTGCAGACACAATATCAGTCAGAATTTCATCAAAGGGGGAACATTGAATGGCAGATTGTATGACAGCCTTAGGACCACCTGGTTGGTCTATTGTGAATATATGAAGCATTTTATACCTTTGGCAAAATAAAATCTAAGCTTGCATTGTATAATGGATGTATAATAAAAAATGAATATTGTGGGAAAAGTATTTGTAGAAAAATAATGATAAATAAATGTTTCATACGAGGGTTATCAAAGCTTTAAATCAAGATTTACATATCATTTGTTTACATATCATTTATCATTTTGGGAAAATGTGGACAAAAGTCGTATAAATGTTTTATAAATTGACTTTTTACTTTGTATGGAATGCTCACACCTGGGCACGTGGAATGCTCGCACCTGGCAGTATGCATGTACTGGCGCGGTACAGGCGATCAAAGCAGTACACAGTACTCCCCGTCCTCCCTCCTCCCCTGTCACCGATGACGCCGGCGATGTGGGTTGGGAAATCGAAGCCACCTCCACAGTATGGTGATTTATAGTACAGCACTCCACCACTTCCACATCACCAATGGCGCTGAAGAGCCGGTGCTGGAATTGATTGGGTCCGCCATGATTCAGAATCGCTGCAGGAAAACGATAGGTAGGTATGCCTGATCCCAACTCAGGTTAATCTTGTTTTGTAAATAAAGCCCAAACTGGTTTTAGGCAAATCGCCAGAGAGATTAACACGGACATTGGCAGGTTTTTTTCTAGTGTCTTAGTTCTGAAAATTGCATTGGCATTTGGAAAATCATTGAGCCCTAATGTTGAGTCCCTTTCTGACCACTTGTATAGCATCTGCTAAGCTGCTTACAGTTGTTATTACAGCCCAGGGTGACAAGTTTTTAAGACATGTCAAGAGAACTGGTTTTTCAAGAGTCCCCCCCCCCCCCATATACAATGTTACGTGTGCAAAAGGAAGTTTAGTTTATTCATTTGTATTGGACTGTTAAAAACAAAATAATGTCTCCCCCTGATCCATAACAGAACCAGAATAAGCAAGTCCCCCTCCATGTTATACCAGACCACCTCTAGACATAGAGTTTGACAAAGCCTGGTAAGGGTAGTTCTACACTTTAACATACTCCCTAAATAGTTTAAAAAAAAATGTCCCACGCTGTAATCTTCTCTGTGTTGATGTCCCATGCCATGATACTTTCTGATGGCATGATGTTTCCTCTCTGAAGTCCCACCAAGAAAACTACTGCATGGGACAGTCCAAGCGAATATATCTGCTCCAGCTCCAATGCTTACTGTGCACTAGTGTGAGACATTTTAAACTGTGCAGGGTGTATGTTGAAGGGAAGGCCCAAGCTTTATGCCTGAAGTAAGGTCTGTTTATGGATTGGAGGGGGACCCCATGTCAATGTTTTAACAATCCCATTGAACTCCCTGAAAATTAAATATAAAGCCTGCACTGGTCACTGCTTGTCCTACCAACTTCTTTCTGGATTGCCGAAATGGACTGAAACTCTTCTACGGGAGAGTTAGACTGTTACTAAGAGACGTTTGCATTCACTGTTATTAAACTTTTCTTAAATCCCCAAATATTTTTTATGAATGTCACCTATTATAAAATATGGTAGTCACCTTCTTGACAAGGAAGAAGGGATCAGAAGACAAGGCTTCTGATCCCTCTGTTAATGTCATTTAGAACTCTTCTGGTACACACATATCTATAGAAAAGTGACCTGCCATTCTCTAGCACAATGCAGGCAAGTTGAGAATTTTCAAAGGACAATACTACCTAACAATCAGGAAACCACCACACTACAGGTATCAATGGTAAACTCTGTGTTCAGCTCAAACTTTACCATGCAGAGGGGCTACCCCAGCATTACAAGATTTAGTTCTCATTTTAGGAATTTAGAAACAGTATATTTTCTTCCTCCCTTAGTTTGGTTAACCAATTTCTTTTTTACTTTGTGTGGGTAGGTCACTGGCATCCTCCCTTACATTGCTGGGCTTTAAAATATGGGATTTATATCATAAATTAAAACTGTATCCTAAAGGATTTTCCTACCTGCAAAGATCACTATGAATAAGCCTTGAATACATGAGGTGAAACATGTCAGAGGAGGACCCCTTAAAGTGTGATGGTGTCGTGTGTAACTCTGTGGATGTTGAATAAAGGGCTGTGATCTTATATCCAATGTGCGGACACTTGTTTCCTGAATTGCTATGCGCTGAGCCCGGGAGAAGTCAAAAGGGAGTCTGTATTGGAGATTCTTATAGACAAGTTCGAGTACGGATCTACCCCATGCTGCTTTGGATACATTTATTATTTCTGACAGCTCTGTGGTTCTATCCTCTGTCTCCTATGGCAATATGGAATCCCTGGGAAGGGCCTTTCCCTACACACCCAAGTAAAAAAAGACTTTTACCAGCTTTTACCACAATGTTCCATCAAATATATAGGAGAGGTTAAGCCCATTATCCATGGAAATAAGGCAACGTATTGTTTGAGCTACAAAATATTTTATTCTGCAGAAAGCTTGTACTACTGAACGTGAACAACTCCTTTGGAAACCTGTGTATCTTGTGTTAACACAAATGTGCTTCTTTAAGTGCATAAAGTTTAGAAAGGGCCCTAATTTGTCAGTTCAGACAAATTCAAGTATAAATCGACTATTCCTTATGCATGTATGATTGCAGAATGTATAATTCTGCTTTCAAGAAAAACGTTAACATGCCTTTAATTTAAAGGCATGTGAACATGTATTATTTTTATACAGGGGTTCTGAGTTCAGGTACACTTTAAATAAAGTAGAGAAAACTATACTATAGCCAATGCCTAATGTCGCTAACATAACCTATCGCTAATTTATAGGTATTGGAGACTAATTACCATATCAGTATATTTCAAGGATATTGGAGGAAACTTACACAAACAGGGGGAGAAGATCCAAACTCAATGCTATTAGTGTCCTGGCTGATAGAGATGGGCGAACATCGCCATTTACTGTCCGCGAACGGGCGGGTCGGACACATTCGGAAAAACCGGATGTGACGTCAGTGGTCCTTGAACAGCAACCTGGAACGCATAGTTCCTGGTTACGGGCGCAGGATGTGGCGTCACTGACGTCACTTCCTGCTCCAAGCCGGATTTTTCACTACAAGACCGGCTGCATGCCCGGTCTTGTAGTGAAAAGATTCTTCCTCCGGTACGATCTCGCAGGCTCTGATCCTGCCGGAGGAAGAATTTAGATCTTCTTCTCGTCGGCGAACAGTTCGGTCCATCCCTACTGGCTGATACATGTACAAAGGACATTTAAGGACACTACAGGGAGTGCAGAATTATTAGGCAAATGAGTATTTTGACCACATCATCCTC
>CM070036.1:28073699-28111056 GCA_036250615.1 Ptychadena robeensis | reverse complement strand
AGATCATATTACAAGAAGGGATAATTTTAGCAACTCAAGGTAACTTGTCAATATTTTCCAACCTTAGTAGCAGTACTTAGGTACCCCCTACCTAATTTGTACTCTGTTCCCCAACCTCTTAGATTGTAAGCTCTATGGGAAAAGGTCCTGTTCTTTTCTTTTTTCATAGTGTGCACTTGTATGCTTGCTATTCCTTCCAATTAAATGTACAACATGCAAAGCAGCATGCCTAGGGTTAATTGCGTAGTAATGTGTATTTTTTATACTTCTGTTTCATACTCACATTAGGTACTGCTAATGTGCAATATCACGGTGTATCGCAAACGTGTTGCCTCACGAAGGTGCACAGCTCAAAATGTTTTGCCGGTAATGGATGCCGTCTGTTACCATCAAAAACACAGCCACAGGTGCAGCATGGCTAGTGTGAATGAGCCCTTACATATTACTGCTTAATGAATAAAAGTTAATAGTAATAGCAGAAGGTTAGCCCAGAATTCTATACTCTATGTTCTAATTATAATCTGATTGGTAAATCTGATTTAAATCTGGAGGTCCCCATACACAAGTCGTTCTTCCCGATCGAGCATCGTTCACAGTGAATGAAAAATCGACGATTGATCGATGAACGATTGACACCGCACCTTGAACAATCGATTTTTGAATTTTCCCAGATCGATTTCTAGAATGTTCTGGATTGAAAATGATGTCAATGTCATACTAAAAATGGCACAAGTTGATCGATGACCACCACCTCTTTACTTTGATGGTGAACTATCTATCCAAAAAAAAAAAAACACATGTAGGATTCCTGGATGATCGATTTACCGGTCGACAGCTTTTGGGTCAATCGTTTAAGGTGCACTGCAATTGATTCATAAACGATCGATCGACGAGCGTGGCGATCGATTGAGCAAGAATCGTATGAGAAATCAACACGTGTATGGGGACCTTTGGTCTTGTTACGGCCATGGGTTACTATATTGTTGAAGAGGGACCAGGAAAGGAATTGTTTTGTATTATGTCATACATGTACTGCCTTCCGTACCGCAGCATATAAAGGCACCATATGGATGAATAACAATAACACATATATAGCTCACACTAGTCTGCTTATTCAAACTTCGTAATATTTGATCCTTTTCATCTCCATAAAAATGACTGTTTGAAAAAAAAATAGGCCAAGAAGAGTCCTTGATTTGCAGAAATAGCAATCATGGATTTCAAATTGGTATCTTTGTTCTGCTTTATGTGCCCTGCTTTTTATTTAAATGCTTCATTTCTTTTTTTCTCCCTTTTCCTTTTATTTTTTTTTAGGTTCAAATCTGCTGGCAGCCTCAGATGCTAACTGGCCGTGGTCTTCAATGCAGATTTCAAACAATAAAAGAAACATTCCCCCTTCCCCCCTTCACAAATGACCATAATTATGTAAAGAATGACTGCACCAGACTGATGACTTTCAATATGCTGGAGTCTAGCATACTGGTATAAGAGGCCAGAAAGGTCAACAGTAATTCATAACTGCTATAAAATGGTGTAGCATCCCAGGGTTTCTGCAGAATGCTTACATTATCATGCTCCTTCTGCTGGTTTTGTATATGTAAATGTGTGATAGGAAGTGCCCTGCTTTTGCCGTATCACATGCAGAGCATCAATCAGGCAATGGAACACATCAGAGTATTTTCATTATGCCTAGTTATTTACTGCATCACAAGAAATTACCCGGGCAAGTCAAGCAGGCTTCTTGGGTTGCGTGATATCAGCATCCCGGTCTCAGCTCAGGAGTCTTATTGTAAACATTACAGGATTAATCTCACAATCACAATCATCAATCTTCCCGAGTGCTGCCAGGGTGTACACTGGAGATTGGTAAACAAGGCGATGTAGATTTTACTTCTTATTTTCAACATCAAGATCTGTTAAGAGCATCTGCTTATCAGATCTGTATACAACCATGTTGTAAGACAATGCATTTTTCATTAAAATTGTTTCCCCCTGATATGATGGAAACACACTGTGCTAGATATTGAAAACAGTGGCCGGCTTTATTATTGTCAACGGTTTAAAAAAAAAAATTGAATCGCAGTATGGAAATAGCACACGGTTTGGGACACTTTGAAGTTAAAGTAAAATGGAGCTCTCTAATCACTGAATGGAAAGCATAAAGATTTTAAGAAGTTCAAAATTAATTAAGTTTACTGCAGTTTATCTAATAGATTGTACCAAGCTCATCCGGTGAGTTATTTACTGTCTGCAGGATTTGAGTCTCAGCAGGGCTACTGATGAGAAGACCGCACAGAAATGAATGTGACACAAGCCTTCTGCATCTACATTGGAGAAAAGAAAGGAACAATTGCCAGCACTGCATCAACTGAAAAGCTATTTACTCCCTCCCTTTATTTTTGTATGTATTATGTGTGAACTTTACCGAAAATATTTCATTCAGCAACTTCCTTCTTTCCAACAGCTCACAATCAGAGACATAGCCTGACATTTAATTACCTTTTTTCCTGACTGACTGAACTTATCTTTAAATTCTGTTTTCTTTACAACTTTAAGAACTTTTAAAGAAGATTCAAATTCCTCGTGGAAAAC
The DNA here is from genome assembly GCA_036250615.1 of Ptychadena robeensis. NCBI lineage: Eukaryota > Metazoa > Chordata > Amphibia > Anura > Ptychadenidae > Ptychadena > Ptychadena robeensis. The sequence continues at coordinate 28,108,464 of CM070036.1, read as the reverse complement.
CGGAAGTGACATAAGTGACGTCACATCCAGTAACTGGAACACATAGTTCCTGGTTCTAATAGTCGGATGTGACGTCACTTCCAGTTTTCGGAGCGGGTTTTTCACCAGAAGACCAAGTTCTCTACCCGGTCTTCTAGTCAAAAGATTCTTTCTCCCGGAGGGATCTTACTGCTCCTGATCCTGCCGGAGGAAGAATAGTAAGCTCCTTCTCGCCGAACAAGGTGGGTCGAACACACATACTGCTCGCCGTCTAGGAGAAGTGACATAATAATATACCAATTATTGTTTGTTTAATATAAGTGGGAGCATCTACCTTTTGTTATACAAGTGTTGCTAAAGAGCAGGGACAACTGCCCCAGCTGCAGCTCCATCTGTGCCTGTTGAGACAGGCATGGTGGAGCTGAACTCATTGCCAGGAGCCTGTAAGGGGAGCTCTATTCCAGGTGCTATAAAATAGGGCTTTACCATGTCTCCCTTGCTCTGTGTTGCTGCAGTGGAGGATGGTGAAGAAGGGCAGACATGTGAAAGTTTCTTCCTGACAGTGTAGAACACATCACATTGTGTGCACCACCTGGCTTTTGCTTCAGCCCAGCCCCACCTGCCAGAGGACACAGTGTCCAGGCTACTACGTGGCTTCCAGTGTTGGAGAGGTTCCTGAGTGTGGGCCTGGAGGAGCTATTCAGTTGAGAGAAAGAGAGATTACGAGGAATTGGCCAGTGGCTGTCAAGGACATCACCATTTAAGTGCTCAGCCTTTGAGAGTGCCTGTTAGGGTGGACTGCGCTATTTCCCCTCTTCTACAGACTTCCTGTTTTGTGCTTCCTTTAGAAAATAGCATTAAAAAAGTTAATTTGTGTGGTTTCTGGCTTTTTAAACTGCACAGTGGATCAGTGGCTCAGCCCATAGGGCCCCAGGTTTAAATCTTAGGCAAGGCACTATCTTTTCAGGAGTTTCTATGCTCTCGCTTGGTTTTCCTCTATGCACTTGGGTTTCTGCTCAGACACCCAAGAAGTGGCAGAACACCAGAAAACAAAATAAAAAGACTCCCCAAATGTTGGTAGCCTTTCTTTTTTATCTAAAGAAGATTTAGCTAATTAGATTGTAATTCCGATTGGGCAGTGACCTCAACTCCTCCAGTGTTACATCTTGTACCTGTGTGTTATGCCTCAACTCTCATTTCTGTTTCAATATGTTTATTAATTTTCAAACAAAAAGCAAAAGTATACATACAACAGATTGTGGTGGATGATAAAGACACAGTTTGTAGGCTTGCTCATACACACCATGAAGCAGGACAGCAACAGTCCTAATGAGCACAGAATAAGTCAAGCATGAGCACCACATCAAACATTCGGTCATTAAAAAACAACTTAACAGGTATCACAGTAAAGTACTTAACATTTTAAAACTTGGAGTAAAGACTCCTACAAAAAATTACATGAAGGAAACACCTGAAAAATAGACAAATTGAAGAAAAAGAAAGGAGTAGAGAAAAAGATAAGGAAGGAAATTAAGAGATGGACCCATAGACCAAAGGACCCACACACCAATGGCCATGAACCTCCGTGTGGTAATGATCTATCCACAGTTGCCAAATTCGTTCAAACTTCTAGAAGCTAGAAACAAGGACTGGGAGCACTCTAAAGGGGTAGAGGAGCTAGGAGAAGAAGTGTAATTTTTAGGGCAGCAATACGACCAAGCCAGGATATTTGGTAACGCTTCAAAGACTCAAAGGTCCACCGCAGAATGGTAGAATAGTTTGAGTCATAAAGTAAGGTATAGCAAGAGGTAAGTTGTATACCCAAGTAGGGGAGAGATTTCTGCACCCAGGTAAAGGTGCAGAAAGTGGTCCGACAGAGAGTCCACCATGGACTGGGGCAGCGTAACACTAAGTGCCTTGGATTGAAGGGGGTTAATCTTGAGTCCAGAGCAAGCTCTGAATTAGTCCAAAATCTGAAACAGGTTGGGGAGAGACACGTGCAGATTCAAGAGGGTGTGGATGACATCATCTCCAAATAATACTCATTTGTGCTCAAACCCCACCACTTCCCCGAATACTGTCTCCAGTAAATTTGTTAAATCTGGGTCATAAGAAGGACCATGTTTACAGACCTGTAGCCAGGAAGGCTTATGGGCGGTTTGAAAACCTTTCAGCCACTTGGCCAAAGAGTTGTCTACCTTATTTCCCATCATAAGAATTTAGCCTGCGCCCATTGCAATTGTTTTTTGCCATCTCAGACCAACAGAGATCAAGGCGAGTGTGCAACTGAGCATAAGTTTTATGGAGTTTGGGTGTAGAAGTAACTTACTGTAGTTGTAGCTATAGCCCTTGTATGGTGCTCAGCCTGTCCTTCTTTTCCTAGAGGCTATTTGGATCAAATCCCCACAAATCACAGCTTTGTGGGCATCCCAAAATGTGCTATCAGAGATATCTGGAGTTGAATTGACCTCAAAGTATTTATTCAGAGCCTTCTTGATCTGGCTGACTGTGTGTGTCAGATAGTAAAGAGTTGTTAACCGACCAATTAAAAGACTTAAGTCCAGGTAGGAGACAATGAAAGATGTACCAATCATGGTTAGATTAAGGGACCACTCGGATAGCACAGGAGTGTACCTGTGATAAAAGGGTATTGGACAAGAAAAGATGATCAAAGATAAAATTAATAATTACACAGTATGTGTGACTTTCTCATAGAGAATAACATGCACCTTTAATGATCTAAGCAGCCTTGGCTAGCGCAATTATTGTAATGCTGACTTTGTTGTACCATTATCATTTTGAACAAATCACATTGATTAAATTTATTCATTTAAAAAGTCCCCTTTCTTCTCATTTTGCTTTTGTTTTACATGGACCAAATGGTGGAAACATTAGGACCAGTCTGCACAGATGTAATTTCCCCCTCCTTCTGAAGCCTGGCTACCTTTCAGCATGTAATTATGAACCATTGCAGCCTGGAGAAGGGAGGGGAAGGTTAGCATTGTGTCAGATAACCTTGTCCTTGGACTGGTCACGATGACCACCAAACAAATTGCACTTAAAATAAAGATCATCAATGTCAGTATCCATTAAAAAAACAATTAATAGTTCCTTGTTATATATATATATATATATATATATATATATATATATACTGCTCATCTAATATCTTAGATTGCAGCACTAATTCTAGTATTGTGATTATCTGAAATACTGATTGTTCACTTTCATACCAAGTATTACCACGCTTACAAGCTCTATCTAAGCATTTTTCATTTTAATATGGAGACGCTCTTAGAATGCTGAGCACACTGATCACAAGTTTATATCTCTTCAACATTTCCCCACTCTTTAGAGAGATTTTCAAAATTGACATAAATATAGCTTTGACTTGACATTGGAATAAACCATTTGGAAAACACAGCACCTATTATATGCGCTTCATTTTTAATGTGATATACACCATTACGCAACGCAAGCATTCTCCACTCATTAGAGCTCTTTCCCTGATATATGAAGGTAGGGCAATTTATACTATTCTGCCCATTCCTAATTAGTTTGTATTTTGAAGCCCAACTATTCGGTTAAATTTATTCCTATTTCATGTCACCTAGAAAAGAGAAGAAAGAAATAAAAATAATGACTGCCTGGGGGAACTATGTTTCTGTACTATACATGGTTTAAAAAAAAAAGGCTCATCTAAGTCTAGTTTCTTAACCAAACTATCTCTATTGCTCATTTACAATACAACTCACCAGTTAATGATATCGAAATTATTTTGTAAGAATCTAGCGCAAAAAATTTTTTAATTCTTTTTGAGATGAGCATTTAAATCTGATCACCAAACAATATTAAAAGGATATGATACCACCTGACTGTGGAGTAATGCATTATTCATGTCTGGGTTTCCAATGACCTGATTAACTCTAGAATGTGGAAGCCAGACAAAATCAAGAGTAAAATATTAATAAAAAGGTCTGCAATAATAGATCCGAATAATACAAATAGGTTTCACACCACTTGCACAACCTATATAGCTAAAGCGTATGAAATTCATTTTACCTACATTTTTATTCCAATATTTTATGTATGTTTTTGGGTCTGAGTGATTACCTTAAAGTGCACATCAGCACCTCCATAACAACAGAATCATTGAGCCATGAGTTTTTAAAAGAAACAACACAAACTCACGATTTGGTATTACATCTTTATAGCAGTAGTATGAACTATGAATCTCAGACAGTCAAGTTCATGCTATTGCTGACCTAAACCACCTGAAAAATGCAATATATTGCGGTTTACCAGGGTGAGATACTGCTGTATTTTCACTTGTCATGTCATGTCTGATGATAGCTACTCTCACTTTATTATATCTATTGATGAGAAGTGTAGTTTTGTGAACCCCTTGGAAAGGGCAGTGTTAAGCTGGGCATAGATATTTCGTTCTGTGCCTGATTCAGCGCCAGATTGACGGCGCATGATGACATCATCACGCATGGCCAGTCGTGCAGAGAATCGGCCGGGCACCCTTTGTGTGGGGTTTGCCGCAAATTTGCTGGCATGTCGGAATACCGTTCGACACAACATGTGGCAGATTCCTGGTCGATCTTGCCAGGTAAGCGCACCCGATTTTCGGCCGGCCAGTTGAATTGCGGGAACGTGCACGGCGTCCGAATAATCGGGCAGGAATCTGCCTGTCTATGCCAAAAAAGCAAGTAAATCATTCTCTCTGTATTTGATTCATTCCCCTTGTGCACATATGTTGCTTCCTTTAGACATTTGATTAACATTTCAAGTAGAATAAGATCTAGACTTTGACTTGGCCATTTCTAAAACTGGACATGGACATCTAGATTTAACCCAAGATCAACTTTTTAAATGATCGTGGCATGCAATTGAGTCTTAGATCATAAGTCGTACAGCGATGAAAAAGTGCACACTTTTCGGGATCCGATTAATTGCCAAGCAATCGCAATTTATCACAAATCGATCGGTGATGTAACTAAAGATGGGCTATATATGGCCACCATGGGTGGATCGATAGAAACTATGGCAAGTCTCTAACAACGCCCTTTGTTTCACGATCGATTGATTAAAATTTTCTGGCATGTCCAATCCCTGCACGTTTTTTTTGTGCGATTTCTGGCTATTCCGATCAATCGCTCACTTTATGCATGCATCAATTTGTGAACTATCAATCGCATCAGTCGATCTCTCAGAAATCGCATAAAAAATTGAGACGTCTATGGTCAGCTTAAGCTTTCACTTTATTCTGTTTAAACCAATATCATCGTCTTGTTGCATGACCAACTGTCTCTTCATATTCATTTTATGGACAGATGTCATTACGTTGATATAATTAGAAATAGACAACAAGCCCAAACCAGCACACTCTCACCCCCATATTTTATAAATGGGATAAGTAACTTATTCTGGAACGCAGTTTCTGCCTTTCTCCAAATGTAATGCATTTAATTTTAGCCGAAAAATCCAATGGTTTATCCACATGATCAAAGTGTAGACATGCAGAGATGTTTCCTCCTTGGAAAATTTTTAAATAGACCATTGCTCTTCAGTATTATTCTGATGGTGGACTGAATGGTATTCTTCTGGTGGTTGGATTCATCAGGGCTTTAGTTGCTTAGAAGTTACCTTGTGTAACCCCATGTATGAGTTATCTTTGATGGTGGACAACTTTTGAGTTGGGTACGTACATTTTTAAATTTTCATTTATTTTATACAAAATCTATATGGTTCCTGATTAAAACTTTTAAAGATTGTCATGTAACCTTTTCCAGCTTTATGGACATCAAAAACTTTTTTCTGTGATCCTCAGAAGCTTACATATATTACCGTATTTTTGGACCATAAGACGAACCAAGTTTTTAAAGGAGGAAAACCAGGAAAAAAAATTATGCAATATCAAATTCAACCAGTAGATGTCACTAGCAGCAGTACACACACAGCACATCACGTCCCAACTCTTCACTGATCGGGAGGAGCAGGCTGCCCAGTCTTTTCTGCTCTCCCTCTCCTCTCTGGCAGTGCCTGTGTCCGTGGAAGCTGCAGTGATTGCAGTCCCTACGGACACGAAAAGAGGGGTAGACGGCAGTTCATCTAACTCTCCCTTCATTGCTTATACAAGCAAGGTTCTGGGCTCTGTTGGCATAAGCAATTTAACAGTTCAGATGGGAGATCCAGCCATGGGCGCATCTCCCATCTGACAGCTCCCGGGCTAATCTCCATGACGGCAGACCTGGAAAGGAGCCAAAGCGTGACCACTCGGCCGCGGGGGTCTCGCATTCGGACCATAAGAAGCAGGTGAAAAAGTGCATCTTTTAGTCCAAAAATACATTATATGTGTGATCGGGCTTTGCTGGATCCTAATTTTTTTAATTAAATCTGGACTTTATCTTCATGCCATTATACAATATATAACATTTCTTTTTCTTTGTATAATTAGTTTTTTTTTCATTTTCATCTACAATTATTTCAAAATAGATTGAGGTTTTAAGTCAAATGTGTGTAAACAGTTTAGAAATGCTGAATAGTCCACATCCTATCAATTACCAAAAAATATCTACCTTACTACTATTGCTGAAGTAAGAAGGCCAGAGATTATAAATGAGCCAATTTAGTTTAAGTTAAATTTACTGTTTCCTGTGTTGGGTTGGAAAGCAAAACATAGCCATAATTATTGAAAAGGGAAGGAATAGAAATGTTAGAGTTCATCCTTATTAGGTGACAACATTCAGAAAGGATGTCTTTGTATGAATACACTTTACTTTGATATATTTTTACTTTAGTCAGCATTTGATGAAGTAGGAAATGCCCAAAGCAGCTTTATAAACAGTCAAAACTGTCAGAAAAGATTATTTCTCAGGAAACAGAGGGCAACATATTAGTCCCGGTCATGCAAGGTACTTGCAAAGTTGCATTTCCATAAACTAATATACTTTTTTTCTGTCAGTTGGTAAACAGTGATATATGGTGAATATTACTATATAATTTCTAAGGTCATATGGTGACCAGGTTATTGCTAAAGGACATCTTAACTCACAGCACTACAAATACATGTAACACTTGCAAATGATCTTGAAAAAGCTTCTATACCTCCTATATAATATTTTTATTTGACTACATTACTTTACGAGTCAATTGCAAAGCCCCTGGACATGGTATCATACCCAATATGCTGAAGATGTAGAAACGGGTTGTGGAAAAAAAAAAGTATTGCTTCTTCACGAAAAAAAAGTATTACTCTAGAATATGTAGTTGTCTTTTATATCAAGTTTAAAGTCAAGTTAACATTTTATGTAAAGAATTTTACAAAATTTTTAACTTAATTAATGCCAAAAGAGAAGGATTTTCAAAGGATTCTGTTTTCTACAGCATAATGTACAGATTTTACTTTGTTTAAAGGCTTTGCTTTCTTTATGACACACTTTAGCCTCCCAGAATCAGGGAGAAAATATTAATAGATCAATAGATTGTAGGTGTGACCACCTGCGTCGGAAAGTCTATTCTGCTGTGGGAGGTGGTGCCTTCGTAATCTGCCCACAAGCTGTCCAAGTGCTGACCTTGGCAGGTAGAGGCAGAGGTGGGTAAACTGTAAGAGGGAAGATATGCCTGCAGGTTTGTAGGTGTGACCACCTGCATCTGAAAGTCTATTCTGCTGTGGGAGATGGCGCCATCGCAATCTGCCCACAAGCTGTCCAAGTGCTGACGTTGGCAGGTAGAGGCAGAGGTAGGTAAGCTGTCAGTGGGAAGATATTCCTGCGGACAGCTCTTGCCTCAGCATTGAGCTACCAGCACTAGCCAAGCTTGAGCACTGGGAGGCAAGGAAGCTATCAAAGGGACTCTGCCCCTCTGTTTCCTATATCTGGTGATCCTGGCAGTAACACACTACTTATCTTCTAAACATGACAAAATTGCCATTATACTCTATCTATGAAAGAGCATTATTGTCATCATCTTAGGGACATTGTGTTGAACATCTCATAGTCTTCTATCTGTTTAACACAGGGAATGGTTGTTAACTAATTCCAATAGGTGAACTGAATAGGGGCAATAACCCAACATTCGATTTCCAGTAGTATTAACAAGATTTGCAGTTACTAAAATCAATATTATAGTTAATTAAGAAAGGAAACAAAAGAAGTTAATTGTCCCATGCCCAAATGCTCCTCCTAGAAGACATTTGCTGTGCCAGTTTGCCTGTCATGCTTGTGCATGGGTCATCCAAAGCATTTATATAACATTTGTTATATGCAGTATAGCATGACAACCCAAGGAACAGGTGTAACAAGTGTAGTGGATCATCTGGACTGGCACTGTAGATCTCTCTAAAGGGGCGCCACACACGTAATGAGGCACGGCCGATATTGATCCCCACATGGGGCTCTGTCGGCCAGAGAACGGACATGTCCGTAAATCTCTGGCCGATGCCATTAGTTTGAATGGGGACAAACTAATGGCCAGCACACAAAGGGTGCCTGCCGATACTGTGATGATGAGCAGCCTGATGACGTCATCACGTTGCTCTCTGCAGCTCATCTGTCAGTCCTCGCTTGTTACGTGTGTGGGGACCCTTAGCCTGCAGGAGGTCAACATAAGACCAGGCATGGGTTAGGGTTACAGCTGCTGTGACAACAGTGGTTATGTCTGTGCCCTCTTCCTAGTCAGCCTCGCTGTGCAGACCACAATGCGTCCTCCCACACCCAAGCCACACCGGGGTCCTATGGCCCTAACAACACCATTTTGAATTTATGAATGTACCTTTTACACTCAACACAACCAGCTGCAAATGCTAACACTTAAAAACAGCTAGAATTGTATGAGTATGGCAATCATACTATAGTCCTTTGATCATTAATAGGAAGGCAGCATTTATGTTTTTGCTACAGCATTCACATGATCATCGTGTAGACACATCTTACTATAAATGTAAGTCACCAAAAAAATCATCAAAGAATCTCTCTTCATTTTCCTGGACATGATAAGCTGCTGTTTTTCATCTTTGAGAAGCAGTACTCATGATGACCAGTTACCACTGCATAATGTTGATTTTTAATTGACAGGAATGACAACGATTTTGTTTCTCTATTTTTCTTAGTTGTTGAATAGATTTGTAGGAAGACGTTTGCCATTGCTGATCTAGACAGAAAATGCACATTGATGTTCAATTTAATTTTAGAATGGATTAGTATAGCTCATTAAAAAGAGACTTACAGCCGAAGAAAACACTTAGGAAGTAAGTGAATTGTGTATGTGTGGTTCAAAGGCTGTCATGAGAAAACGATATACTGTAAAACTGGCAGATTTTCTATAAATACAAAAATGTTGGAATATCACATTCTTTGCCCTGGAATGAAAATTTTTCTTAAAAAAAAAGCCCAAAAACAATATAAAAACATTGTGGAAGAAATCTCAACTTTACATTTCTTCCCATCCTTGGTGGAGCTAAGTGTCTGACCCTCTTGAAAATGTAAGCTAGACTAGGTGACTTGGTATGAGTCACCACACACAAATTATGGGGTTCTAGTTAAGAAGAATCCCATCGTGGGACATCCTAGGGTGTGAAATTCTTTAAATCGATCTCCAAAAACTATATTCACCCCACTCCTACACTTATTTCATTTTTTTAAAGAAGATGTACTTTACATTGATATCTAGGGACCTGGCCAGTGCCGTTTAGGTTTCAGTCAACCCCTGAACCATCAAAGTGAAATTGCCTATGATGGCTTGTCCCCCACCAGTTCTCTCTTGCTCACATCATCACAGGTGCTTCTTTCTTCACCATTGTTAGAGGATCCCTCTACTGGACAGCCAATAGTTAGTGTTCATGTCAGGTAGGAATTGTAGATAATTGCATCCTTCATTAGTAAATTTTACTTTATTTCTATATAACACTATATACAGGGGTGCACATAAGCAGTATGTTGGTATGCAAAATGGTCTAAAACCAAGCTGGGTCAGAATGAGTACCTTTATTTTGCTTCCTAAGCACATCTGCAGACTACAGGGGGAGAGATGCATGGAGCTTTTGCCCTCCTCCCCCTCCTCTCTTATAAAAAGGAGCATGCTTGTGTTGCTCTGACGGCAAGTCCTGTCTAGTGACATCCGTTGGCTGAAGCTGATATTGCAGATTGAGTTGAGATTACAGCTCCACACAACTTTCTTTGGCAATTCTTATTGTTTTTACTGTTAAATGTATACAATTTATGTCACTTATATGGCTAATAAAATCCTGCTTTCACACTTATATGGCTAAGCCTATTGGCTGAGGAAAATGCAACTGAAAGTCTCTATCCAGCAGGATGCTTTGTTTAATATCACTGATGTTTTAACACAAGTAATTTGGTGGTGCACCACTTTTGGCTGCTTGTATCTAGTTCTCATAACTAACACTGTAGCATAGCTACACAGACCATTTCAGGTGCTGCCCCCTTTAATCGTGTGACCCATGAGGCACTGGGGCATGAGGGGTAGTTCAGAGGAATGGGACCTGATGAGATAGCATCAACTGGGCTATCCAGCTGTCTCCAGAATCACCGTCCTTCCCCATTTATACTTGCATGCGGGCAGCTGGTGGACCTAATAGCACACACTGTCCAGTCAAGACCCAGTTGCTTACCCAGTGTTCCCATCTGGTGCCACACAGGTTACCCTATTCTGGGTGGTGGCGCAGTCCATGTCTCCCAGGAGCTGACCAGTAGCGTTTACGGTACCTGCATCCTCTGCTGGACAAGCACTATGGTTTATATCACCCACTGTGATGCGGAGGTATTTGCGTTCCTGTTTGTTGAAGAGAACCTGTCCACAGTCAGGGACAGGGAGAATCCCTCAAGCCAGTATTGGACTCTTTGCCGCACACCAGCTTCTTGACGTTGGTTGATCCAAGTACCTGAACAACACTATAACAAAAGCCATGGAAACAAAAAGTATTAATGCTTTCTGCAACCTTAATTATTCTTAACACCAGAGCTTAGAGATTTCAGTCAATACCAAAGCCACTGGAACTACTAGAGACATATTTCATTGACATCATATAAATATCGTATTTGCAGAGAACTGGGTGACAGGTGGTAATGATCATCAAAGTTGTCGTTGATAAAAATAACTTTACTGATATCTCTGATAATGTGATTGATACAATAGCCCATGGTAAAGTATCGCATGATTCACTGTAAATTATTATAGACAGGTTATTAGCTCGTTCAATGTGCTTGGAAGACTGGCCAAAATAACAGGTTCTGAGAGCTTGTCCCATGAGTCCTAACATTCCAAAGGTGTAAGGGCAGAAGTAACTCAAATATGTGGGGGGATGGAGAATTTGATGAGCTTGCCAGTTAGCTAGTCCCTTTGGTTTCTTATTAGATTTAATGAGCAGGTGTAAAGTGCAGTAGCAGATATGATAGATGAGGCATTTGTGATAATGTACTGTATGCTGCACTCATCCCTGACCACCATTTAGCTGGTTCTGCTAATGCCTATGTAGTGCCTATTATATGGTCTTCCATTGGATTGGAACACAGCTTTCTAAAACAACATTAATTGTATGTCTGAAAAGGTGTACATATTAAGATCAATTTTGATACATTACGTGGGAGAATACATACAGTAGTTTTAGGGATAAGAAAATTAGTACAGACTAGCTATTAGACTCATGAAATGTAATGTTCAATTGGAAAAAATTATCAGTTAATGTAGTGAATAAAACCAAGAGTAAGAATGGGTCAGAATGATGACAAGAAATTTGACAAAAATATCTGTTCATGTTGCCAATATGAAGTTTAGAAGCAGAAATATCTGCAGTGTGATGCTAATAATAACTTTTTTCTATATTGTACCATATATCAGCTAACCAATTGTGGCTAATGAGCTATAGCCTTTTTTCAGGCCTTAACTTCAATATCTTTTGACTATAAAATGGGTGAGCTAAGACTAGAAGGGTTGTAGTGAACAAGCAATTGTTCATATTTAGGCTATACCAAAAGGCAGACAGCTGACATATACCTGGTTGTTTTGTGTCATAACTAGACTTGGTTGCTCTTTGGCCTTTTAGATTCCATAGTACACATAGTCACTGTCAGATTTATTTGCACGCATACAATGCAGAAGATTCTAAACTTTGACGGTTGCTGGCTGTATATATAGGTAATTCACATTTACAGCAACATTTGACTTTGTAGAACACATGTAACCATATGTATTTAGATCTGTGTTTTTTTTTCTATATACAAAAACACTATACACAGGTGCATATTAGACATGCTAGCACAATCCCAACCACCCTTGGGCAAATTAATAAAATAGCACACCACAGCTTTACAGGGTCAGCTCAGTTATATGGAGTGGGGGGGGGCACGGAGGTATTCCGGGGGGGGGGCACAGCTAGGGGCTGAGTGGGACAAGCATGGGGAGAGTTTGGGAACCACTGGCCTAGGGACTCATAAGCCTAGGGATGTACCCCTCCTGAAAGGAGCATGTTGCTAATTCGAGCCATTTTTGTCTGACATTGGAAACAAGCCTTTAACCTTTCAAATATAAGGTTTCAGATCAACAAATCCACAACTCTAAATCTGTGTGTTAGGCTGATCATAGATAGTTAGAGGTGCATTGAAGAGCTTCCTGCCCTTGCTTACCTTGAGCACAATATTTACCTTCACTCAGTTTACCTGTCAGTTGAGTGAACTGCAGTCTCCATAGTAGAGAAATTCTGCCACCTTGCTGCACAACGATTGCAGCAAAAAGTCATGCCTGTACATTACCTAAATACCTAAAGACAAAAGCATTTTGTCTGCAGGCAGCAGACTGGAGACCCACCAAGGAAGGGTTTTCTTCCCATACAACACTTGCTCAGCTATTCAAGCCATTGTACAGGAACCAGGAGCCATGGGCTTCATAGGCACGGAGCCATCAATCAATGTACACAATAAAACAGCTTGTGGACCAGGACTTACAGATCTGTACAGTCCTACATTGGATCTGGTGATAATTTTCAGATTTTGTTTAATTGAAACAATGTTAAGCCTTTGCAGAGTGATTTAAATACAGGGAGTGCAGAATTATTAGGCAAGTGGTATTTTTGAGGAATAATTTGAACAACAACCACGTTGTCCAATGAACCCCAAAACTCTTAATATCAAAACTGAATTTTTTTGGAAGTAGCTACAGTTTCTCTTAGCTTTGTTTTAGTTTTTAGCTTTTTAGGGGATATCTGTGTTGTACAGGGTTGAACTATTTACTGTGCATAATATTAGGCAAACTTCACACAAAACATTTGAAATACGCATTTCAAATTATTTATTTTTCCAGTGAACCAATCTCACATCTCAACCCATGCACAAATAATAAATTTCCTGACATTCAAAAACAAACAAAAACAAATCAGTGACCATATAGCCACCTTTCTTTGCAATGACAACTCAAAAGAGCCTGCCCTCCATGGATCTATCACTGCTGTCTTTTGATCTGTTTCACCATCAACATGCGTTCCGCAGCCACCACACACCCAGCCGCCCAGACACTGTTCAGAGAGTGTACTGTTTTCCCTCTTGTAAATCACACACATTTGATGATGGACCACCGGTTTCTCAATGGGGTTCAGATCAGGTAACAAGGTACCCCATCGTCCCATCTAGTTTTTCTTGCCAGCCACGCTGCGGTGGAGTATCTTGGATGCGTTTTTGAATTAGCATTGTCCTTGCATGAAAATCATGTTCTTCTTAAGGATGCAGACTTCTCATACTTCTTCCTGTAACCACTGCCCTTGAAGAAGGTGTCTTCCAGCACTGGCCAGTAGGACTGGGAGTTGAGCTTGACTCCATCGTCAACCCGAAAAGCCCCACAGAGCTCATCTTTGATAATACCCCACAAGCCCAAACCAGTACTCCACCTCCCCCTGCTGGCGTCTGAGTCGGACTGGAGCTCTCTGCCCTTTACACTCCATCCACGTCCCATCCATCTGGCCCATCAAGACCTCACTCTAATTCATCAGTGGGCCTATAAAACCTTAGAAATCAGTCTTGAGGTATTGCACACCCTGTGCTTTTTGGGCACTCCAGCTTGATGTTTGCAGGCGCTCTCGAAATATGTCCAAACTGGTGGCAAGTGGCTCTTACCTTGGCAGCTGCGCACGCTTGACTTCTACTCAGTTCATGGGCAGTTATTTGCGCCTTTGTTGTTCCACACGCCTTCTTGTTTTTTTGACCTTGTGACCGGGGGCCCCCCCCCCAAAAATGTTACTATTTGAATGAACGATTGATTTGTTGATGATCACGCTTCAGAATCTTTGCAATTTAAGAGTGCTTTGCATCCCTCTGCACGATATCTCCACTAGTTTTGACTTTTATAAGCCTGTCAAGTTCTATCTTTGATCCATTTGCAAAGCGCAAAGGAATCTGCCTAATAATTACATGCACACTCTAATATAGGAGTGTTATGTCCATAGACCACCCCCTTCTCCATTCAAGATCGCCATCCACCTCAACTATGCTTAAATTTGGTAGTATGCCTTTCGAGCCTATCCCCACGCTTGGAGTAAGACACATGCCTAAGAGGATGATGTGGTCAAAATACTCATTTGTCTAATAATTCTGCACTCCCTGTAATGGCAATGGATATAATAATATATATCTATATTTAAAAATGGTATTTTCACTGTCTCTACTTATTGTTTGTCTTTTAACATTTAAATCCTCATGCCCCATTGGCTATAGCACAAGGTGGTAGCATTTACACCAAAACATATTTCCAGCAGTAAAGATCTTCACTTCCCAGAATTTTTTCTTAATTTTTTCCCCTGGACTTTCTCAAGCCCTGAACCATTCTTGGTATGTACTGAATAATGTATGATGCTGACCTTGGGAGCAATCTCAATAATATCAGTATAAACAAAGCAAATAATGACCAAAGAGTGTAAAAGTCTAATTTCCAGCATGAAAGCAGGTTATACTCACCAGTCATCACTGCAGATTCTATGCAGCAAAGCAAAGGGTGAAAATAAACTACTTTTTAAATCAGGACAGCTATGAAAAATATATACCTGAGGCCTGAATTATTTTAAATTCATGAATTATTTATGAGCACATAGCAATAAAGGCAAGGCCTCCTGTACACCGTATGAAAAGGTCTCGTGTGGAGTAGAACATTTGAAAATCAAAATGTTCTACTGTGGAAGAAGGACAATTGTCTCTTTTGAATTCAGATATGTTTATGGAATGTTCAACCAGTAACTAGACTTTCATAAGATGGGCAGCCTCGCTCTTCAGAAGAATGCTACAATGACCAAACCTCCATGTTAAGAGGATTTTTCTTCTTTCTTATCATATTATGTATGGATGATGCAAGATATTATAAGTCCTCGGAAGTATATGTTTTTTATCATTAACCCTGCTTCAGGGATGATCATTATTCAATACCAGGACAAACGGAAAGCTGCAATATGTATGTGAAATAGAGGTGAAATATAGATCTGGTTCGAATGAAAACAACCAGGGGATAACGCTACTAGGGTGTGAATCCAAGCTATCTCGTTTGGTTAGTATCATTGTTACACAAAGCTTACCCTAAACTGTCCCAGTTTATTTGCCCTATTGATTCTTGGTTTTGTCCCTAAAACTTTTTACGTTGTAAGTAAATTTTCCAGTAAGCTTACTGAATGTGGTAAAAGACAAAATTTTTCAAAGAATATCCAAACATGTACGATCAAGTATGCATGTTAATAGGTGACTGAGATTAACTCGACCTTAACTCATATACAAAGATAACTTCTGCAGAAGCCCTGAAGAAATCTCGAATGGGTAGAGCACACCCACTTAATGTTTGTACACAAAAAGAACATCAGATCACTTAGGGTTTTTTAGTAGATGGTAGTAAAAGGTTGTTGCGACAGATCACGCTAAAAACTGCAGCTGCCTGGGGAATACAAAATATTGCATCTGTCTTTGGGGCATTTTGGGTGCTGTTTCCTGTGACCAATCACCTGAAAACCACATCTAGGAATGCAGAATGTTTCATCTATTTGTTCCAAACATCAGCCAAACACCCACACAAGATCTGCTACCACTACCTAGGATGCCAATTGTCAGCCAACCTAAACCTGATCGTGTGAATTGGGCCTAATGGCTTGTCTAAACAGCTTGCCAAACAAAATGACTTAATTCAGGGGAACACAAGTCTCCAGGATTTAATAATAGAATTAATTTCTTAAAGTAATTAAGACAAATGCTCCTCCTATACTCCTGTGTTGAGGACATGACCACTAAAGTGCCACCAAATCGTTTTTAGTTTTAAACTACTTTCCAAGAAATTTCCATGGCTGTGACATCAAAAACGCTTTAGTGGGCAGCTTTGCCATCTATATTTCTAGTCCCTTCAAAAATCATGGTCCCCAGCTACCATCTTAAAGTGTGACCTTTGACCTCAGACTGTGTGGAGACATTCTGCGTGGACACAAGTATTGCGCTTCATTTCCTACAAGGTTAATAGCAACCCAAGAGGTGGGAGTAAACAAACCAAAGCTAATTCCAAATATACATTTTGTATGAACTACTACAGTATTAAGATCTCTCTTGGGGCTCCTTATCCATTTTTTTTTCTCCTTTACTGGAGAACCTCTCTATACCTTGTCTATGTATTTCTTTATGACTGTAGAGGGCTTTTCATAGGATATAACTGATGTAAATAATGGCAGTGTATTTTATAACGTGTTTTGCAAAATGGTAATACTATGTAAATAATTGAAACATATTATGAAATCCCAAGTAAACAGCTAAATACCCAGATGACATATAAAACTTTTTTTTTATCCTGGGAAGAAATTCCATTTTTGTTCATTAAGACATGAGATATACACAGCTTCCTTGAACAGCCATGTATGGAACAACACTTACTTTATAAGTGCCTTAACTTGCATGTACAGGTTCTCTGTACTAACATTTCATACTTTAATTTTACTGAAAAGTTTGTAATTCTATTGAAGTTCAATTATAGCGATTTGCATTACATGTGGCAATACCACAGCTTCCAGTTTTCAGTGAGCTATGTACAGAACCTTGTTGGCTTATCCCAGTAACTACGGCCTTCATTTCTGTAAGTATGGCCTTCCTGTTTGTAAGTATGACCTTCCTGAAGCACAAGTATTATATCACTACTCATAAAACAAGGTATGCAAAGACAATGCAAAGCTTTAATTTAAACATGTAATTAGAATGGTAATTAGGAAAAAAAGGATGCACCACAGAAGACAAAATATTATTCAGCGGTGAGGGATATTGTGGCCTTTGCAGCACAGCTTCCCAGTGCAGTTCCTATCTCTCCTAATATAAGAACTTCTTTACAGTAAATTTTCAGATACATGAATATCAAGTCTGGTTTAGGTACCTATAATTCTGGATCATTTGCTATTCGCGAATAGGCAGATTGGACTTCCGCATCTTTACGGCGAACCACCAGCTCCAGAGGCCCACCTGTGTCCCTCTACGTCTACCGAAAAAATTATCTTGACAGACGGGACATATGGGTAATATTTTTAGATCCCTCTGTGGCTGATCCAGACGGTGGAAGAAAACCCACTCAGCCGGCAAAGAAAGGGGGCGCCATAATGTTCGCCAGTAAGAAGAGGTTAGAACATGCCTGGTTTGCTGTGGACTGTCCGCCATGCGAACATTGTGGCCATCCCTAGTAGCCATACATGAGTAAATTTTTGGGCCATACATGGATCGATCATTTAAAGGGACCATTTGAAAATTCATTCTTCTCTCATCCATACAATCAACCAAAAAGTAAACTGGCAGGTTGGAAAATTTCAGTCAATCGGACAAGCATTGGACAGGTTTTTTGAATCGAATTGTATGCAATCAGATTTTGGATCCTCCACACACATCTTTATCTTCATAACTGGAAAGGAATACAATTTAAGGAATTGTTTTTGCCTCAATAACATTGTGTGGTGGTACCATTTATTAATGATAGATCGACAGTCAATATTTAAATTGCGGATGTTGATCAAAATTAATCTTTTGAGCAGAAATTGATGGATATGTGAAACACCAGCTTCCTACAACTGAGCACTTGGGAATTCAATGAGCTGTTAATTCTATATAGAACTAGAAAGGACAATAAACCTCCCAAAACATCAGAAATCTTTAAAATCTGAATTGTCAGAGCCACACTTTGTGACATTACGTTACAGGCACTGCAACATAACAATGATGAACAGTTCAAAATATATTATTAATGAGATGTCATTAGCTACTGATAGCCGTTATAGGGAAATATTTTTTAAAATATACCATTTATACCACATGCAGGAATAGAAATCAGCTCTGATAATTACCGGCAAGTATGAACTGGAATGAATGTATGCATTATCAAGCATAGCGTGCATGTAGACGAGTTTACATTAAAATAGGTGGTGTTTAAGTCATTTGAAAAGGACATTACAGAGTATAATTGCAAAATGAAGGAGCCTGAAGCAATCAACAGTTGAAGTGATAAAAACTGACCTTCTTTGACGGGATATGTATGAACATGTACTGCCATACAAATTAACTTGGATAGAGGAAAATGTGCTCAACAATTTAGTTTCTCAAACAGTATCAACAGAAAATGACTACTTAGAAATGAATACATAATTTAATAATGGCAAGCTCAGCTGAAAATCCAACCAAGCTTCACTAGATATTTGAGCCTCCTGGAAAAGATAAAGTGAACCTGTCAGCACAAATCAACATTTATTAACATGATACAGTTGTAAGAATGACCTGTATATAAAGTAATTCCATGTTTATGTTTGTTTTATAACCTTATGCCCAAGTCTCTGTACTATTGCTAGAAATAAGTATTTGTTTAGGACAACCTCCACAATATTAAGATACAAGGAGTATAGAAATAAAGGCATTATCACCACATCCCTAAAATCTCTTTTAGCACAGTACATTGGGATTTTTAGATGCTATTATACAAACTTCATCTCATTTAAATTAGGTGTATTAAAAAAGGTAAGAAAATCAGTAAATCTGGCCATCCAGATATAATAAAGATTTATACTGTATTAGAAAACTTCCAAAAGGTATCTAGTAATGGTGCACCAGTGAACCAGTGAGCAAGTATACATCAAAGTATCATGATTATGTCATTATGTTATGGGATCTGTCGCCCCATGTGGGCACCCCCGATCGGCGGCAAAATCGAGCAAAACAGGGCTTCTTCCCTCACTGCTGCCCCCTTATGAGCTTATGGTGAATGTTACTCCTGAGGGGAAGAGCCCCAAACTCCTGAGCGGAACAGCCCCAAACAGCACCCCCTGCAGGGACAGACATGAGAGGGGTCCCCAAAGACCAACAGATGCACGTCCACGTACTTTTCCACAAATACCCGTGATTCACATGTTCGCGGCAAGCTGCAAATATTTTAGTGCCAGGCATAATTTAGAAACCTTCAGGTCATATTTGTAGCTACAATATCAATAAAAAGGGTGTCAAAAGGGTGCAAACACCTGGACAGTGTGATGCCAAAGGGGGATCAATGGATAAACGTAACCATTGGACAGAACGTATTTACTATGTCCATATGACATTTTCGTAAATGTCTTTTTTTTATGTAAATGTAAATCCCATTTTTTTTTTATTGGCAGTGCTGTATCATCTGACTGTGGGGTGAGGGGTCAAAATTTGCCTCCATGTTAATGTATAGGAGGAGGTGGATCGAACATCGGAAGTGTTCACTTGACTGCTGGGTGAACATTTTGGCCATCAGTATTAGTGTTGAGCAGCATTTGGCATATTCAACTTCATGTAATTTCGCAAATATACAAAGGAACATGCGGAATTCAACATATCGAAAATTGCATTTTTCAGAGTAGTGTGGCCCACATCCCAAATATACCTAAATTTTATACTAAACAATGGGAGAAGAGCACCCATAATCAGCAAAAGTTTCCCCCGAAAGGGTTCAGGGGCAAGGCCACAAGTGTCAATCAAAGTAAAGTAAAGATAAAGTATGTGTGAGAATAAAACATCTAGGTTATATTTAATACATAATAGCGAAATATTGCGAAATTCTCGAATATTCGTCTAATATATTTGAATTTCGAATATTGTTGCTCAACACTAATCACTATAAGGTGAACTGGCTGGTTAAAGGGGGATATGGAGCAACCAGTCAGGGACAAACAAATGGTGATTACAGAAGGTATAATGCCAGGGACATCAGACACACTACCAGGGGAAAGGTGACCACATGAGGGACTCTAATAAGGTTACAGAAAAAGATCCTCCCTGGAACATGGGGACCAAATGGAGCACTCCACCATGAATATGAATATTCTTTGGGGTGTTCTTCCAGAGACAATGCAATGTAACGGGTCACTTTGTGTTATCAGCGGCTTTTTGCAACCTAAGGCTTGGCAATATATCAGCAATGGCTGGACAGCAGTACAAGCTCTTTGGCAATAAATAAGAATGTGTATTTGAATTGTGTATTGACCTGTATTACTTGAGTTCATATATAATCATTACTATTTAAGGACACAAGCTCTCCATTGAACAAGGCAGTTTGTCTACATTGGCATCTGTGTATGCAAATGCTTGAGTATACAATGTCAGTAAAAATCATTGGCGCTTACTACAATACAAGTCTGGTTCCAGATGTCATTTTTCCTCCAAATAATCGAAAGTGAAAGCAAACATCTGATTTATTGGTATAAGAAAACTCCTACATTTCCTTTATTCCAGGTTTAATACACAAAGACTATTATTCCTTCATACTTTAAAAAAGACGGGCGCACGAATAGCAGATTTTAAAAGAGGCAAAAATCTACTTTCAAACTGTTCAGCTGAAATCTCGGTTATAATAGTAACACAACAGACAAAAATCATCTTGATACACTGACAAGAAGCTGACTCAGAATACGAATAGGGTGTGATTTACATTTCTTAAGCAATGCTCCAAATGTGTTCTTGTCCCGGCACTTGCTACATATTCCTCATGAGTATGCCTCTGCAGCACTGTGGTATTATTTTTATATCCCCTTTTATTGACATGAAAAAAATAAAAAATAAAATGATATCTTGCTGCCAAAGGACTAGTAAGAAGCACATAATAGAGAAAGGAATTCTGTACTTGTAAAGATCCACACAACGGAAGCAGATTGCCAAACGGCCAGTGAATAAATGAGCAGCCTGTTAACAAATTAACATTAAACAGTGCAATATTATGTCTGACTGTCAGGTCTTAAAAATAAACAGAAAAGGATATATTGGAGCCGTGCTAGCTGTACGGTCCATCGCAACTAAATACAAAAGACATGAAAGATTTGATGTATTCCACTCTCTATACAAGTAAAAACCTGCAGATCAAGCAGAATGTTCTGCCCATAAATGTATGCAAAATAGCACATTTATCCCAAAAAATAAATATAAGCCATGCCTTAAATAGGTGACATGCCGTCATTTACTGTAACCTTATATAAACACAGTAAGGCCAAATACACTCAAGTGCCAGTTACTTAAACTAAGCTAATGCCAAGAAAAAATATTTTAGTCATGATTCTCAGTCCTTAAATATTGTTGAACGTGGTAACCATGTGGTAAATCAGCTTTCAACAAGTAAGATGTAGACCCAAGTGCCAAAATCACTGATATATTGCAACTCATTTGTTGTCTTTCTTACAGCTTTTTTAATGTTTAACTGGTAAATCTAGTAGTAGGACAATTAAGGTTCAAGGATGTCCTAAGATGTTCCTTTGCCCTTCCCACCCAACAGTAGAAAGACAAGTTTTTGTCCATGTTAAGAACAATGAGCACAGACAGAAAGCATAGAAAGTGATTAGTTATGGCCACAATCACAGATGTTTGGCAAAAGAGAACATGACCACCATACATGTCACATGAATGTTTAGGTTTAGTTGAAAACTATCTATTATGAGGATCTAATTTCTAAACTAGCCAATTAATCTGTATATAATCAAGGAAGTACTTGGACTATATAGTTGTTGGTACATTTAAAGGAAATTGTACAGAGAGATTGAAAAGTGTGTGGTGAGTTTTACTTAAGCTTACATGAATTACAATTTTTTACCTGGTGGTTTAGTTCTCTTGAGGGAAAGAGACAAAAGAAGAAAAGCTTTCTGTTAGGGTTGCATACACTTAAAACAGCACCTGTATGGTAAAAATTTAGGTTATAAAATCTAGTCCAAATTACCTGAATATACAGATTTTACGTTTCCCATACAAGACCATTGGAAGCTCATTCTTAAGTCTCCTGCAGACGCTGACATGCTTTGTGGTAAAAAATGGCTTTACTAGGACTTCTGTATCATTCTTCCTGTTTGCTTTTTTTTTGGTGATGCGCATGGAAGACTTAACAATGCATGAGGCCAATGTGTCACATGTGTAGAGACCCCTCCCATTACTCCATTCAGTGTAAAATTATTATTTTGTATTTATATGTATAGTCATGTATAGTCAAATCAGTAACTGACTCTCAGGGGAGCTCACAATCTAGTGTCCCTACCATAGTCATGTATATGTAACTAACACAGTCATATGTCACAGTCTAAGTCACGTGTAACTAACATAGGGGAAACTTTTGTGGGAGGCCAATCAGCCCATCATGTCTTTGCAGTGTGGGAGGAAACCTGAGCACTCGGAGAAAACCTACACTGCATGGCCAGACTGCTAAACACCTAAGCCACTGTGCTGCCTGTAGTATGTAGTGGCCACAGCAACACATCACAATGTGGGAGGAACAGTATTATACTTCATTAATACAGGATGCTGTAGTTTGATTTAATCAAAAATATATTTTTATAAGTGTCTCAATTTAATTAAGGCTTTATTTAAGCCTTGATTAAATCATCTGTATTATTAGTACCTTTTAAGGTGGAAGCCACACTTATAAATAACTGTGTAGCCTTTGTTGAGGGTCCTTGTTCACTCTTTGGACTACTATATGATATGTTAATGAGGATGATATCTGATGGGCTGTTGGCATAATAGTAGAGCGTGTATAATATAACCACAAGGTTAAAAAAAAATTGGTTAGAAGATTAAAAAAAAAAAAAAGTGACCATGTGCAACTTCAGTATCTCTCATCTCCTTTTAAAAAAAAGAATTGCAAAAGTGTAAGTGCTAACAAATAAAACAGCAGTTCTAGGGGCCTGCTCCAAAGAGTTCTCAAACTACATTGTACAAAGTAGATATTGTCATGTCCACATCCCTCTCCTTCCTAAATGCTTGGTTTCTTCCAAAGAGGGCATTGGACAACAGAAGAAACACATGCAGATATATAGCATATTTACACAGATTTGCATATTTATCACTGGATGTTGTCTTTGGCCTGGAGTTCTCTTTTAAGAAAGTCCATATGGCTCCCTTCAATTTACTTTACCATACATTTAACTCCTAGAGCTCTTCAGACCTCAGCAGGACATATTGCTCAAACTAGTTTACCAGCAGGAGAGGTTAAAAGGGAAGCTTATAATAAAATCTACCGTTTTAAATAATAATCCATAAAAACTAATATTTTTTCATTTCCTGCAGGAAATGAAGTCAAATGCCAATACACTATTAACAAGAGCTAACTTGTTTTTCAGCCAGAAATGTAAAACACTTTTTTTTTTTTTTTTTTACAGCAAGAAACTGAGATATTTTTTTTCTGTTGCTGCTACAGCTAGTTTTTCATTACGGCTAAGTGAACGCTGCAAAGCCTAAAATCCCGACACAACACATCCTGCATTTTAAACACAATCGTACCTTCAACAGCTTGAATAAATAACTGGTATATTTTCTTCCTCACCGTAAATAATGGCAACAATGATACCTAGGAAGAGTGTTGGAATAATATGTATTAAATAATTGGTGCTATCTATGAATCTTTGCTTTTTATGTATCTCCAACAGCTGGTGCAGCTGCTCTGCCTTAATTTGTTTTTATTCTTCATATCCAGTGGGTTTCCTGTAGTTTGGGATTTTGTTAAAAACTATGACACATTCCACTAGGATGAAATTATACCCATGTGTAATATGAGTTCTTCCTAAAGATCTCATCAAGTCAGCCGCACAGAAACTGGCAGCCATTCCATCATCTAACCGTATCTAACATTAACTATATAACCACGTCTAATCAGCCCATATATTTATCAAAAGGTAAGAAAGTATGTAGAAAATTACCACCAGTCACATGCTTGCAAAGGCACACATAGGCATGAACGTTTTTATTTTAGATTACCTATCTGTTGTGCAGTGATGGACACTCTGCTAGGAATTCTTGTTATCGATTTCTGGCCCCCTTATATAACTACTGAGGTATATAAATACTTTATATTGTGTATAGTTTTCAATGAGATGCACATTGCATGATATTATTTGGATCTTACAAACCAGGAGCACTGAAACTCATTGTCAAGGTCTGGACAAAAGCAAGAGGAAGTCCTAGGACCTGTGTCTAGTATAAATGTACTCAAAGTCCATAGTTGAACAGTCTGCATCATTGCCATGGTATTATTGATTTGAAAAAAGAATGGTTGATCGCGGATATTCTAATCACAATTTTTTATTGTGAATATTGGCACTTCCAGAATTTGCAAAGATCACATCAGTACTTAAATAACATTCGCAATATGCGCATGTACAAGTGCTGATTTGCTTAATAAAGGTAACAATGACTGTAGATCACAAATTCTCGATTTTACAAATTTGTTGTGAATATTGGGTGAAAATATTGCAATATTTTGTGAATACGAATATTGAATATGCTGCTCACCACTACTCTTCTACTCTTTGATCTTCACCAATTGGTCCACTCCTGCAAACTACCTCACTACATGGAAAAGACCAATATACTCTACTCATGATGAGGAAGTGAGATTTTTTGTTCGTTCAACTGCCGATTCGATCTTTTGATAGATTTTTTTGTTGAACATCGTTCGTCCATTTATCGAATGTAACATTAGATTTTTTGGTTCGTTCATCCCGATATCGAATGAAAATATATTCAGAATTACTAAGACCGATAAAAATTTAACAACATGTTCGATAACCTTTTGAAGGATTTTTTGTTCGGGATCGAACAAAATGTATCCATCGAAAAAATTTGCCATTCTAGATTTTTGTTCAATCAACCAAAAAATTGTTCGTTCTTCATTGATTGGACAAAAAATCTACAGGTGTAAACCCACCTTTAGAGTCACAAAATACTCTTTTGTACAAATAAAGATATCGTCGTTTGACCACAGGCGCCTCTCCAGAGCCTATTTTTTTGTGGAAAACTCAAACCGATAAAGTCGTAGATCTTCTACATCTTCCTAGTGCATGGTGTTAGCCACCATTTGTGGTAACAAGTAAAAGTT
Organism: Ptychadena robeensis; assembly: GCA_036250615.1. Classification (NCBI taxonomy): domain Eukaryota; kingdom Metazoa; phylum Chordata; class Amphibia; order Anura; family Ptychadenidae; genus Ptychadena; species Ptychadena robeensis. Next base: position 28,083,129 of record CM070036.1, on the reverse strand, counting down.
CAGAACCGAAGGTTGAATGTGTGTGAGATTAGGTTTTGGTTAGCAATTCTTCATAATGTATATAATGACAATTGTATATTCAAAGCTACTGCAAAGTTTTAATTCTGTAAACAGTGTAATGTATTAACTACCCTCCTCCCTTGATCCTACAAAGCTGCCATCTGGGTGACTGGCAAACTTTAGTTGTGAGAAGGGATCCTAGCCTCTGATGTCATCCCTCACATTTTAGTGCTTTAAGCTCTGCATTACAAGGGAGGACACAAAGGACATACCCACAGCCAAGTGCATCAGGTTTAGAGGAGAGCATGAAGAACAAGAGAGATGTTATGGAACAATGTACCAATTACATTTTCCTTAATTACCAATTAAGGAAAAAATAATACAAAAAACAAGCTTTCCATTTTTCTAATGGTGCCCCATTGCAAGGTTCAGGTCTTCATAAAAGACCATGTAAGATATACTGCATACTGTATGCATTGTAGAGCATTATATAGTATGTCAACGCAACAGATAATACAAACAATAATAACAAAAGCTGTTTGCTTATAGTGATTACATACAGCACTTATATGGGGTTGTAGAATCTATAATGTATTCACAAATACTAATCCCTTCCTGAACATGGGGATATAACTCCCATTAGAAGAACCCATTCATTGCTTTTTTGTTGCTTTAATGTCAGTCTGATCATAACCTTGACAGCAGCAATGAGCACACATGAAAATAAAACATTTTTCTTTAACAATAATTTACGGAATACGTAAATGCTAAGAGTTAATTACAGACTGCTTTCCCCAACATGTCAGCTTGATTAAATTTGGAGTTCCAAGATGAATTGTCCCAAATTCATTAGTGTTCCCCCCAGTGCATACATTGGTCAAGGTCAAGTGAAGCACATTGAGTGTGTGGCGTTGGGGGAAGGGACACAAAGGAAGGTGGACTCTTTAAAGGTCCGAGGTTTCAACTAGAAACTTTGATACTTTTTAACTTAATAAATCTTGACAGCCTAATCATGGCTAAGCCTTCCTTGTGATATTGGTACAGATGGAGATGCTAGACATACTTAAAGAGATCTCAGCATCTAGAGGCAGAGGAGGACTGAATCCAGATGCACTGTTGGGCTCTAGGAAAAAGTGCACAAAGGGAGGCTACACAGCATTTCCATTTTGTGACATCTCCAACAGCCTAAGATACAAAATATGATAAGGCTCCTGCTGAGCTAATAAGCCTAACAAATGTCTGTGTCCATGAAGTAGATGAAGTGGAATCAAGAAGTGGGAGCTGTTGTATGAACATAAGACAGCACCCAGGGTATAATGACTCTGCCGAATGCTGCAAAGACAGACCCCTCAAGGTAGGGAAAAACTGAGAGAATAAAAAGAGAAAGATTTTCTATTCCATATGGACATAAAAGAGCCAGAAAGAGTCGTAAATGACCACATTTAAGAGAAAATAAAGCTATGTACTGAAAGGACTAAAAGTAAAATAACATAAAATATTTCCTATTATGTGCACGTCCCTTTCAGTAAGCAGACGAGAGAGGTTATTAACATTAATGTTAATTCCTAATTGTATTGATAATAAATTTAAATACAGAATCAATAATAGCGAGTATATTGAATAATCTTAAATATAGAACATGGTTTTTAAGGAATTTATTAATTGCCTTACTGGTGCTTTATCAATCTCATAAAAAAAATAATAATACCTATATAATAATAATCTAAATATATTCCTTATGAAGGTATTAAGTTCCTTGACAATTTAACACATGGCTGTGTTAATCGCATGCCCTGATGGGGATGTTGGTGTCCGGCATCCCATACATATACATGACTTCCCACCCCACCTGTTCCCATGGTGTTGATTGGGTCCGCTGGCCGAGAGGTTAAAGCAGTGCAGTACCTAAGCTGTCCACTTGGCCAGTGGACCTGCTGAATTCCGTGAGAACAGGTGGGGTGGGAAGTCATGCATATGTATGGGACATCCCCGTCAAGGCATTCGATTAACGCAGGGTGTATCAGCGCATTCTCTAAACACCGTGGAAACATAGCCTTAAGGAAAATTCTGAACAAAGAAGGTGGTCTTAACAGGGAGCTAAATTTCACTGTTAGTGGGTGAGCATTTTCACAGCATATCCACATTACCTTCTTATATTTCATGCACTCCTTCAAATGAAATCAGTCCTCTTCACCTCTTGCATAGTGTTGAGTGAGAATATTCAAAATTCGAATATATTCTACGAATATCTGTCATTCGAGAATTCACAATATTTCGCGAATGTGCGCGCAGATATTCGCAATGGTGGATATTCGTCATATTATGCTTCAACATTTTTTAGCGGCATACATTGCGCATATGTGTGCGCATTGTGAATGGATACGCGCAACACACACTTCGCTCGTACTGGCTAAGATCACAGAATGAGGAAGAGAAGCTGTAAAGCTGCATTGCAAATCTTTGCGAATCATTGCGCACAGGCATGTGCAATGTAAGGCAATAGAATACAGACAAATCGAATTTTATGAATTTAGAATATTTCTTTGTATATTCGCGAAACTACGCGAATTCGAATATACATATGCTGCTCAACACTAGTATTGGACAGCCACTGTTCAAGTGTTCTGTTTTTCAGACAGTTTTGAGTGCTCATGTGTTGGTACTTTATAAAGTTAGGGCAGGCAATAATAAGATATAATATTTTGTGGATGATATGCATATGGATGAGAGTTTTTCTTTCATTTAAACCATAGGCGGCCTTGTCACTTGTCAGGGTTGGGGGGTCTAAACCAAGATTAGTAAAAAAAAATCATTGTATAATATAATTGCCCATCCTGTAGAGAAGTGTCAGCTATTTCTAGCACACACAATACAGATGCTAAGATTCCAACCTTATAGTGAAGGGGATGGATTTAATATTCCTTTAGATTATTGTAGCTGAGGCACAAAGGATATGCACTGTGTTATGGGATGCTCTTTTAGATTTGTGAACCCAGGTAACCCCAGAAATTTGCTGCAAACTTATGGGAATCGTGAATGTGACTCCCCCCTTTGAAGTTACTGAACAGAAGTGCCAGATAGGTTAGAGATGTACACGGATGCTTTTGTAAACCTGTTGACAGCTTATTGATTTCTTTACAACTAACTTGTGGATTTTTCAAGCACTTTTTTCTCTCTTATATTCTGCCACCTCAGTCAGCAGACCTATGTGATCATGTTTCTATAAGTATAATATAACATAAAGACATTTATATGGTATGTCTTCTAGTATTGCTTGATGTTCTTTTCCCTTATAGATTTCCATACTGAGGAAACAAAGAAAGGTCATAATGCAATGATGCATAGTCCTACTTAAAATTATGTTGTTCTGTAATGCACCTGCAGGCTGTGAGAGCTACTGTTCCCTTTAAGATCCCAGACCTTGGTCCCCCAAGCGACAGGGGGTATACATGGGAGGGCTCCGCCCTCAGAAAGTTGCCCTATGAGGTCGGTTCTGAGTAGGAGTACTTGGACACATTTACCACTCAGAGATTAGTGACCCACATTAGTCTGGTCCAACTAGGGAGCCAAATAGCATGCAATCTTTGAATAAGTCCCAGTTACAGGATGCTGCTCTCATTCCAGGGCATTCCTGTGCTAAGTTTCCAGTGGGGTGGCGGTTAACCCAGACCATGTGGTGCAGATCTGATGGTTAGTAGGGGTCCTGCTGGTGTAGAGTGTTGATCGTGAATAATCTAATCTCAACTTTTTTTATTGCTAAAATCATGAATATAGTGCCATATCTTCATTATTATGAATATTCACATTTTTTTACATCAGTACTTGGACAATGTACAATTGCCGATTTGCGCAATGAAGTTAATAATGACTGGAGATCACAAATTCTCGAATGTATACATTTATTTTGAATATTAGACAAATATTTTTGGATATTTTGCTAATACAAATATTGCCTCTGCTGCTCATTACTAATAGAGACAGCAATTCAGCACTGAATGGATACCTTGATAAGCAAGTAACAGCCCATTGTGGTCTTATATCCCTGTCCCTTCCTTAGACATTTTAGTTTGATCAGTTTTGGGCTGCTTTGAAGTTGAAGCAGGGGTACTCTGCCTCTGTGCTTCTCTATGATATTGTTACAATTTGCTGTGTTTCTCTGTGAGACCCCTTGGGCCTCATGTAGAAGAAAGTGTTTAAACAACAAGCTGCGTATTGTCATTGGTTGATCCTCGAATCTCTACTGTGCTTTCATAGGCCATGCCCTCTGGTTTTACAGAACCTAGACCTGTCATATGGCTAAGAATTTGTGTATTCGTATTTTGTGTGTCTTTGTCATGTTGTTTTCCTGCACTATATGCACTATACCTAAATATGAGATATCACCTTACAATGATATCAAGGTACCCTACTGACTTCCATCTCATATTTAAGTATAGTGCATATAGTGCAGGAAAGCAGCATGACTTTTATGAAGGGGCCAAACCCCATCACCTTTACCCCCTAATCTACATCTATAACTCCTTGGAGCCCAGGTCAAGGGTGTCCTTTGCATAGGAGTTCAATATCAGATCATGACCCATTGTGAGGGCAGAACAGCAAATCAAGACAGACCTTCTGTAATAGGAGTCAAATGAAAACAATCTTTTTTTAAAGTGTTAAAAAGTAGAATGCACATTCATGGTTGTGAACTTACTTACTTCAATTCAGAATGATCCAGATAATATAATCCAGTAGTCTCCAAGTGCCAAACACATGATGGTACCTAAAGATGATAATCAGGTCTTCTGGAGACAGGAGAGGCAGTTCCATAGTCTCCTCACTCCTAGTGATCAGTTTACTGTGTTCAAAATGTGATGTGTGTGAATATGTATAAACCTAAATCTGTAACACTCTGTTATAATGTAGGTTCCTCAAACCTAAGTAATTTTAATGAATATATCATTGAAGCTGTACTACCTTAATGATATATTCATTCAAATAACTTATTTTATTATAATTGTGTTGTGCCATTTAAAATACCATCTGCCCCCTATATCCTGACCATAAGATGGGACAAACTTTTTGGTGTGATTTTCAGCTTGATATGTATTATATTTAGATAGTATAACTTCTCTCTTTGAGTTAATTTAATGCCATTTCAAATTCAAGGATTTACCAAAAGATTATGAAAAAAAAAATAGAGCAACAGTCTATATATATATATATATATATGCTTCTGAGCATAGCAGACAAATTAGAATATGTGAAATGCAGAAAACACGTCTCTATATCTTACATAACTGTAATATATACATTGGAAAACCATCATATAAACAACTGAATATCTTTTCACTTCTATGTAAGTCTAGAGAGTCCATTAATATGAGCTGTTTATAAAATTGTCCAAAGCTGTATATCAAAGAAGTAGAAAATGGATTACAGACAAGATTCAGTCCCATCAGTCACATGTTTCAAATATATTTCTTTCCTCTGGTGAAAAAAAAAATAAAACAAGAAGCTTTATTTAAAATCATTTTGCATTTAATTTTCAAAGTTTTTGGTTTCTTCTTCAATATTACAAAGTGATTTTTTTTCTACAACTTAGTGTCTATTCTGCTTCAAGTTTATGACATCAAAAAGAAAAAAAAGTTGAAATACTGAAAGAAATAGACTTAAGAAAATATATTCATAATTTCTTATACAATGTGTTAAACTTTGCTGAAGTTGTACCCATTATCAGAAAACTATTGTTTTATGAGCTTCGATGCACTGACATATGTTTATGACAGCTTTAAATAGTCCATATGGACTGAATCTCTCTGCGATTATAGAAAAATACTTGTCCTGCATAATTAAACACTAAATTTTTTCCACAATAAGCCTTGAAGAAGGGGAATGGGTGAGCCCCCAAAACGCAACCTTCTGCTTCCTGTCATCAGCCACGTACTGCTATAACAAATCTAATGCAAGGTTTGGAATTTCAAGGTGTTACTAAATACATTCTATTAGCATCTTGCTTACTAAACTAATGGAATTTTAAAACTTCCGTTTTTAATGTTTTCGAAACATTTACGAAGTTCATAAAGACTTTTAGTTCTATTTTTCTGTTTGACTGTAGTTAGAGGGAATTTCCTATTATGGGACCTAAATTTGTATTAGAAGCGGTAGATAAATAACAAGGTGGTGTGAAGTATTAAAAGTTTAATTTTTTTTTTGCAATGATAAGACTTATACTGAAACCAATGGTTGATGAGTGCAGGTTCTAGAGCCTAGGTGCCCAACCTGTGGCCCTTTGGGCATTCTTCAGCAGCCCTCCTCAGTCCTCCACTTGTGGCCCCCGACACCTTACTGTTCATGCATAGGGCATAGGAACTCATATTACATCACATAACCTCTGAATCAGAATGTATATACTACAGTGTTACCCAATGCTTGAAGTATCATTTAAAATACGTTTTGTTATTTAAAACTGAAAAATTATATCTTCTAGCTATGCATGCTGTCATTTCCACATTAAAACATTAGTACACATTAATACAAGTCAGTATAGATTGTGGCCCTCCATATCAACTCAGTTGCCCACCACTGTTCTAGAGCCTATTCATTCATTAAGCCCTTTTTCAAGAGCCTATTTAATAGTGATGAGGATGGCTGAACACATGGTTATATTTTTATGATTTCCCCACAATGCATGTTTGACCTTGAAATCTCTTTATTCTGTAAAGACCCCTCAAAAATGTTTCAACACGTTTAGAGGACAGTAATAATGGCTTATAGCATATCATCATTATCACTTAACTACTATGCAGAGCTTTCTACTAGCACTAATTCCAGTACATGAACTTGTACTTACGAGAATATTGACTCTGTCTATTGTATTGATGTTAACTATGGAAGTGACAGACAAAGGTACTGATTGACATTTATATTGACCAGACAGACTGGACACTGTCTTACAGTCAGAGTGCGTATACCATCGATGCTGGCCTGCATAAAACATTGGATTTAGCCATCTGTCATGACCATAACAAAGCTCAAACAAATTAAGATAAAGCTGAGGGTGTTACAGAAAGCTGAAAGAACAGTTATTGGCAGTGGTTTACATGTAAACCTTTGTGTGAAAGCAATGATTATGTGTGTGTTTATTGGAATATTTGTATTAGTTTAACTTAATATGGGAAGTCCTATATTTCTTGTGTCTATATACATTGCCTTTAACTACATTGTAATTACCTATATTTATATGTTCAGCGAGATGTGACTGCAGGGAAAAAGACAAGAACACAACCCAACCCAAACATTTGAATGAGACTGGATCCAATCCTGATATGCTGAAGGACAAGTTACATGTCTATTCAATATCAATGGACATGACTGTAGGATACGGAAAGGCATTCTTTTGCTGAGTATTTCCTTGTATTTCCACCAAAGGGTGGTAATCCGCCCTTTATACTACATTCAAACTGCGGGCAATCTACTGGTTGGGAGGGCATAGATGTGTCACACCAAAGCATCCATGCTGTTTTGTGGAGACTAATCAGAAAGTGGCAACCATATACATCAAGGTTCTTGGTTTGCTTTCCATTAGGCAAGGCTCTTAACCAAACTTTGTACAAATTTAAAAATGTGTCTTGCTCATACCTTAGGGGTAATCAACAGTCTCTGTGGAAACAAAATTGTAAAAAGGAATTAAAAAGACTATTCATATCACATAACCAAGTTCTTGGAAGTCAACTATTGGACTGCCTGAGGGAATTGGTACTGGGTGGTATCAAACCCCTCCAATATAATTTTCCCCTTCCAATCTTTAAAAAATCTGCATCACACATGGGTCATTGGATGCATATGTTTCACCCAGTTGCAGGGCTTTTTAAGGGAGGAAAAGGTCTCTTGTGAGAGTTTTTTTGGGAGCCTGTGATCATTTCTGGGCAGAGATTTGATTCTAAATGTATAAACCAAGGTAGTGTGCACTTCAATCGTTTTCAATTATAAGATCGCATGTTTTGATCAAGATGATTGCAAAAGAATCGACCCGTCTATGGCTACCTTATGGCATTAAAGAGTGGGCAGTGCCAGGGGGAACATGGGATAACTCAATTCCCAGAGAAAAAAGGTGAGGAAACATGGTTCCACTCCATGCGATGCTAGGTCCCATCTAGACTAGACCACAACATTCACTAATGCAAAATAAACACTAATACTAAAAGTAGCCCAATGGGAAAAATGCCTCTCTACCTCTCTATCTCTCCATTTGGGGTTAAAAACTAAATAATTTAAACTGCTTTATAGCTTCAAAATAATAGGAAATATGTATTAGACAAACATAATCCATTGCAAAGCTAAAAAAAAACATTCACATAATGGATATGCTAATCCCTACATTACGACATCTAAATAGTATTTTCAGTAAAATTAAGTTGTGAGTCTCCTGATCACAGCTTAGAAAAATTAGAAAGAATCTGTTGATAGTGTATAACTCAGCAGGTAATTTTTTGAGTGGTACCAGCACAGGTGGCAACAAAAATTAAGGTTGTCATGGAAACCTGAGTCCATAATTTAGGAGAACATTTTGCAGCCTAGACAATTCAGTGCTAAGGACTCTTTATTCTTCCGCCTGTTCAATTCAAGATGGGTTAAAAGTGCAAAAGCTCCACATTTACCCAGGAACACAAAACCAACCTTTTAGACCTTATCAATATAAGTGAAATGACACTTTTTAGATGTTTACGTTTTGGTAGTATAGTAAGGCGCAGAGTATCTGGATTTTTTCTGCTGTAATGATAGAATACTTAAAGAAAATATCAGTAGTTTACTGATATAGGATTAATCTTAATTTTTGGAGATTACAAATGTGAGCCACAGCAAAATAATTTGGGTATTTTTGTGTTGCTTGTTGGCAGTTGTTGGTTCTTAGCATAATGTTTTGTAAGACGGTAGCAGAGAACTAGATGTGGTATCGGCCCGGGTTAATTTTAATTATTACTAATTAAAATTACTCCTTACAGCAACCAGAAGTGACGTGCTTAATCCTATGCAAGTACATGAGTTAGTTTAGAGCTTACATAGTTGCAGCTTTGGTAGTAACATTCTATGATTCCTTCTAGTAGTGTTAGTTTCAAGAAATTTCAGAGCTCTAGGGCATCTTGTGCATTTTCAGTAGAAGCAAGTAATCTACTTAGCCAGTAGCAAACTATGCAGTCAAACACTAAAGGTCCGCATGCACCTTACAATCTTACCATACAATTTTCTTCTACCAAAACCATGTAATATGAGGACCTTTCTAAACCTTCCAACCAATACGTATTTTATCAGGGAGGACCCGGCACTACATAGTTGCTGGTAGATCTAAAGGAAATTGTATGGATTAGATAGCGTTGATCCATGGGGCCAAAGTCGACTGCAGTATGCCAAAAGTCATGTGGACAAACCACAAAAGTTTTGGGAAAGTGTT
>CM070036.1:28057439-28068329 GCA_036250615.1 Ptychadena robeensis | reverse complement strand
TTCAAATTTCTCATGTCTTACAAGAACTGAAAACTTTCTATACATATTTATGATTGTCATTGTGTTAGCACCTTTGTTGACAGTAAAATGTGATATTTTAAAGTGGAAGTATAAGTGTGTTAAAATTCTTTAAAATACCTCAATTTATTTTGAAAGAGTACTTCACCATGTCTTTAACATATCTATATATAATGTGAATAAAATGGAATTCAGTAATGTGGCTCTAATCTTGCAGAATATCTTGCATGGACAGGATTGCAGTTGTTTGACAGATGCCATTCAAAAATTGGGATACACCGTTTCATTATTGAGAAGTTGGTTGATTGGTCTGAGTGGGTGAATTTGAAAAAAATTTTTTTATAAATTGTAATAGCTGTAATGATGCCTTTATCTCTCTGTAAGTGTGTGCTGTGTGTATAAAGGTAAGTTAATATAGTGTCCCTCGTAAGCATTTTTTAAATAACCTTTATTTATCAAAAAGAAAAAAAACCATGGGTAGCTCTTCCATCTGTCCTTATGTAAGTTGGGCTAAAGCTGCCCAGCTTCCATACAGCTTTACCATCGGGGCTTGAGGTCAGGGGCAGCTTCCCTGACACCTTTAATCCTTCTCTGCTGTTTGGAGCATGGAGCTCTGACCAACAGTGGAAGAAAGATTAAATATTTTTTGCCCATTGGATGCTCTGTTGTACAGTCTCTTACGGTCTGTACAATACTGTATTTAGCAAATGAAAAAATGTGATTCCAAGTTTGTTTGCCATATGCCCCTTTAAAAGTTTGACTATCATGTTTAGGGGCTTTGAGAGTGCCGAAAGAAAGATGGCTAACATATTCCCAACCAACTTTCCTAGAAATTTTGGTGACTCAAGGGCTTTGCAATGAGCTCAAAAGCAGCCTTAGCAGCCTTTGACTTCTATGCCATTACACTCATTCTCATATACTCATCAGATTTTATGCTAATTCTTCAATTTATCCTTAAGTGTAACACTCAGAATCTGAAGACAGCAATTTATATAGATATAACACAATAAAGTCTTCTACAGAAATGTAATCCCAATGTGGCTTGGCTCCTACTGGTTATTTGGTTCACACACAGTGAGCCTAGCACAAATGTGGGTGAACTACTGGAAAAACAAACCGCCTGTATGGAGTCTTAATGAGCCCTGGAAGAGAAAGGTGAGGACAGCCATTGAGAATAAGTTTTAAAAAGCTGTCATCACACAATGTTATGTCCACATATATGTATGTGTAAGGTTGAGTTATTAAGTGATTTGTGAACAATTCTGTTTTTTCAGCAAGTTATCTTTTGCAAATAAACTAAAAACTTACATATGACATACAACCCTTTGTATCCAGCATGGGATTAAAAAAAAGAACATGGAATCACCAATGTGTTAGAATTGTAAAGTTTATAGCATAAAATTGCACATCATTCTACTGGTTAAGAAAAGTAATTTTATAGTAGTCACTGAATCTACAACATAAGTCCATGCCATAGAAAGGCTTCTGGACTATTCCTATATGTAGGCAAATGAAAAAAATCTCTTACTGTTGCTTTCCTACACATGAATATTTTTACCTTTTGATGCGGAGATCTAACTGTCCTATTTCCAAATTGTTTTCCTAAACACTATGGGGGTTTTCATAGTTTCTTCCTACAGTTCATGTTCTTTTAACTAAAATGTCCACAATTAAATAATAGTAAAGGTATTTAATGACCTCTATATATTTTCTCATTCAGAGGTATGAACCTAATATTCAATATTAATTATTTCATATTTATTGAATAATTAGGAGGTAATTAGGGAATCTTAGTATATATGAGAATATTACTGACCATAAAACTAAATAATCATGGATCCAATTCTGATCCTTCATGTGTGTCTCAGCAGCAATAGAGATTCATCAGATCTTGATTCATCAAATGTCTACTTCTGTTAGCTTCCACCTTTAGTTTTCACCTCAACCTCAGCTTTGCCTTCTTGGTTGATGGGAATTGAGGCTGGGGTGTTCTACCTTGTATTCCAAGCTGTGCTCAGTACAATATAACTACGCAAAGTCCAGACAGTGGTTGTAGCTTAAAACCCAACTCTGGTTTTCTATGACATATTCCTATGCCATGACACCTACCTCCACTTTCAATTACTTCCATGCAGAGGTTAAATGTTTTTAACAGTCTGCAGTACCTTCTCTGCTGCTCTAAAGGTAGTCATAGACGTGCAGATTCTCCCTCGATAGATGAGGGATCGACTGCAGCGTGATTGGGACCACGCCATGCGGCAGATTCCTGGCCGATCTTGAAAGGTGGGCGCACCAGATTTTCAGTTGAGTGACTGCCGCCTGATTGGCAGGAGCACGCATGACAGTCAATCGGCTGAAAAATCATACCATGTAATTTCTGGATTATGACCATACTTATTGCAAAAAGCAATTAACAATTAAAATATTCCTTAATTACTGATTTAAAAAACATAGGCAATACAGACCACCCAGAGAACACTCCTAAAGTGGTCTCTAATGTCTATGTTATTAATTGACCTTGGCTGCTGGCTGTTGGCCTAGGAAGGAAAAGGATAAGCTAAACTTTAGTACTTTCTTTAGCCCTATCTCCTCCAAAAGATGATGCTTTCCTACTTTTTGTGCTTTTTATAATTGTATTTTTAAACTGAACTTGACTCAAAAATGATACATCCTTTAGCTTTGAAATAGCATCAATATGGCAGAACAAACTGATATTTCTAAACAGCCAATGTACAGTAATGCCTAACAATACTCTTTTATTTGTTGTAATTTACGATTTTACCCACACTATCTGACCACAATACGATTTGACCATAACATGATCTGACCACAACATTAAATGCAAAATAAAACGTATTGTATAGTTTGAATACTACTTTTAAAAAACATATTTCACTGCCACAACAAGGAGTATATGCTAATGCAATGCTCTAACGACTGTTACAATGGCTGCTGCAAAGGAAACATTTGTTTAATAGAGCAAGGTCATCCATTCCGCTGACATCTTCAGCCTGATTAGCAAAAGGGTTCTAAAAACCTTTCACTGAGATGCCATAACCAGACCCATTCCTGTAGGTCATTCTATATATATCTTGGGTCTTAGATCTTGTTAAACAGGGTCTATGCTAGCCAAAGGGTTGGCTTTGTCACACTTAACCTTTCTCCAAGAAAGTCACAGGAATGCTTAATCCACAGGTTCAAACAGGTTTATATGTAATTACCTACCAGGAGGCAGGATAATATGATATATTACACTGATAAATACATTATAGAGAAATTAGTTTAATAAAACATAAGGAAAAATCTCACTGTATTGTACGTTTGTCAAGGAATTTAAATGTGTTAAGCATTATATGAAAAATAGCACGGATGATTTAAAGTATTATTCAGTATTTATCCAAGTATTCTTTATAATGGATTTCATTTTATTATACTTTATTTATTTTCAATTTTTTTCAAGTTCATTGCCCATCAACCAACAGATTTTTAAAAAGGGTGCAAAAACATGAAATGCTGGTACTCCGTGTCTACATAAAACTGCTGTTATTGGAGGCAGAAACCCAGAGAAGGGACAATTTGTTCCCTGTACTGGGCTCCTTCATTGACCATGGGCAGTTTTGAAGTCCTTAAGCAGGCCATAGACGTCTCGATCCATGGTCAGCTTGTAGCACACTCCTCACAGCGTGGTGATGTCATCACCATGCTGTGAGAAGTCGGCTACAGAACAGACAGGAATCCTGTGTGCTCCACTAACACAGGGGATTCTAGTCAGATTGTAGCCAATTAACTTCGAGGGAGAGGAGACTCCCCATACACATTTACTGCCTACAACAGGATCGGCCAGAAAAAGAACCAGCAGGACGGCACGGCGGTCAATCACCTGCAACTATGGCTGGGAATCAGCAGGTCTATGGCCGGATGAATAGAGATGAGCAACTTAGGCAATGTCGATATTCACAAAATATCACAAATTTTTCGCCTAATATTAACTCAAGAATTTGTGATCTCCAGTCATTATTACCTTCATTGTGAATATTGGCACTTGTGCATGCGCATATTGCAAACGCAATGTACTTTCCACAGATTATGTTTTTTGCGCAAATCGGCACTTGGACATTTGCATATTGCCAATGCAATGCACAGTTGCTATGTACTGATGAAAAAAATCTTGAATATTCGTGATTACAAAGATATAGCTAGCGTTGATCGCGTAAATCTTAAATATAGTGCTAAACCTACATAATCACGTATATTCAAGATCAGAATTATCATGCATAGCATGCATTGTGTACAAAATATGCACATACAGAAGTTTGCGATTTGCGCAATGCAGGTAATGATTAGAGATGGCTGCAGTGTTTGTGCAGCAGACAGTCCGCAGCAAACATTGCATGTTCCATTTTCCTTTTGCTGGTGAACAGTAGGGGTTTGCGACGAGAAGTGTAGTGTCCTACCGGTGGAGGATTTTTTAGATCCCTGCATGACTCACTTACCAGAGACTCCAGTCTCTAATAAAGTAACGTGACAGCACGGTATTTGGAATCCAAAACTGTGCATTCCAAATTTCTGAAGTGACGTCACAGACGTCACTTACAGTATTTTTACTGAATAAGATTATCAGTTTGTAGCGAAAAAGCGGAAGTAGGACTTTTCCAAAAGTCTGATCCACCTGTTCGCGAACGGATGTGCCCAATTTTCAGCCATCACTAGTAATAATAACTGGAGATCTCGAATTTACTAATTTATTGTGAATAATAGGCATTTGCGATATTTTTTGAATACGAATATTGTCTATGCTGCTCATCACTAGATTTAGCACCATATTCATAAATCATTTATGAATTCTCGAAGTGCCGATATTGGCAATAAAAATTTGAATATATCAGAAGATATTGGCAAAAAGTGATTAGAATATTTGCAATCAACACAAATGTTAAGATGTTATGTTTTTCTAAAATTAATCTTTGGTTAGAGATGATCCTCAAGGCCTGGCGACCATTAAACAAGACGTTTTTTATTGAATGGTGTGCATTACATACATTTATGATATAAACGAATACAGAGGTACAGGCGGTCAAACTCTTCTAGCATCAAGTTTCACCCCAGCAATCAGGTCTTTTTGGGTGCTGGTCTTAAGCTAGCCATACACGGCACGGATTCCCTGGCTGATCGATTCAGCACCCGATGGATTCCGGCGATTCCGCCGGCATCCACAGGTGAGAACGATTAGCCAATTAGGGAATCCGATCGAGGCAGCCCACCTTGTACGGCCGGATCCGGGAGGGATCCGTGTCCGATGGCTCGCCTCCCGGACCGCAACGCCCCCTGATCAGAGCAGAATCGTACCGAAAAGACCAACAGGTTGGTTCTTCCTCGGATCCGATTCTGTGCCCCTGATCCATCGGATGCGATCGGACGGGCAAGGTGGGCTGCAGGGGATTCCGGCACGATGGATCCGCGTGCACGCGCCCGGAATCCATCGCGCCAGAATCCGGCACGAATCCGTGCTGTGTATGGCAGCCTTTAAAGTGTGCACCTCATAGAGCATCTAGTGTTAATTTAATAACAATGGGTTAAGCTTAATATGAAAGCCATATAATGTCTAATGTTCATTCATATTATTGATGGGACTATGGTATGATGATATTATTTGATATATTTCAGTTATGAGAAAGTAGAATTATGTACAACAGTATGAAAATATTTTAGCAGAGTGCTGTGTCCTGAAGTAATGAAACATTTGCGGGCCTTTAATTTGATCGACACGCTGTGAAATATCTGTCACGCCACCTTTTGGAACAAGCTTAGGTGGTAAACTATTTATTAGGGAAGTGAAGACTGTAGGATACAGATTAGCAGTGGACGGAAGATCTAAGAGCTTTCTTTTTTTATTCTAGATCCAAAGGGACACCAGCATTTAGAAATGCCAGAAAATATAAGCTTATGTCAAGTCTGCAATAGAGAGATAATAAGGCCAATCTTCACATAAATAGCAATATTGTTGGTAGGCTGGATGTGCTTTGTTGCTGAGTTCAGAAGAGGTTCGGTTGTCTTCAGAACCATGTCATTTGATGAGAGATGACACAAAATTCAGCTGCGTTGATTATTTAAAAGATTGCAGAAATCTATGTTTGCGTGAGATAAAGAACGTCTAAAGTCAATTTTCACAAGACATTCACATGCGTAGATGGGTAGTCAAATTCATGTCATGCTGTATTAGCTGCTTGTATCATTCTAAAACACCAGCTACGGAGGATTTTAGTACTTTAATTAGGGATGGGGTAGTTCTTATGTTCAGATCTTTGGTGTCTATCACTGCATTTTATCTTTGTGTCTCTCTCTGTGTCACAAGGGAAAGTGTGATCATTCACAAGATTTTGTTGTAGTTGTTTTGTATAGAATTCAACAAAACATCTTAACAAATTTAAAAAATCTGCAAGACATTGTGATAAAAGGTCTTGTCCTCCATCATTTGTGTCTACTGAACCTAGCTGGTTCTCCAAGCTGGGCTTATTTCAACATATATGTTTATATATAAATTTTTATCGAGTTGACTGGAGTTGTGTTGGCCCTGTTCTTACTTGGGCCATTTTGTTCCTTTCCATATACCATATAAAATGGGTTGTTGCAAGCTTAAAAAATACCTGATCTTGCTGGAAATCTCATGAGCTGTTAAGCCCCTCATACACCACATACAATTACCATGCAACTTCTGTACAACCAACTTTTCTTCTACCAAAACCATGTAATAGGAGGACCTTTCTACACCTTCCAATCACTATGTATTCTATCAGGGAGGTCACTATACTACATAGTTGTTGGTAGGTCTCATGAAAGTTGTATGGAGGAATCTGAAGGTGTATGGGGGGCTTTAACTGTTTGTCCTCTCTGCCTGTACTCACTGATACCCAATACATTGTTCTTTAGTAGTGTTGAGGGATGGTCTCTCGTCCTTGGTTCCTGCAGGGTTCCTAAATTCTAGGATCTCCCGATAGGTGCTTACATGAGAGAGGAAAAAAAGAAAAGAAAGATGAGGGGTTAGTGCCCCAGATTTTAAGCTGTTTTGGGTAGCCCCAAATTGGTTCGTTTTTTTTTTTGGTGGAGGTGGTTGATATCCTTTTAAGAGTTCTTTGTCAGTTAGTTGTTTATTTATTTAGGTATTTTATGGCTTCTGGTCGCTCTCTAGTGCTTCTGGAGAAGCAAGGTTGATAAAGTTGTTTTTCTTCCTTTTTTCCTTGATAAAATAGTTTGTATCAGGAGTTAAACTCCTTCCAGGAGAAAAAAGGTAGTGCTTAGTAGTGTTCACGAATATTCAAATAGCAAACTTTTATTGCGAATATGTGCACTTTGAGAATTGGAAAAATCATTATTATAGTTATATATCTTTGTAATGTTCAAGATTCTGGGCAAAGTACCATGCATTGCATTTCCAATATTCGCATGTATAAGCGCCATTTTATGCAATGAATTAATTTTATGAGAGTCGTCTCATGTGGTGATTACACTGCCGCTGCTATTTCACATTGTGCCACTAGATGTCACCGTGACAACAAACATTGCGTTCACGATATCTGCATCTACAAATGCAGATTTTTGCAATACATATTAATGACAAGAGATCTCAAATTTTTTAATTTTAGAATATTTGGAGAATAATTCTCAAAATTTTGAAACTCTCAAAATGTCACAAATTCTAATATTGCCTATGCTGCTCATCGATCTTTAGCTAATCCAGAAGGTAAAAGAACAAAGGTGGGAATCCCCAGCCCTCTCCTCTTCACCTGAAGGTGTTGTAATCCTAGGTAGGTAAGGCTTAAGCCAGCCATAGAGACGGTAATTCCCAGCCGCCTTGTAGGCGACTCATTACAGTGTGGTGAAGTCACCATGCTGTGATGAGTCGTCTGCAGAACTGACGGGAATCTACCACCAGACGGATCACCGTGTGTTCCAGCTGGCGGGGCTACAGGCAAGGTGGCTTGTGGGAGATTGACCACCATGCTTCTGGCGTGAGTGTGCATGACAGTCGATCTCCCAAAACTACGACCAGGAATCACCATGTCTATGGCCTGAAACCTTAAGCAATTTGATTTACCAATAAATCCTGTGCTGTAAAGTGCTGTAATTAGGGCCAAGTAAGTTTTAAATAATCTTCAGCTCATATAAACTTGCAGCTCACATAAAGCAAATAACATATAAACATAACTTCTATGGGTCTTTTTTTTTTACAAATGTAATGTGATTTACAGTAAATGGGTTTTAATGTTGCTGGAGTTGTCATTTAAATAGCTTTTTATTACATGGATATATTGAGTAATCTGCATGTATGCTATGTTATCAATCTTTGCACAGTATTCTGTATTTAAAAGTCAATGGACGATGATTATTGTATGGATTTATTTTAAATCGTCTTGCCTAATATAAACGGACTTTCTATGAGGTATCTATTGACGAAAGCAGAATAACTAGCTAGTGTAGGTGGAGATTAAATAATGATTCATGAGTTAACAATTCAAAAAGTAGACTCTTACAATTGAATGTTCATGTAATACACAACAAATAGAGACTGGACAGCTATGTGATATGTACCTGAGCATT
Organism: Ptychadena robeensis; assembly: GCA_036250615.1. NCBI lineage: Eukaryota > Metazoa > Chordata > Amphibia > Anura > Ptychadenidae > Ptychadena > Ptychadena robeensis. Next base: position 28,059,716 of record CM070036.1, on the reverse strand, counting down.
TTGATGACAATCAGAAAATGATCATAAAGATATGTAAATTTCTCTGGAGGGTTTGTGAATTGATGCATTTCACTTCTATATGAATCTGTATGTATACGCAGTGCATAGATTGGTTTTAGTTCTGGAGAGTTGAAAAGAGAACACTTTAACTATTCTAATTCTACATATGGAATCAATTATCGTGGAATGATTTTGCACTGGTAAATTATGGTAGCCAACATTTTCTTCTTATCAGAGATTAGTGAATATAGATCTAGTGTTGTAAGACTTGAGTAGAAGAGAATTGTGAACAGATGTACTGCCTACGGGAACAGACTTGGTGTTTCACACTTATTATTGGAGGTTGTTTTATTTTTGCAAACCACAGCCATTGTCCTTAAATGCTATGGTAGCAAAACAATCCAAGTTATCCATGGAGAGAAATATTTTGAGCATGTTGTTATATTTACTTCCCCTTTAGCAACAAAAAACAAAATATAAAAATGTTGTATATACTAAAGAGATTTTGCGGTTAAATTGTCATTGAATAATTTTGTATATATCAGCAGTTTCAAGATGATGCACATTAAACCCAGAGAGTATGATGTCCTTAAGTTGTCTTCTGCTTTTCATCTGTAAGAGGGTGTTAGCTGGTTTAAGAGAAACTTCATTCACTTCTGTGGCATAAAAAAAGGTTCTGTACTATATATGTCTGATATACAGTGGCTTACAAAAGTATTCAACCCCCTTGAACTTTTCCATATTTTGTCACATAACAGCCACAACCATGACTCAATTTTATTGGAATTACGTGGGAAAGATACATAGTGGTGTACACGTAAGAAGTGGAACGAAACTCATACATGGTTCCAAATTTTTTTTACAAATAAATAACTGCAAAGTGGGGTGTGCACCCCTTTTGGTCTGAGTGCAGTGAGTGCAGTGCTAATGACTAAATAGAGTGCACCTGTGTGTAATCTAATGTCAGTACAAATACAGCTGCTCTGTGATGGCCTCAGAGATTGTCTAAGAGAATTTTGACCAACAACACCATGAAGTCCAAAGAACACACCAGACAGGTCAGGGATAAAGTTATTGAGAAATGTAAAGCAATGTTAGGCTACAAAAAGATTTCCAAAGCCTTGAACATCCCACGGAGCACCGTTCAAGCGATCATTCAGAAATGGAAGGAGTATGGCACAACTGTAAACCTTCCAAGACAAGGCCGACCAACTAAACTCACAGGCTGAACAAGCAGAGCGCTGATTAGAAATGCAGTCAAGAGGCCCATGGTGACTCTGGGCGAGCTGCAGAGATCTACAGCTCAGGTGGGGGAATCTGTCCATAGGACAACTATTAGTCGTGCACTGCACAAAGTTGGCCTTAATGGAAGAGTGGCAAGAAGAAAGCCATTGTTAATAGAAAAGCATAAGAAGTCCCGTTTGCAGTTTGCCACAAGCCATGTGGGGGACACAGCAAACATGTGAAGAAGGTGTTCTGGTCACATGACACCAAAATGCAAAACACTATGCGTGGTGGAAAACTTACACTGCACATCACTCTGAACACACCATTCCCATTGTCAAATATGATGGTGGCAGTATCATGCTCTGGGGGTGCTTCTCTTCAGCAGGGACAGGGAAGCTGGCCAGAGTTGATGGGAAGATGGATGGAGCCAAATACAGGGCAATCTTGGAAGAAAACCTCTTGGAGTCTGCAAAAGATTTGAGACTGGGGGGAGGTTCACCTTCCAGCAGGACAACGACCCTAAACATAAAGCCAGGGCAACAATGGAATGGTTTAAAACAAAACATATCCATGTGTTAGAATGGCCCAGTCAAAGTCCAGATCTAAATCCAATCGAGAATTTGAGGCAAAATCTGAAAACTGCGGTTTACAAACACTGTCCATCTAATCTGACTGAGCTGGAGCTGTTTTGCAAAGAAGAATGGGCGAGGATTTCAGTCTCTAGATGTGCAAAGCTGGTGGAGACATACCCTAAAAGACTGGCAGCTGTAATTGTAGAAAAAGGTGCTTCTACAAAGTATTTACTCAGGGGGCTGAATAATTACACTCACCCCACTTTGCAGTTATTTATTTGTAAAAAATGTTTAGCATCATGTATGATTTTTGTTCCACTTCTCACGTGTACACCACTTTGTATTGGTCTTTCATGTGGAATTCCAAAAAAATGTACTCATGTTTGTGGCTGTAATGTGACAACATGTGGAAAAGTTCATACTTTTGCAAGCCACTGTACAGGGAGTGCAGAATTATTAGGCAAGTGGTATTTTTGAG
>CM070036.1:27993950-28033410 GCA_036250615.1 Ptychadena robeensis | reverse complement strand
ATTTTTAAGAACCCGGGATTTCTTAAAATCGGGATTTGGCCGGGAAAGCCACATAAAACCGTGACTTTTCCGGCCAAAACTGGAGGCTTGACAGGTATGATCGCAGCTGCTCTCAACTTGTGGGTCAGGACCCCCTTGGGGTGGAATGAACATTTTACAGGGTCACCACATTCACAGAAAGCTAACAATCAGCAGCTCTGGTGCCAACATCCAGGGTGGAAAGTAAGTAGGTAGTTTAATGCCCAATCCCTACTAAATTCCCACCTGCACATCATCTCTGGGTGTCAAAGGAGGATGGCGACATTATACCTGATCATGCCGAAAGTGGCATCAAGGAAAGTGTCACTTCCGGTATTTTCAAAGGGGAAGTGACACCACAGGTAGTCACTTCCATGGTTGCAGTTCTAAAAAGATTGAGAACCACTGCTCTATAGCTGCTGCCGTTGCCACTAGTTGCCACACCTTTTGTAGGCCGTGACTGCCTGCTTTACAGTGTATTGAAAAAAATGTGTCTTTGTGACTGAATCACATCACTGAAATCACAATCTTGTGGACCTCTTTACAGGAGCCCTTTGCGCCCTCTGGGCACCAATCATGACATTCCCATTAAGGGCAGTATGCTTTTTTTTTATTTTTTACCTTTTCCTTATGTCTTTAGACTTGTGATGTATTGGTTAATTTTCTCCTCAGTCTCAGTTTTCTTTTAGTAGTGGGTGAGTATGGATTGTACAGACAGTGGCAAATGCAGGATACTGTGATTAGGGGGAAACAAAGTGTCATTTTCTTCTTCAGTCTCGCCCTTACATGAGGAGTGATACTGGCCATTGTTCAACTTAAAAGACTGGAGACGCCCTTTTCAGAGAAAAAAAAGTACTATGGTGAAAAGCAGGGAAGCTGAGTATTATACTCCATTAAAGGGATGTTTGGGAAAGCAAAAACCAGGTTACTTTAATTGAAATTATATTGGCTTTTGGCAGAGGGGAACAAAATGTACGTAGCAGAAAACCCCATTCTTTGAGGTTTGTGGGCCTGGCGCACATTCTGTTTTTCCAAAATTAAATTGCTATTTTAGCAGTTCTTAAGAGCGAAATGGGCTCAGTGGCAAAAGTGAAACTTTAAATTATTTGTCAAACTTTCTGCAAGTTCTAACTCGTACAGATTGTGTAATACAAAGCTATACTCCTACCAAAAACAACAAAAGATAGCGAGTACCCTGATTCAAAAACACTAACCACAAAGAAATGAGTCCAAACTCACATACAGCATAAATGTCATAATAATTCACATGGTAACAATGCTACTTGTTAGTCATTACCACAGATTAGAAAAATATGATAATAATACATACAAAAGTGTATTACTAAGCACCTCATTTGAGTTTACTGTTAATTACTGCCTGCACTCAGCTTTGATGACTTCTTCTGTGCACTAAGGGCTCGCCTCCATGGATGTGACGCGTCAAGGCAGCCCAAACAGCGAATTACCAGCTGTTAGCCCACAATTTGCTGGAGGCTTGTCTGGGGTTCAGAGCACGTTACGTTTGCGTTGGCAGTAACATGCTTTTTCCTTTGCATAGGGAAACAGCAGGAAAACTTTTACCGTGTCCCATTGATGCATTGTTGCTAGTGATGATCGCGAATATTCGGATTCCGAATATTAATCGCGAATATCGGAAATTCGCGAAGATGGTGAATATATTGCAGAATATTCGCAATTCCGGATATTCGGTATTTTTTATCCATTACACATGCCTCTCAATGCAAGTGGACGAATGGGAAGGCTGCAACATGAGCCTAGCAACACCATCAACTGTTTTTTAATTGAATATTGGAGTGATGCGAATATTGCGAAAATCGTCACTTTTGAAAATTCGCATAAAATTCGCACCATGTTAAACATATATTGCGCGCGCGAAATTCGCAATAAGCTGCCGATATTCGCAATAAAAAAAAACCCGAATATTGCCGAATGTGAATATTTTCCGAATGTTTTCCATAAAATTCACGGCATGCCGCGAATACGAATGTTGCCCATGCCGCTCATCACTAATTGTTGCAAGACAGACAGACCAAAATCCAGTTTGGATCTTTGTACGTGTAAGAATTTTTTTTTAGGAGCTACTCAGATGAGTACCAGGAGATGGTGTTTGGTACTCATCTCATATGTAGTGTGGCTTCCTCACTGTCTCCATCACTGTCCTCTGTGTCAGCTTCCTGCATGGCAGATTCTGCTGCAGATGAACCTCCCTGTTTGTGATTGATCCTCTGATAAGCTGTCAATGTAACTTGCACAGTACAAAACTATTGAACCCTCAGATCACTCAGAGGTACAACCCTGAAATTTTCTGGGTTAGCGACTAACCCCTAGGACTACCTGCAGTCCATATTCCAACTGTCAACATTCCACCAGTGCTTTTCTCTTGTCATATACCCTTAAAAGTCTAATCTCTTTTTTTGGATTGGTAATTTACATTCCCAATTTTACGCCCACATCCATTACCAGTTGCAACCTTTCAAATTCACCTGCAGTTATCCAAGTGACATAAAGTGAATACATTTATTGAATACAGTTATTTTGGCAATCTTAAAAAATTAAGTGTGTACATGATAGTGTTCGAGCTTTAATCTCAATCTCCCTGCAATACCAATTTCAGTAAATTTCAAATAACTGCCATCAATGTACAGATCACATTACTTCTTTCTTACACATGGGGGACTGCATGCTGCAGATCTCTCCCCTCTATGGCTGACAGCCAGACTCCTTGGGTGCACCTGTCAACAGCTGCCGCCAGGTATTGTTAGTACCTCCAAATTGTTAGTACGCAGATGAACATAATAACAATATTCCAATTAGGCATAGCACATTTTTGATGCCTTTTGCATACCACTTCTGTGCTGCCCTGTGCGTCACCCAAGATAGATATACTATGGCTCTTTTTCGTTACAAAGTATAAAGTATCCCCATAGGAGATTTGTTGGTGATTGGGGGTGTCAGAGCCCTGCTTTGATTAATTCCACTGAATTTTTTTCCAAGAAAATTTCAGAAGAACATTGGAGAATGCCACAGGCTTCTCTGGATTAGATAAGCAATCTTGAGCATGGCTCCGAATTACCGCCAGGGAGGTTCATATAAGCAGCGTACTCCTTGGTCTGGCAGCCTTTCTTGAACAGCAATTCTTGTGTCCCATTTTTTTCTCTCTCTCAGAAGCTGTGTGGGGGGGGGGGGGGGTGTTAGCAGTTGACAGTCTCAGTGACCTGGCAGCCTCTTCTCATCCCTAGATGATGGCGGCTCGAGCAGCTAGGGGGACCTGATGGACACTGCTGGCTAACCAAGGGTGCACAGGCAATTGTGACCCGATTTTCCAGCCAATTGACCAAGCGTGATGACGTCATCACGGTCGATCGGCCAAAGCATCGGGTCACAATCTAAACGTGTATGGGGGGCTTAAGTATTCCTTTATTCACCATATTTGAGTTGCACTCAGTAAAATGGACATTACCTGACAAAAAATTTCCATGGCCATCTTTACAAATGATATCTTGGTCTGCCTGCAGGAATTTTTTTTTTAACCCTATTTTTCAACTTATGCTGTTGTAATTCTATCCAAAATCCACAACTTCTGTCTGAATCCTAATTCTGTCTAAATACAACTTGGCTTGGATACTTGATTCAGCTGAATTGCTTCTCCCTATGGATGTGGTACTCATTTTTGTATCAGTTGACATCAATAGGCAAACTGACAGGAGGCTTAACCTGCAAAAGTCATGCAGCACAACCTTCTTAAGGAGAATGTTGGTAGAGGACTGATGTAAATTGAAGATTTCTTGCCAGAGCTACTAACATTGAGACATGAGAGAAACATGGAAAATGAGGGATGAGAAAGACCAAGTGGCCCATTGAGTGTGACCCTTTTTTGATTTTTGTCTTAGTATAGATCTGTGCTTGTCCCAAAGCATGTTTAAATTCACATAATGTTGACTGATTCACTACCTTTAATAGAAACATAGACGTTCATACAGTGACTCATCCTGACGTCTTATGCTTAACATGGATTTACAATGTACCGATGGGCATATTAAGATTTAGTCAAGGAACTGTTATATGTCCGTTCTAAGTTAACATTAACAGTAAAAGCAAAATGTAATCCCCAAATCAGAGCAGGACATGAATGTATTTTGGCATTCCCTAAGTAAATATAATATAAAACAATTTTCAGGTTGCTATAACTGTTACATACTATATAAGAAGCTAAGAGAAAGACAATGTGTCACATAAGCAAGCATACAGGAGCAGAAACATACTGTACACAGATCAGAATCATGATGTAAGTCCCTGAGGCCTAAAGTCTGTTACTCATTAATTCAAAATAATTCTTGTCTCTGGAGTCACTTAACCCCGTCCCCACTTTCCTGACAAAGTATGTGCTGAAGGATATGAACCCTGAATTGTTTTGAGGAGAAAGCAATCTCAATGGAAATGTTGTTTATAATGCAATATTTAAGATATTTAGGCATCAGTCCTCACAGTAATATTGGTTAGTAAACAAATACAAACAAGTCCATCATGTCCAATAACCAACTTAAAGGCATGGCAGTAAAAAGCAGGCCAGACATCAACAGTATAAAGTCGATGTTTGCTTATTAAAGTAGTATTGTTTTTTGGGGGTTTTCAAAATTCAATAAATGTTTGTGCAAATACCATAAAGTTCCTGTTTTTAAATATAACTGCAATAAAGATGCATTTTTAAAGCTGAAAAAGTTGCCTTTAAAACATTTGTTTGTAGAAAACCTACCAGAAGGGGCACAAAGATAGAGCAGCAGTACTCATTGGTCTTTAAAACAAGAAGTTCCTACAAGAAACAAAAAGGCAATAAATGTTCAGATCTGATTAACACATGTCCATTATTATATGCATTGGCCAACACACGTTATGCATATACAAAATGTGCGAATTTTTAAGTAGAAATTTCTGACTACAGGGCGGACGAAACTGCGCCCATGTAGTTGAATGGGCTAGTCCCCGGCCACGGTCAGGGGGCGGTCAGGGGGCGGTCAGGGGGCGGTCAGGGGGTGGTCAGGGGGCGGCCGCCGCCCAAAAACTCGGTCGACCAAGCTTTTAGGTGGCGGTCTACGCTATTCCGCGGCCGCCCAGCACTGACCGTGGCCATAGAGGTGAATGGCCCCAGCTAAAAACCGCATAAGATGCGAATCTAAGCGGCTGCAATCACGCGGCCGGCAGCCGCACAAGTGGAAACAAGCCCTTATGTGAATGTTTGACCTTATGCGAATTTTAGGCTTTATGCAAAAAATTTTGTGTTTTTTGTGTTTTATGCGAATTTTTGGCGTTATGCGAATTTTCGACTTTAGAAATTTCGACTCGAAAAAAGTCGAAATTTCGCAGTCGAGTCAAAATTCATTTGGGAAACTCGAAATTTAAGTAGAATCGAATTTTATTCATTTCGACCATCTCTAGTAGAGATAGGTATGAACCAGAGCTTAAACCACAATTAGATTGAAGCAGAATAGAAAGGTTTACTTAACAACACAACAACGTTCTTTTCAAAAGAGCGGTAAGGGTAATCAAAATAACGTAATCTGTTTGAACTACCTGCCCTACCCCCCTTCACATCTCCGATGATGTGAGGACCCAGAGCGCCTATATGCCTGCATTAGCATGCAGGTGCAAGGCGCTCCTGATTACCTCTGTGTCATCAATGATGCTCAAGAGATCCAACCCAGAAGAATCGGCTGGGATGTTGCTAAAGAGGGACGTCACAGGCTCCCCTCAGACAGCAACCCCATGTAATATTTGTACAAACTTGCCCTGAGCTACACTGGGGTAAATGCTCAGGAAGTTAATTTACCTCCCAAGTAGTATTCCCAAGTAGCCTGGGGTAGATTTAAATGACAAATATTGGTAACCCACAGCCAAATTTGGGGTAGCGTCAACATCCTGCGTCCTACTTATTGGATTCACCTCCCTGAGATCAGTTATGGCGCGGGAAAGGTGGAGGGTTGCTCTTGCCATTTGCCTGTAGGAAAAGATAGACAAAGCTGTCCTAGGCACTAACATTGATGATGCCGTGATGTGTGGGTCAGACAACAACCAAGTAAGCATTATTACATGCAGCTTTTTTATAACAGGTTGACCATAATGACCATAATTTTCACATGGCAAGTTTACATTACAGTACATTCTTCCTAAGCCATTACAAAATATTTTGCAAAGGTCATCCTACAATCTATTTAAGTTGATCTTTTTCTAGAACATGTAAAATGATGTATTTTCAAAAAATTGTAAAATGAATGATCTTTCCATAATTCAGACAATTCACTTCTTTACAAAGAAAATGCTGCATATATTATCTTCGTGTTTATTATTATACATCCGTTACTTCCTGAAATCAATGAAAAGAATGATCCTCCCATAATCCAGACAATTCACTTAACTGCGTCTCTTTCAGATAATATTGAATGTAGAATTGACAGACTGGTAAAAATGTTGCAAAATGAATCAATGCAATTAATCAACACGCAATTTGTTAATTTTCCCTCATCACAAGATTCACAATCAGTCATAGCTCATTAATGCTCCCTCATTTCAATAGTGGAATGAGTGAATTTCATTAGCACAACCACTCAATAAACATTTATTCATGGGAGCCAATAAAGTTACACTGCCATAACCTACTACCATGGAGCCTAAATCTTTGGCTAAATGTGTAAAATATTGAAATCGTTTACAAAGAGTAAAACAGATGTCAATAGTATTACAGAGAATGCTTCTGGCAACAACCCAATACTGTTTTCCTCTGGGATTTCTTAAAGTCACAGTCTCAAGCATGAGTAAGCCCTACTTAAGGGACTATTATGCCCAAAACACTCATTTACATTTTATGCATTTAGTTTCAAAGAGTTAACAATCATATCTACAATTAGCCATGTAATGTGTACTAAGCAAATAAATATGGAACCCGCCATTGTTGTTTTAATTGATGTGCAAGAATGATGGCTGGATGGAAATTCTGCTTGGTAGATTTCTCCTGCATTCCTATGGAGAATGATCTTGCCTGATTCACTGGTTATGATCATTTGATCATGTCTCATTTCTACTTACTGGTTGGACTAAGATAGGATCTGGCAATTAGTGTTAAGTGAGAATATTCGAAATTGGAATATATTCAACGAATATCCGACATTTAAGAATTCGCAATATTTCTCGAATGTGCGCTCGAATATTCACAATGGCGGATATTCGTCACATTATGCTTCAACATTGTTTACCGGCATACATCATGCATATTTGTGTGCATGGATACGCGCATTACGCACCGTGCTAGTACTGGCTAAGATCACAGAATGAAGAGGAGGAGCTGTAAAGCTGGATCGCGAATCTTTGCGAATAATTGCGAACAGCTACGCGCGATGTAAGGCAATAGAATCGAATTTTACGAATGTTCCTTAACATATTCGCGAAATTACGCAAACTCGAATGTACCATATGCCACTCAACACTACTGTCAATCAGAGCAGAATGAATGAATTAGCTGACCAATCAACCATTGATAATGGGACAGTTGATAGACGAGGGTATGTAGTGACCATTATTGACATACTATTCACTCACAGTCACAGCAGTGGGAACTGGAGAGTTGGGGAATTTGCATTGGATAGATCTGAGCACCAGCGGAAGGTTCAGCCTGCCTCCTGTAGACCCATCATGTTGATCACACACGTATATAAACATTCTGCTCAGGCTGTGAGCACAGGATACCATCATACCAGATGGTACTGGTGACCTAAACCTCCACTTTCAGTGCTATCTCCCCACCGGCTCTGCAAAAAGACCATGCTAGTGTATTTTAAGGTAGTGACCAAGGTGTTGTATTTTTACTTTGAATGGTTTAGGATACATCCTTAGAAATAATTTGCTCCTGAAATGTTATAATTTAGTGGTAACTTTAGCTGTAACTTTATGTTGGCCACACCAGTCCTTTTCTCTGGAAGTGTAGTGCTGAACGTTCCATGTAAGGTAATAATGGGAATAATAATAAACAATTGTTATGCCAATTAATTGAAATCTTTTGATGAAATTTCTCAAGGGTAAGTGATCCAAAGTAAAAGAGTGCAGTATATGTTCTACATTGAATTAGTGACCAAAACTATGAGTAGTTCTGTGTGGGGCACCATAATCGGGTATTTCAAGATCTAGACTCCTTGTTGGGTATATTTGTGTATTTTGACTTGTGAAATTTTGGACACTCATGCCAACTCTTAAGCTAGCCATACACGTGTCGATTACTGAGCGATCGATCGACGATCCGATCGACTCCGGTGAAGTCACAAGCGTCGGTCGACCATACAAGTCTGTGCCTACCACCTTAGGCCACCGATTCCTGGACGATTCTGTTACCAGTCGATCGATTCACAAATGTCAGTCCAACAGAAATGATCCTGATGATCAATCCACCAACGTCCCTCGATGTGTGCCCGATCGACCGGAAAAAACCCACAGGTTGGTTCCCTGGCCAATCCGATCAGTCGAGGTTGATCGGTCAAGGTGGGCTGCACTCGATTCCTCGTCGATCGACCGGCGTGCACGCGCCTGGTGATCGATCGGCCAGGAATCGAGTGTGAAATCGACCTGTGTATGGCCACCTTTAGAGAAGATGGAAAGATTAAATTGATTTCTTGTTGAATCACCAGGACAGAACACAGACAGCAAAAAATAAACAGATAATAGTTTGTTCCTTTACGCTATCCACAAAAAAATATGTATGGCTTTACATGCACTTTAAGGATAAGGATGACATCCCTGCAGCCTGCATATCATAGGGACGTGAAATTATCATTTGCTTGTTTTCCTGTTTTCCTATGACTTGTCATTTGGGAATTCAGCAATTACCTTCTGACACATAAAAGAAAGCCACATTTTTCTTAAGCCCAGAAAACATTCCAGACACTGAGCCATACAACAATTTGACCATTTTAGAGAAAAAAATTATACATTCAGCTAGGCTCAGCACAGAGCTTTGACCTCAAGCAGAGTATACATAATCCTGTAATTAAAACACTGCCTTCAGTCATTATAAATACACACTATAATACTGTATATAATTATATATTGCACTCTTACATGATATGAGATTAATCACAAGGGATAAGAGTACATACAGTAGATCTGGCCAGTTTTCTTTTAATATGTTATAATAAACTGTCTGATCTGCATGGATCTGCCATGGATTAGTCATTATCGAGCCCCCCTCATTTAAACTACACGGGTTCAGAATGAGAGTCAGTGCAGGGTTTTATTAAAGGTAACAGACACGTTAGCATTAATGCTATCATGTCTATTACAGCAAAAAAAGTGGCTAGTGTGAAATGGTCCTCAAACTTTATTTGAAAATAAAACCTTTTTTCACACACACCAATCATGCAAAGACATGCATTACATATATACACAATATACAATTATACAGAAACATTCATCATTCACATAGGAAGAAGAGAACTGACAAAGGGGAGAGCTCTCCCCTATCTCTGGTTGACAGCATGATTTTAACATAGAGGGCTACAAGTGCCACCTCAGCTGTCCCCTAGCTGCGCCCCCCCCCCCTCAACTCAAATACCTCCGTGCACCCCAAAGGGGGGCCCACAACCAGTTTGGGAACCACTGGATTAGTCTATGGCTATGTTTTCACATAGGCCTTCTTGGTGTATATATGGTTATATACAGTATGAATGTCTCCTAATGTTAGCCTTTTACATTAATCACAATAGGACTATTAGCGGAAAGCCACCCAAGCTCTATGGCTTTCCACAGAGCTGGCAGTCAAATACTAAAAGCATATAAGCGGAAAGCCACCCAAGCTCTATGGCTTTCCACAGGGCTGGCAGTCAAATACTAAAAGCATATTGAATGAAGGATAAAGTAGAAGATAACAGAATGATGCCCTTATTCACATAGGTTGTCATGTGGTCACAATAGGGTTGTCATCTGGATGAAAAATGTTACTTGTTTTGAGTCTTATTAATTGGCAAAACGCCATGAGACCAGTGTATTGTTTTTCCAGGAATTGTGGAGATAGATCCAAGCAAGATACTAGAAATGTAAACAATGTCAAATATAAGGAGGTTGAAAGTTGAAAGTTGGGGGAACAGCCCAAATGAAATGGTAAGTCTCTGGGAAGTTAATGGCAAATATAAGTTCCAATCCAATCTAAGAATGTGATTTAAAACTCCAAATTGTATTATACAGACATCAAAACAGTTATGAATATAGTAAAATGAGTTGCAATTCACAAAATAATGAAAACCATGTATTCCTTAAGAAAATCAGAATTGATAGTCCAAGCTAGCACAATTCTGGCCTGGTAAGTCAAGTAAATTCCTCATTTCATCCAACCATTGGACTTTCTCAGGGTTAAGGAAAACCTTTGTGCATTGTTGTAGCAGAGAACAACAGTTGGAGAACAGGCCAACCCCTTCCTCTTAATTCTAATGTCAAATATAAGATTAGATGTATACACAAGTATAACTGAACCTGGTCTCCCATCTAAGCTTTAGTTTCCCACATCTGCAAGGGCTCATCTCCTATAGTGAAATTATTGAATCTGATCTCAGTCCTCATCTGAGATCACAGTGTATTAAACTTGCTGGCTGTTGGCCACAGTTATTTAACCTTTTCCTCCCCAGTCTTTGAGTCTCTGGTCCTGCTTCTTCTTTCATTAAATTTCAGCTATTTTAATCATGGAGACATATTACCACGTGTGGGCATTATCTACGACAGTCTATATGAAAGTAGAGGCTAACTTAGAAAGCCCATTCTTCCCCACTGACATCCACCCATCAAGGGATTTTGTAATTTGCATAACCCCTCCCAGGAGGAGTACAGGGAGTGCTTTGATGATTTCTGGAAGCAACCAGCTGGCCCCTCCTCTGCTTGTATTGATTAGAGAAACACTGTAACATAGTAATGTCCTGTGTTGGCCTTTTAGCCTCTTTCAGCAATGTAAGCAGAAAAGGTTATGAAAACAGAAAAGCTTTATTCAGAAATGTAAGTAGTATGCCGATAAGAGGGCCAGCTAAATAAAAATAATAAACTTCAGCTTTAAATTACAATGTGTGTGTATGCCTGTGGTAGTAACATGATGATTGTAGTCTTCCGGGCCAGAAGGTGTGAAGGTCATAATGTTTTCAGTAACCTGATGCAGAATTATTCTGAACTATATAAATAACATGTACACATATATGTTTCTAGATCAGCCTAGAGTGATATTTAAAAAGATACACATGCCCTTTGTGGTAATAATGAGCCGACTACAATCCAATGTTGCATGTGGGTCGCAAGAAAATAACTTTTTCCTTTCTCTGCGTCGCTTTAATTGAATCTGGCTCGTCTAAGATGAAGAAAAACTATAGGACGTATGTAAAAGATTACAGCTAAAAAAAAATCATCATACTTGAGTAAGGCTCAGAAAGTCTTTTCTTGTGTTCTGTGTGAAGTTGTCTTGAATTGAAACCTCTGCTCCTTAAGGATTAAGGGATTGAAAAGAAAAGGAAGAAGCTGCTGTAATTTAAACCTAGTGATTCTCCGGTACAAAGGTGCAAAAAAAAAAAGTGGACTACGTAAATCTGCTTCTTTACCAGTTCAGTTAAGAAATAATTTTACCTTTTGAAAGTTTTGTGTTATTAACATTCCAAAGGTGTCATTATCTTTACAGCAATTTTTCTCTCTGTTGGCTTTTAACATGAGATCAGAGCAGGGAGAACAGCAAGACACTGAATAGGTGGACATGGTATTAAATTGCAGTTTACCACATCTCAGAAATATTTCAGCAATGTGATGAGCAGATAAATCAGATACATTTCTTCATGGACTGTGTCACAAGGGCAAATGTTCTTGTTTACTAACAGATTATCTTCATAGACATAGACCCATGCTGTTTTAATTAAAGGGGAACCTATTTTTTAAGTAAAACAAGATATCATTATCATATGATGGAGAAATGTATGTTTTTCAACTGAATTAAATTAGCAGTGCTGTGAAAACATATTTTTAGTCTAGAATTCCTAAATAGAAATAGATGTCCTTGGCTAATCATGTGCCTTGAGCCTAACAGGGTGTTTTATTCTAGTTTCTTTAAAATAGCCACCATTTGCTCAGATTACTGCTTGGCACACTCTTGGCGTTCTCTTGATGAACTTCAACAGGTAGTCACCTGAAATGGTTTTCCAACAGTCTTGAAGGAGTTTCCAGAGGTGTGTAGCACTTGTTGGCCCCTTTGCCTTCACTCTACGGTCCAGCTCAGCATAAACCATCTCGATTTGGTTCAGGTCTGGTGACTGTGTTGGCCAGGTCATCTGCCGCAGCACTCCATCACTCTTGGCCTGTACAGTACATCGAATGTTATTTTGTTGTGCCCGACCGATTATGGCTTGATTTAAATAATAAGCATACATATAATCCTTTGGCAGATATTTGTGTTTACAGTCGATTTCCTTTGATTATGCTTTTGATCGATCGAACCAATATTGACCAAATATAATTTTTTCCATGTGAGAGGTAGTTTGATCGTACTTTGAGTGTATGTATGTGTATGGGGGCGTTTAGTATCTCCAAATGTAGAGAAACATTTCTTCACTTGTCTTGATACTTCTTTGTCAGACACTCTATGGTGCCCATACACGTTTAGATCTTATGCCCATCTCCCGGCAGATCGACCCCGCATGATGACATTGAAGTAATTACATTGGTCTAAGAATAAATTACATGTTCGTAATGGCTTAGATCGATTTGGTGGCCAATTTTGGCCCGAAATAAAACTTTAAACGTTAGATTTCCACCCGAGAGTAGATCGGCCAAAAATCAGGTGAAAATCTATGTGTGTATGGGGGGCTTTAGTCATAAGATCATTAGGCATTATAGGGACAACCCTGCAATGAAAAGGCAAAGCCTTGACTACACTATGATTGACTTGACACCGAGGCACAGTCCAGAACATGAAATGCTGTCATACTCAGCTCTTCTCTGATCTAGTGTCAGCTCCACTCTTTGCTGCACTGGCCAGAAACATCCCTGATTACAGAAGCTGTGGCCAATGAAGAGGTGGCCATTAAAGGGGTTGTTGCACCTTGCTTGATATTCTAGCTAAGTTTTACTATGCTAGTGGATAACACTATGTCACTATGGATAAAGACCACATGTAAATGTTTTCATACTTTGAGAATTAAGATGACTTTGGAATATCAATGTCTAGGGTTTATTAGATCTGTGGAAAATCTGAGGAAAATCCAGTCTTTTCTCTGCTCTGTAGGGTTGAGTCCTTTGGACTCCTTACCATTGCATTCATATTTGTCACTCTACATAAAAACAGAGTATAAATACTTATAGTGTTCACTCATGGACCAAGGGTTGCTAGACAATGTAATGCTAGTTGGTACATGGTCATATACCTCCCAATGCAATGGAGAATGTATTTTCCACATATCCTTTACATATTGATCTTTTTTACCAATTCTGGTTAGTAATATTTTTTTGTTTTGTATGATCTAATATTAAACTTTATAATAAAACCAATTAACACCACTGTACAAAATAGTGTTTGCAGATGACCAACAAGTAGTACAAGCTATAAACCAGGTAGGGAAGATTCTTCCCATATGTACTTTAACGAATATTGTAAAACATTCTCTGATTTTAATGACTCTCAGTGCCAATATCCCTATAACTCAAAACTTAGAGAGAAGGGGACAGAGGAGGGAAGAGATTAAAAAGTACATCCAATCTTAAACTCCCACCCCTATATAGAGACTAGAACTCCCGGGACTTTTAAGGCACCATAACCCCACACGTGCCATGGATATTTGGGGCTGCAGGTGACCTCCTGGGGGACTGCCACACCAATGGGAATCTCCAGTGAATCTTCTACTAGCTTTAAATTGTAAGTAGTTGTATACCCTTATTGTAACTTGATTTTTTAATTGACAATTGTGAAAACATTTAACTAATTGACATGTTTGAATATGATAGTGTTCTCCTATGAAGCCAAAGTGCGAAACGTGTTGAGACTAAAGTTCAGCAAAATGTGACTCACATGTAGTAATTATTGTTGAGACGAATGTTCAGCAAAATATGATCTACATATATTAATTATTGTCAAATGGGATGTTTCTGTACATAAATGAATTTCATACTATTTATAAATATTATTTAAATATGATAATATAATAATATGGTCTACAAGTATAATTATTGTCATCTAATGCATTGTACTCAGATAAAATTATTTGTTTTCTATTATGTATTTTGTTACTAACTATTGTTATTATGGTGCCATAAAAGTCCCGGAAGTCCTAGTGTCCATATAGGGGTGGGAGTTTGAGATTGGTTGTATTTTCCATCTCTTCCCTCCTCAGTCCCCTTCTCTGTGTAGCCCCTGCTAGGGACAGGAGCTTAAGGAGTTAATTGTTTAGGAGGGAAAACTTGGTGTCACAGACAGGTACAGCCGAGGCTGCCTGTCAGTAAAGGGCTTGGCTCTCTGCCAAGGTCTGTGAATGTATCATTTTGTGCTCCTCTGCCTGACTCCTGAGAGGCCAAGGGAAATAGCGCCTTTTCAGGGGATGGGAGGGGAGAAGTTGATAAAAGTGCTGGAGACAGGACGTGAAGTCAGTCCGGGCCCAGGGAGCTCCCCTGATGGGGGCCCTGGGAGTGATGTGTTGGTGATGTGATGTGCCTAGTGGGGACCAGAAGAGAGAGGGAATCTAAGTCTGGGGCGCCTAACTAGAAGGGAGACCCGGTTATCTTGTCTGCGGAAGGATAAAGGTCTCCAGAGCACCAGCAGTCGAGGACCATCTCCAGGAGCTAAAGGGGAACTCTATCCTGGTTCTGAGGCAGACGGATCAGTGGCAGTGAGGTCTGTTTCCAAAGATTCCCCAGGAGAATTAGTCAAGACTGTGCTGGGCTTGTTTATTGAGAAGAGAAAGCTGCTTAGGGGAAGCTAGGTCCATTTTGTGCTTTCGTGCTATTGAGAGGAAGAAGCTGCCAAGAGTGGAGCTAGGACCTCAGTCGCTGGAACAGCCTTGTCCCCAACCCTCCTTCCACTTGACTACATGTGCCAAATAAACTTCAACTCAACTTTCAAGTAAGTCTCCTGGTCATTTATGCTACCCGGTATCCCACTACACACAGCCGCACCTACGGGTGTTAGCGCTACATCTGTTTGGAAGATTCTTCAAAGCCAAGTTTACAGTACAAGAATTAGGTGATCACGGTATACAACAGGTAGGGTAATTATAACAAAGAGGGGTTAAGATATATTGAAGGGGTAGATATTAAGGGCTTTTTTTTTACAAGTTAAAGGTAGGAGTAAGCTTAATGGAATGAGGTAAGGAATTCTGAAGAGTGATGCACTAGAAAAGTCTTGGAGCTAGCATAGGAAGAGGACTTGAGTGAGTAAAGTTACTTGCACACACAAGTTTTTCTTGTGCAAATGAACTACCAGTTCAATCAATTTAACACAAAATGTGATTGATTCAAAACAGATCAATTCCTTTGCAAAGACGTGTGTGTGTGTTCCATAGAACCATTGCATCCATAATTGGTCAAAATGCATAGAACATGTCCAATCACTACTTCATTGATTTTATGTTTAACTTGGATCACTTTTGGTTAATCGATTCAGGTTATAAGAAATCCATTTTCAAACAATCTACTTACATTATACAGTTTTAAGTCAATCAATTGGAACACCCAGGTTTCTAAGGTAGTTACAAATCTGCTCAGTTACATCCCTAGCAAACATTTTCTGAGCATCCAGTGGACATTAACACACTGCTTTAGAAAATCATTTACATAGTATCTGTAGGTTAATTCTACAGTGTCATTGCTTATACTGATAAAATTCCCTCTGCTCTGAGGCAGCAGACAGCAAAACCCAAGAGCATCATGAATCTAAAACCTAAGAAAATAATTATTCTAAATTAACAATTTTCAGTGTCAACAATTGTTCCATTAAAACTCAAAACCACCATCCTGGGAAAAGAGAAAACCATGGAAGCATTATTATAGAGCATTGCAGATAGTGTTAGAGCAATTGTACCTAAACAGAACATAATAACAATAGCTCCACTCTGTCTTCAGATGGGAATTTGTAAGGCAGGAAACTGAGATAATGGCTTTTTCAATTCATCACATGCAGCATTTCTTGCATAATTCAATTATCAATTAAGCCTGTATCAGAAGTTAGAGAGGCAGGATCATCCCCTTTTATAATTAAATAGGAACAGGATGGGAAACAAGCAGAAAAACAGAACTGCATAGAAGTGAGGGGCAAACATGGAAAATCATTTAACTTGGCTATACTTGATTACAATTATTCCCTCCATAATGGACTATTAACAGGTACAATTGCCAAATATTGAAAATATGTCATAGGCAATTACTCAACACAAAGAACATACTGTTGGCAATGAGATAAACAGGTGAGTCTGGATTAAGTTAAACCATAATTTCTAATGATGCAGATTAGAGAAAAGAGAAAATGAGCAATTTAAACAATCTTCCCATGAGTTTTGAGGGACACTACTCCTTCCATTATACCTCTGTCTAGGTCTTCCTTATTGATTCTATTGCCTCAGTTGTAAAACTTGAGCAGGATTTATTAAAGTGTATGTAAACTCTAGCAGTGAACATCTCTTATGTGTTTTGCTGGTCTGTAAAATATGCCATTTATGCCAAGTGTTTTTTTTTATTGCTGTTCCATATGTGGAGAAATGTTCCAGAAATCTTGTGATATGATGCTATCCAACTAATGTTAGGTATTGTTATTAGAAAACAAATCTCCACCCTGCTCAAGGTTCAACATAGGTAAAGGGGCAGGTGTGCTGTGGACCTCAACTCTACTTGTAGTAACAGTGTTCCACCCT
Organism: Ptychadena robeensis; assembly: GCA_036250615.1. NCBI lineage: Eukaryota > Metazoa > Chordata > Amphibia > Anura > Ptychadenidae > Ptychadena > Ptychadena robeensis. Next base: position 28,016,485 of record CM070036.1, on the reverse strand, counting down.
ATATTCTGCACAATTAGTGAGGGTTGTTGGCAACCTGCCTTTCCTTACTGTGGCTCCCCTTCCATGTTTCCCTTTTCCCTACTTCCCCCCAGTTCATACCTTCTGAAAGTAAAAGAGCAGTCGATATCATAGATGGGGAAGCAGCTGCAAGAGCAAGAAGACACAGTGATCTCAACTGCACTCCTTCCTTCCAGTGTATGGGCTAAGGTGGTCAGAGAGACCACAAAGAGCTTTAGTGGAGTTTCACTGACCAAAAGGTTGGGGGGCATGGGGGAGGGACAAGAGCAAAGAGCAAAACATGGCTGTTTTCAAGCAGGATTGATGGTATTATATGGGCCAGATAGATGGCCGTGAGCACATACGGCGCTCGAAGCGGCCATCGATCCAGCCCATATCTGCACGTCTGTACCCTGCTTTACTTCCAGCATGTGGGTGGAGGGGGTGTGGAAGGGAGGAGAGCAGTCGAGATCTCCGCAGTAGTTTCTTGCTCATATCCATTTACCAGTCCCTCTATCCACCACTGTTGGTGGCTCGTTAGCTGGAAAAGGGTGTTGACCCCTCCCCTAGACCAAATTTAGCTACTGGCATGATAGCGTGAAATCGTACAAAATAAGCCTGATTGGACACTTATATTACACTTGTTCTCTATAATCCATTACGATAAGTGAGGGATATGAGAAATAGTATCAACACATACAATTTGGCGAATAAGAAGACATTTAAGAGAAAGTTAAAACATTTTACTTCACAATGGCTCAGTTGGCCATTATAAGCTTATTAAGTGTAGAGAGAGGCAACTGGGACATTCTGATTGGTCTCTGACTACAAAACACTAAAGTCAGCAGCTTTCAGTTTCAGTAATTTGTGCTACAGTAGGTATTCTGTGGGAACTGACTAAATAAGTTATCCTAAGCAGATACTCTATATTTTCATATTATAGTCTGACCAGGTTGTGCTGTGTCACGACCAGATATTGGAACGTGGAAGATCTGGCTTCCAGGGCAGGAGCATTGTGACATCGCTTTAGGAAAAATTTCACAAATTTTCAAATGCAGAACATGACAGGTACACTTGTACCACATGGGGAGGCAGGGACACTATCTGCAAATAGTTTGCATATTATTATGTTTGAGTGTATTTTCTCAAAAAGTACACTAATAGGTTAATTGGCAATTAAACTATGTTAGTGCTATAAGACTATGAGGAAAAATAATCATTGACAGGACTATATCCTGAAAAGTACTACATACACAGGTAGGTGCTAAGATCTTTTATAATAATACAAATGACATAAACACACTGTAAGATCTCTGCTTATTACTTTTACCTGAAGAAGTTACTGCGGAACAGCAAACCATTACAAAACAATGTTTTATGTGACTTTTTAAAATAGTGTGGTTTGGATTAACGAGAAAGTTTATAGACATACTAGCCGCTGTCTGGCCCTTACTGGTGCGGTGGGTTCAGCCAAAGGTATGAACATGCAAAGTTTTTATTTCTTTTTGGACCGAAGTGTTTCAGGTCGAACCATGTAACTAACACATGTATTGGAGATTTGTACTTTCAGAGATCACCAGCCTGTGGTATGAGTAAAAGATGAAGACTAGGTGACACCATTTCACTCCCAGAAGAGGGTTGAAGAGGGTTAAAGAGGGACAGTCTCTGCATGTATCTGCAATGTAAGAACTGCTCTCCTAGTTCCTGCAGCGCCTCCCTTGATCCCTTGCTACACATATCTGTGCATCCTTAACATCCCTTTAGTCCTGGGTAGATATTAATGTTTACACTGTGCAGATTTAAATTGTACACTTTAGAGAATAGTATCTTTAAGTCCTCTGCCAATATTGTGTATACACAGTCAAGCCCACAATTATTCATACCCCAGGCAAATTTTGGCTTAAAGTTATTTTTATTCAACTGGCAAGTTATTTTTTGACAGGAAATGACATAGGTGTCTCCCAAAAGATAATAAGACGATGTGCAAGAGGCATTTTTGTGGAAAAAAAAACATTTCTCAGCTTTTATTTACATTTGAGCAAAAAGTTTCATGTACAAAATTTTTCATACCCTTCTCAATTATCAATAGAAAAGCATTCATTGGCTATAACAGCAATCACAGACTTCCTATAATTGCAGACCAGCGTTTTGCATGTCTACACAGGTATGCTTGCCCATTCATCTATAGCAATGTCTTTCAGGTTGGAGGGTGTTCTTGCTATCACCCTGATCTTTAGCTCCCTCAACAGATTCTCAATTGGATTCAGGTCAGGACTCTGGCTGGGCCACTCCAAAACGTTAATGTTGTTGCCTGCTAACCATTTTTCACTCCACTGGTGCCCAAGGCCAAGTTTCTCTGCAGACTGCCTGATGTTGATCCTCATGAGAATCATCATGTATTGTTTTTTTTCATGGTGCCATTTAGTGTGATTAGGTTTCCTGGTCCATTGGCTGAAAAACACACACAAAGCATTAGGTTTCCACCACCATGTTTGACAGTGGGGATGGTGTTCTTTGGGTTGAAGGCTTCTAAATTTTTAGGCCAAATGAAAGAAACATCATTGTGACCAAATCATTACATTTTTGTTTTATCTGACCATAACACAGAAGACCAGAAGTCTTCTTCTTTGTCCAGATGAGCATTTGCAAAGGCCAAGCAAGGTTTTGTGTGCCTCATCTGGAGAAGTGGCGTCCTCCTTAGTCTGTATACGTGGAACCCAGCAGCTTGCGGTGCAGTAAGCCCAGATTGACCAGGATGGCCTTGGTGGTGATCCTTGGATTCTTTTTGGCCAGCACAGCTGTCACTTTTGGTTTCCGACCCCATCCTCTGAGATTTTCTACAGTGTGGCACATCTTGTATTTTTTAATAATACTTTGCACTGTAGCCACTGGACTTGACATTTAGATATGGCCTTGTAGCCCTTTCCTGACTTGTGAGCTGCCACAATGCGCAGCCGCAGCTCCTTTGTCTTAGCCATGACTGTACACAAACCAACTGCAGAGAGCTTCTGTTTTTTACCCGTTGAGTTGATTAATGCAGCTTTTCCCAGTTAATCAGGGTAATTAGGATGCTTTAGAACAGCTTAGACTAGTGAGGTATAGTACCGCAGCCCAACACAGCTAAGGGAAATGTAAAGTACACAGTACCTTTCACACTAGCCCTGCGCTCACCTATCCTTCAATGCTCTTGTATTGGAGCCATTTTTTTACATTCTAACATACACAGTTACCAGGTTAACAAAAAACACAAATGGGAAGCACAAAGCACATAGTGTGAATGAGTCTTCAAACTTCTCGATTTCATTTTTGGGCAGTAATAAAAACCTGAAAAGATTACTTGCCAGAATCAACAGGTGATACAACCATGTTACCGGGGTGTCTCAGTAACAGAAACTACTGTTGGAACGTAGGGAATCGCTGCTATTGGCCTTTCTTTTTTACTTGGGCCTGGATGGGCTCCTAGAAAAGACTGTGCATCATTTAGAAACTTTGAACTTGTTTTGTGCAAGCTCCTTCTCAAAGTTCAGCCGACAAAGCACTTAAAAGCATTTAATATGATTAGCTCTCAGTTATTTGCAGCCATTTACTCTAAGATTTCCATACTAGGAGCTCAGTTAATGTCCAGGGAATGTGAATGCGCTGCCAGGGATATATAGCATTAAATACACATTTTTGCTCATGACCTGTCTGAATTCTTGTATATATAGAATATGTTGCATGTATGCATGTAAATTAAATCTAAAGCACAAACATACATTGCAAATAAAAATTCTGTGTTCTTCAATGTGTGAGAGGTACATGTACAGAAAGTCTTGCCCATCACCCCACCCGGCCTGCAGATTTGGCTGTGACTGTAATATGATTACACAGCATATTTATTTAATTCTCCTCTGTTATGATGAGTGAGCGGATTATACCCTTCTTGCTTGCTTGCTTCGGCTCACATATTCCAGTACCAGGCAACACAGCCTGAAAGCAATCCAGACAGTTGACTAGTACATTCAAGATAGATGTCTCTTTGTTATTCTAACATTAGACCGAACACAGGTATCTTACACAAAGATTGTCTTTTTCTTCAGGTTTCTGAAAATCTGAGAAATTCTGCAGTGTTGTTGAATGATATGGCTTGTGCTTCAGTCACAAGGCCGGCTTGGACACAAAAGGTTTTTTCATATGGTATTTCTGATAGACCTGTACCAAGTTCAAGTATGAAAGTGCAGATCGCTATCCTGTAACCCAGCATTTAGACAGAGCAAAACTATGCGAACATAACAGATCAGATACTAGTCAAACAAAGAAACTCATATCTTGGTCAAGAAGAAATGCAAAAGGGACACAGGGAAGCTAAGACCGACTGGATTTTCTTTTTGGTAAGATGTTAAAACATGTAGATACCCTTCCTAAAGCTGTGCTCCACTCGAAATGGACATTTAGCTCTTGAGATGGATACGTCTAGGTTGATTTTAAGCCACATTATCTGCATTGGGATTTCTTAAAAAAAGGGACATGTTAAAAAAAATATTGATAGCAAAAAGGCTTAAATAGTACACACATGCTGGTTATATAGTGGGCATGGACCAGTTCTTTCTAAAGCCTAAAGCTAGGCATACACAGTTCCATGTTAGCGTTCGATCGACCTTAAACTATCAAAGTTTACATTGATCGGACATAAATCGTATGCTGCACACATGGTTCGATCGGTAAAAATTGTCCAAAACCAATTTTCGTCCATTGCACAACGATCAAACTAAAATCGTAGCATTTTGTTTGTTGGTCGGGTCTGTTGTATTCGATGAACGCATTTATATATGACTCTTTCCTTCCTAAAATCGTATTGGTCATATGACGATAGTATTACCATCGGACCTTGCATGTGCTACTTTCGATTCGATCAGTGTTCGATGAAAAGATCTAAAATGAAATCGAAAATCGATTGTACTAAAATCGAACCATGCATGCCTAGATCACTCCATACAATTTTCATTAGATCTACCAACAACTATGTAGTGTTGAGTCCTCCCCGATAGTGATGAGCGGCATAGGCAATATTCAAATTCGCTATATTTCGAGAATAATTCTACAAATTTTCGATTCTATATTCGTGAATATTCGCAATTGTAATTATAATCGCCTCGCAATTATCTTTAAAATGAATGGCCACATGCTACATGCTATTATCTATATATATTCGCAATCCATGCCCATAAGCATACCAATGGCTAATATCGCGAATATTTGAAATTGCGAATATCCGCTGCTATATTCGCGAAATTTGCGAATTCTCGAATAGCCGATATTTGCCAAATATATTCGCAATTCGAATATTCGAGCTCAACACTACTCCCTGATAGAATACAAAGTGATTGGAATGTTTAAAAAGGTCCTCATATTACATGGTTTTGGTAGAACAACAGTAGATTGTACAGAAATTGTATGATAAGATTGTAAGGTGTATGGGGGACTTAAGGGTCCCTATACACCTTTAGATATCTCTGTCAGATTTTCTTTAGATCTCCTTTTGTTTTTTTACCAAAGCCATGAAATATGAGGGACTTTCTAAACCATCAAGTCTACCTGTGTTCAATCGCAGAGGACCCGGCACTACATAGTTGTTGGTAGATCTAAAGGATATCTGACAGAGAGATCTAAAAGTGTATAGACAGCTTAAGTAATGAATATAAAATGCAAGCATCTCCCCAAAATGCTTGTAATTTTCTTAATATATACAAACATGTTCACAACATTTGAAGACACGGAATGGCTCTTTTTCATGGCCATTTCAATGTATTTTCACCTCATAATAAAAGAATTACACTTTTGTATACAATACTTTTGTATAGAAATTTATTTTCAACATGTCCTTGGTGCATTTTTTTAGAAAAAACTGTTTTATAGCTAAGACTAGCAATGGCAGTACAAGGCAGTTGGTGAGAATTTAGAATGTATAAACTCCGCATTGTGAGTGAATTATGCACAATAGGGACATAGAAGCATGTTCTAAGGCTAGAGTGTATTAATCAACATTTTCCATTATCATCAGAATGATTGTGATAGTTGCTGAACTACATATTGAATATAAACCTGGACTCCTTGCACCAGGATCACTAACTTCTACCTTAAATGGCAGACTTAAGTGGCTATAGACGTGGCGATTCCCGGTAGTAGTTGCAGGCGATCGACCGGCATGTGCGCTCACGCCAAAAGCATGGTGGTCGGTCGCCCACAACTACAAGGGTGCCTACCTTTCAGTTTAGACCCAAAAAGCCGGCAGGTCGGATCGCATTGTGATCCGTCCTGCTGGTATTTTTTCTGGCCGATCCTGTTGTAGTCAGTTAATTTGTAGGGGAAGTCTCCTCCCCCTCCAAGTTAATTAGCTACAACATGTGTTGGTGGCGCATACAGGATTCCTGTCAGTTCTGTAGCCGATTCATCACAGCTTGGTGACGTCACCACGCTGTAATAAGTCTGCTACAAGCTGGCCATGGATCGAGACGTCTATGGCCGGCTTTAGGCTAGACATACATGTCTCGATTTTGTAACAGATTTAGCAGGTTCACAGAGTCATGCGGGTTCATGCAACCGATTTTGATCAAATCTATTACAACATTTGAGCCATCCAGGCTTCCGTCAAGGGGGATCAACTGAATAGGTTTTAAACATGTTGGAAAACCTTGTTCGATTTCCATTACTTTGGATGGGGACTGTGGGTAAATGCTATCGATGTCAATATCAATGATGCAGCAGTGCTGCGCCTTGATATAGAAGAAGCTGGACTTCAGTTGCACGGAGATCTACCTGTGTATGCCGAGCATTATAAAAAGAAAGTGCTCTGCAATAAAAGAACTCATGTAGTTACCACCCCAATGGCCTATGTCTCCAATGCCCCTGCAAAAAAACGTAGTACCGAAGAGGGGGGCACAGGCACCTCACACTCCTGTAAGTGCTGGATACTGAAGATATAAAAGCTAACTTCTGATAGACAGTTACCTATCAGCAATTGGTTGTCACACATCCCAAATTAAGTCTATGCACATGCTGCAAGAACTGGTACCTTTATTAATGGCTTCTCGGTACAGCAATCAGTTCCACGCCTGCCATGTGGGAGCAGCCATTGCCAACTTGGTCGGTCTCTGGCCTAGCGCTCAAACCACCCAATGTAAGCTCCTCAGGGGTTGGTGTACACTTGCCCCTAGACTGGGACAAGGAAGATGTCATCAGCTACACCTCTGAAGATTCCTGGTCTTCCATTTCACAGTATGACACTTCACAGGTCACTTACTCAGGAACCCAGGAAAGACCCCTCCCAGCTGGAAACTCTGCCTTATATCACCTATTCCCAAGCAGGGCCCTCCCATATGGCTTGGTCATGGTCACAATCGTGACAATACTAAAGGCATATTCATCACTGTATTCATTAACCCTACACATACTGGTTTATACCATAAACAGGCCACTCTGCTACACTGCCATAGAGGAAACTTTGTCCCCATTCATAGGGGGGTCAGGAACACACTGTCCAAACAGCCATTGACAACTGTGCTCATAAAATGCGCAATCATGGCATAAAGGGGTCCAATCCAGCTTAAAGTCGTAAAAAGGAGAATGTGAGAGTATATATAGTTGGGCAAGAGGAAAGGGTACATGATTCTATACACTTGCCCTGCATGACAAATTAAAGTTTCCCTTCATTTTCATGCATCGCTCACTTTGCATTGAGTAGAGGAGGTAAATGCTTCAATTGTATGCATTACTAAGTTAAGCCCCCCATACACGTTCCGATTTTTTGTACAAATTTTGCCCCACCGACCAACATGTTTGGGAGATTAATCGATCGGGAGATTAATTGGATGCAGAATTATTTACCTGACCGATCCCGATTTGTCAAAAAATCGGTCGGGAGCGCTTCGGACCTGTCCATAAATTCTGTCCGATCTGCTGTTAATAAATAGTGTCGGGCCGACCGACCGACCATAACATTTTAGGTGAAAATCGGTTGACGCGATCAGACGAAAAATAGGCTGGGAGAAAAATCGGAATGTGTATGGGGGGCTTTAGAGGTGAGGTTTAAGCCAACATTGCTAAAGCATACAATCTTTGCTTTAGGAAAACACATAAAAGGGTTAAATTGCATTCTGGAGATGTAAACCCGAAAAAAAAAATTCCATGTGTAAGAAGATTCAACTCATTTCTTTTTCTCTGTACTTTTTAGTAATCCCAGTGCTCTATTTTTCTGAACTGAGCTATAACTTCTAAGGCGTCTCAGAAAAGTTGTGTTATTGTTATTACCACCAGCTATGATGTCTGTCGGCTTGTTGTCTGCTGTGTTCAAAGATACAACATGTAGCCTGTAGCCTGGAACTATCTAAATCCAACAGTTGTAGCATGTTTTCATTAAATCAGTGGCACCACATACCAGCTCTGGAAATTAAAAAGCCTTGATACGTTTAGAATGATGTGAGACTGGCAAAAAAATAAAAAAAGAATTTTACCAGCAAAAGCTTTGTGATCAGGCTAAATCAACTACCTTTAAGAATAAAGTACACAGTATGTTGACTGAATAATATGGAAAATGTTCTAAATCAACTACGTAAAAAAAATAACATACACAGTATGTTGACTGCATAATTTGGAAAATATTCTGTATTACTATAAACTAGAGACACCATTCTGACTTGGTGCACATGAAAATATTTATAAATGTATAGCACTAATGAAACCTTTATTTAAAATGAATCCATGGCATTGTATGGGTCCAGAAAGACCTGCTATAGTCAAGTCATAGACGAGAGTTATGTTATTATGTTATGAGTCTACGAGAGATCAAGTCTATTACAACTCTTTACAAATCAATGTTCCCATATGTATGATGCCTGAAGCCTTTTTAAAATGTACTTGTCCTATATTTGATATCCTATATTGGCAGAATCCTCAACATAAAAACAGAAACGTAAAGCATTAAGTCATGCAGCCATGTAGACTTAACTACTCTAGAGACTACTCTGTTGGAAAGAGTGTAACAAGGCAGGTGGTTCACAGTGGGATGCTTATATTGTTGTAGATATACTGTATATAATGTTTGTAATGATAAGCCTTATTGGAATGGTTTTTGACCTACTGTGTCTTAAATGAAGTAAAAGGTGAGCTGTGGCCCAGCCTAAGGGCAAATGTAGGGTGCCCAGTGAGTTGATAAAAGATCTGGTTGGGAATTTTCCAATTATGGTTCTTCCTCTGGAGTTGAGAGAAGCATGAGTGCTGCCAGGACACTGCATGAAGCGACCTGTCCTGTGGGAGCAGACAGGTCTGTCTGCAGGACTGGAAGGACCCAGTGAAGAGAAGGTGAGTAGGAGACAACCCCTTGCCCAACCCAGGGTGAAGGGCAACTAATTGGCCCCATAACTGGCAACATCTGGAGAGGCCTAAGAGACTCAGGGCAGCAAGCACAGTCACTCACAATGGACTGGGGAAGTTAACTGGGGAGCCTGGACTAAATACTGAGTCCACAGAATACTGAGTCCAAGCTCTGCGTGGTAAGCATCTTCAGAGTGGGTGCGATATTCTCCAAGACAAGTGGGGTGATGAAGCAACTAGGTATCTGGCAATACAACTAAAGGAAGATTACAAAAAGTACATCAGGAGTGACCCCAACCTCAGGAAAAAGACAGGATCACCCCTGACAAATTGCACCTGTTACCTGACTTGCATGTGAAAAAAAATTTTTAGACTTCTCTGATGTCGTTCTTATAAAGCTCAACAAGTAAGCAATTTCTTGCTACAAATAGACTCCTATGATCAGATGATGAAACTGAACTGCCAGAATGTCACTGAACTATGAAACCCATGTTTAGTCCTAAACCCTATGGACTCCTGCCAGGCCACTTGAATATGTGAGCATATGAGCACATGCCCTTGATGGCTCATGTTAGTGATGCCTTTGGTGACGATGTTAGCTGTGTTTATTGCTATACTTACATTTGCAGGTCTGACTTTTAAGTCCACCAGGATGTAACCATCTTATTATTTCCTTCTAGATTGATGTCTTTCATAAAAATGCTGGTTTTCTCTAACTATAACCTAAATATTTTAATTGCGGGTTCCTTTTTTTGCATGGCCTCCATTGTAGTATATTGTTTGTTTACTTGATGTGGTTTTATAATTATTGTAATGACATGTTCTGCTCAATTAACCCTCTAACAGCTTGTTTAGGAGTGTAAACATTTATGCTAACAACCCCCTGTCCCTGAGGATAATTTTGATGAAAGGCAGTCGATTTTTTAGAGGACCAGACTTTGAACAATATTCGTAAATATTGCTGTCAGTGAATCAACACTTAAATGTTTATGATTGTTTCATGTGATTTGTGGAATACAAGTCATTTCAGATCATTTGGGATTTGACTAGTAACAGATTTATTTTTAAACCTTAATGACGCTTGTCTGTACAGACCTGAAATAATGGAATGTGAATGGCAATACTCTGAGGTCCTGAACTTCTTATCCAGCCTGGGTGCTTTGACATCTCAGAGCATGCTATAAAAATATGCAGACTTTAACTTTGACCTGTTTCTCACATCTCCAAAGCTTCATAACTGGTCAGTTAAGTACCCAGTCAAATATAATAATGATGTGAAAGAGGTGATAAGGGGTGTTCCAAAAGACCAGATTTTCCATCTGGGTGCCTTGTCTTGCCATGTCATTGATGTTCTACACTGGAACATATCAACACATTATTGTTCTATTTGTATTAACATAATAATGTCTAATGATTTTTTCAAAATGGGGGGAGCGAAGGTATTCCAGTGGGGAGCGGGCCCCCATTCTTAACCTGTGTTTAAATAGGGAGGGGGGGGGGCTTGATGATGTTCCTAAAAAGAAAAGGGGGGGCCCTGCAAAGAAAGTTTGGGAGCCACTGCATTAGGGCATGAATTACAGATGGAGGAACATTTCTGGCCATTCTTCTGCTCCTTCACAAAGGGAGGGGAAAATGGTCCAATACCAGCAGATACACATCCAGATACAACGTTAAATGGATGGGTTTTGATGCGGAAACATAGCCATATGGTACATTGGTTTAGGCGGACTACCAGCTACACAAAAGACTTGCTATCTGTAGACATTACCTAGCAGTCTTAAACTGGAAAGTTGGGAAGTTTTGTTGAACTTTGATGTATTTTTCACATAAATGCCATTCATAATTATGTTGATGAGCATGCCAGTCAAGGACAAAATATGGCAGTCCAAGGATAAACCCAAGAATATACTTACATAATTATTTCAATTAAAAGCACATTCACTCCAACCCAGTTTTGTGGAATTCGGAAAACTGTAGCTGAGCTTTTTTAGTGTATCCATAGACTGTGTCATTTTGTCACTTTATCAGAAGGTGGACCATAAGCAGCATAGACAGGTGATTGTCATTCTATTACAAAATTCCTTCTCTTACTGCTGATCCACAAACTGTCAGTAATAGACATGTCCCCAGCAGGCTCAGGCTATATGAGATTGACAAATAGGAACAAGGGGGGATATTTAGAAGCTTGGAGGCATGCAGCCCCCAATATTACTGCACCATTGCATGAAGCTGCATTAAGAAGACTTTACTGGCTCAGCAAACACATGTGGAATGCTGAATCACAATATCTTCTATACTGAGGGGTAAATTAAAGCTTTGCATTTTCCTTTGTGCTAAGTCAGTATAGTGCACCTTGATTTTTTTTTATTTTAAGAGTTAAAGAGTCCTAGAAAAAGACAACTTTACTGATACTGAAGATATGTTTACTTGACCAATACCATTAAGCTCTTTCAAGAAAGCATTTGTTAAGACAGCCATATGCTTCATAGTTTGATTCCTTATAATTAAGTGATAAAGCCTTCGTTCTTCCAGAGTCACTTACATGTGTTCACAGGTTAACAAATCAATGTTTTATTCTTAACTAGCCGTAAACCCCTCAAGTATGTACACAAATGTAAAACATATATAAAGAACTGTAATAGAAAATCCAGCAAATTGTGGAAACTCAAGCATTTACGTGCTCTTATGATTTAAAGGTTTGATTTTTCACTTTCACTTCAGTTGTTTTTTTACAATTTTATTTCTTGCAATGCTGGACATAAAAGAAGGGAAACATAAACAACAATAAATACATAAAACATTTACTGTACAAATATACATTAATCTCTATGCAGCACTGGTCAAGCAATAGTAATGAAAAAAAAATCCTATTCGTCAAACCACTTTGGAGCTTGTATAGCAGAAGTTATGTGACTAGAATCCTGAAAGCGTTTTAGATTCTGAGAAATACGACATAGAAGAAGGGTGTATTATTGCAAATAGAGCTCTATAAACTGTCTACTAAGCTCTCAAAAATGCACAAGGAAACCTGCGTTCACTTTACTGTCAATTGAGCATGCAATGTGCTTGCTTTAATGAATCTATGGAGGTATCTGTTGACTGTCTGTTTGACATTCTTGGGCATTATGCTCAAAGACTGTACATATTGAAGAAGACCGCGAGACTTTCAGTGGTAGATGGAGTCAGCAGCTTAATGAAAAATGATGTTTATTCTTTACAAAGTAATGTGCAGAAAACATTTCAACATCACAACATGGCTTCTCCCAAGGGTTCCAGAGAGCTTTCCTCTGGAGCAGAGCACGCCGTGAATACATTTTGCTTTATTGAATTATGTGTCTAAAAAGATTTGGGGAAAACGTATAGATGTTTGTCTGTCTATGCTGAAAAATATAATAGCTAGTTTTTAAAAGTGAATACTAAATCATTAACTTTTTCTAATACTATAACCTTGTATTTAAATCATGATACACTTCCCTTACATAATGTTCAGATTCTGTAACTATATATAGATGTATCTTATCGAAAACGTTGACAATGTCAATCTCAGAGGCACATGTCGACCCTTACCTCCCTTCCAATCTCAAGCAGAGACTGTATGCATGCCTTGTTATTTGCTTCTCTTTGTCTTTGTTTGATGATGTCATCAAACATCAGATCGAATGGACTTTGACTTTGGTAACAGATGACTCAATCAGACAAAATGTTAAGAAGTCTTTTTTTTTTTTTCTTAACTGATTCAGTTGAATAGTATTCCTCTCTATCATAGAGGAACAACTGATGGTGACCAATGAGCCAATGATGAAAGTTTGGAATAAATGGCTCTGTACCATAAGGCTCTGTACTATAAGGGATGTGCATTTGGCGGATCGGGTGTAAAGGATTTATTTGCATGGCTCCCCCCACTGTCCTGAAGTGAGGACTTTTTCCCTTAACTTTTGGGATTTGTGATGGATTGTTTAAATAAGGCTTTACTGTGCTAACAATTTCTCTCTATCATAACTGAAAAACTAAAAAATAATATATATATTTTAATACAGTTTGTTGCCATTATATTTTAATGTTCTTTCAAGAACTAGAACAGTTGATTTCCAACCTTTAAACTTTTCAAGCTGGAAATATTGAACCCACGGAGAAGATTTTATTCATGCAACCCTTGTTCTCCTTGACCATTCACATGTCACTAGTCTTTTATTGGTCAAACCAATGTTCAACAACAAGAATTTTGTAATAGGTTGCTTTGAATAAAACTCTGTTGCAAAACTGGATGTACAACAAAACAATGTGCCTTTGTCTTCAGAATGTAGTTTTGGAGGATAGCCAAAGGATGTTCTGATTTTTAAACATATGTTTTTATTTATAAAGCACATATAGATGGAATATAGATGGAATTAAACTTTAAGATAAGTTGCCCCCACCATCACATCCACAGCATTAAGATATAAACCAGAGATTATGGTTTAAACAATAAATGAAACAGGATAGATATTGTTCAATAAAAAACAGTAGTAATAGAGGGCTGTTTAGGGAACATTCTAGAACAGTGGTGTCCAATTCAAATACATATTGGTCCAAAATGTAAAACATTGACAAAGTTACAGGCCAACCTCATATATTTTGAAAAATATTTCTGCAATTGAGGAAATGGGTCTAGAAAGGCTAGCAATTAGAACACAAATACTAAAGGATACTAACTTTTTTCCTTAGTCTGGATATTCTTTCAGTGTACCTATGAGGACAGCATTTAAACCTTAAGGCTTGCTTGACATCTATCTGGTGTATTTAAATATTTTATGAAAATTTTACTTGAGTTAATTGCGAAGCCCCTGAATCATCACCAAAAATGCTAGAGAAGGATGGTGGGAACACTACAAAAAAGTTAAAGTAAAAAAATTTTAGGTCGAAATTTTGACTTAACTCTAAACTGACTTTTGCAAAAACAACATCAGCAAGAAGAGTAGTTCTCAACCTTTTTAGGTCTGCGATTCAGAAAGTGACCTACAAATGTTCCCACTTATTTTCCCACCCCACTTGAGAAAATGATGTGTGAGGTGGGAAGTTAGGAGGAACAGAAACGCCCCCTCCTTCCTGAGTTAGGGAGGGGAGCATTACTCTCCATCCTAACCGCACCCCAGTTGTGGGCATCAGCTCTGCAGTTCTGATGCTACCATAGAACGGGGCGACCCCTGTGAAATGGCTGTTCGACCCCATGGGGATTGCGAACCATAGGTGGAGAACCTCTGCATCAAGAACAATACTTTTGTAATGTTTCCACAACTCTTCTCTACTAGAGAAGGTAAAAAAAATGTAAAAAAAATTTGACCATTTCGACGATTTCTAGTTAATTGCAAAGCCCCTGAACATGGTATCATCATCAAGATGGAGATGAACAGAAGGGTTGGGGGTACACTACAAAAAAAAGTATGTCTCTAACACAAATAGCTTTTTCAGAAATTAAGTTCAAAGTCAAGTCAAAATTTTGAAAATCGGAATTTCGACTTTAAATTTGATCTTTATTTATGCAAAAACTACATGTGCTAGAGCATAACTTTTTTTTTTCAAATGTTTCTACAACCCTTCTCTACATTCCCAGCAATTGTGGTGATGATACCATTTTCAGGGGCTTTGCAATCAGCTCACAAAGTTAGCAAGTCAAAAAATTCGACCATCTCTATTCTCTACATCTCCAGCATATTTCTTGAGTAGTGATGGCCGCAAGGTGGACAGTTCGGCCGCAAACATAACATGTTTGACCCGCCCTGTTCACCGTGAACAGGGGAATTTGAATCTTGCCGTGAACAGACGGACGTCGGACTTTTTTAAAAGTCCAATCCACCTGTTCGCAGACGGACCTGGCCGAAGTTCAGCCATCACTATTGATGAGCATACTATGTTCAGGGGCTTTGCAATTAACACACAAACTCAGCTAATTGAAACAGTTCAGCCATGTCAATCTGCTTTACATGCGTGGACAGGCATTTTCATGTGAGCAGGCCTGCTGGATATAATGTGCACTTTCTGTACATTAGTTAACATGTGTTGATGCATTGCCCAACATGAATTGAAACAGATGGATGTGAATCAGGCCCAAGGCTTCTTTAGATATATTGAACATGCGTTATCCAATGCATGTAAAAACTGATATGTGCCTTCATACCTATGTGGTTTAATGCAGCTTGGGCAATGCTTGTTAATGAATGTACACCAAGTGCATGTTATGTTCAATGGACTTGCTGATATGAAAAAAAACATGTCAATTTGTTTAACACACTAAGGTGTGAAGGGGTCCTAAAAGAGGTTCTAGCCCTTTCCTTGTATTAATAATAATGTAAATTAAAAAAATTCATAAATAATATATTAATACAATACAATAAATAAAATGTAGGCTTGAGCTGAATGATAGCATCACTTTTGCAAAGCAAGGTAAATAAAAAATACATAAAAGTAATGCCTAGCTGCAACACCAGAGGGACATTTTAAAAGGTATCTATGGTATATGACATAAAGTGCAGGAAGATTACAGGTTTATTTAATATAGCAATATTGTGCAAAACCTCAGCTATGCCTAAACGTTTCATTCATGCTGCTGATGGTTCTTTAGCAAGAAAATAGTTTGAGTGGAATATCAAGCAAATATCAAAGCAGCCTTGAATTTAGTTATGTAGTAATGAAGAACAATCTAGATATAATCCTAATAATGTGAGCATGAAATACACCACAAACGTCATTCTTGGTCTTGATTTAATGGGTGGAGCCATGTAAATCATTGCATAAATACCATTTGGGGTTTCCACAACTGCTGGTTTATTGCTCAGATACAATAAAATATTATAGACCTATTTATTACAAACTTCAACTTCATGCAGCTGTTTTAGTTTGGAATAAATTGCTCCATATGATTAGATTGTATCAGTGCTATAAACCAGAGGTTTGGGATAAACAGGCAAGAGAACATAAAGAAATGATTTGTATGTCTCCACCCTCCGTCCTAACATGAGAGCTAATCCCTCAGTTTTGGTATTTGTGATGGAACGAGATGTGTAAATACTTTCTGTTCTGAGAAGGCTTTGCTCTGGTTCAGTAGAAGGCTCTTTGGTTCCTTTTGGCCCACCTAACCATTACCTGATAATACTACTATAAGTACCTGATTTCTGTCTTTAGATTACATTTCCTATATTTACTGCACATCTAAGCTCACAGTAAGAGAAGAACGGTCTGAAATGTAAGCCAGCAAGGGCTCCATTGTGTTATAAGACTTGTGATGGTGAATTTAAAAAACAGACACAAGCCCTCAAAGTTGACAATCACAGCTGGCAATTGAGTTTGGCATGTTTTTTCAGCATTACTGCAAGAGAAATGATGTGGAAATACGCTTTGGGTTTATGTCATAATCCTCTTGTGTGCAACTCAATCCCCTTTAATGTTACTGATTGGCTATTACTTGAAGTTAACACATTTACAGTCACTTGCTCACAGAAGCTATATACTATTGATAAGTTATCACACATTTCATATAAAAGTTGCTTTTCATTGTATTCACAATGTTTGAACGATGTTTAAAGCTACCACAAATCACTCTATGGTTTGTTTTTTTTGTTTGTGCTCAATATTTCAGAAGTCAGATTAAACAAGACTTTGAGGGTCTAGTTGTGAAATTAATTTGCATTAAAATTAAAACAGTTTTCTATAAAATATTTATTGACCCAACTATTACTGTTGCTAGCTTCTATGGCTGAACACAACTCAATTGAAAGATGTCAAGGTGACTACCATAGGAAAACAGATTGATTCTGCAACCCTGCCTGTTGCTGTCTCAGGATCCAAAGACAAACATTGTAAACAAGGAGAGAGAGAGGTGAGGAAGGCACTTGCTTCATTCATGGGAGTACAAATACCACAAACACATACAGTCATGATCCAGATGCAGTCATTTTCATGGTTCTTGGGTCAATGGACACCAGGAAGGGCAGCAATGGCTTCCTAAGTTTATGCACAAGCAAGCCACTGCAGAACTGGATTTTAGAATCCTTTCTATGGAAAAAAAACATGGAGCCCAGTAATACTTCTTTGGGGATACTCGATATCTGAAATTATATATGTATATGAAATGATATATGTAGGAAATTTTACTTGTTGGTGAGGGTATTATTGACCTTTTTGTCAATGTTAAGTATATCCTTCACTCAAAACTTCACATTAAATGCAATGAGCCTGTTCACATATAAATACATGGAAGTGCATGTCAATGCATAGGTGTGAACCAGACATACATCTGCCTTTCTTCACAAAAAAAATGTTTATCTTAAGAACAGGGTCAACATTTACTGGATGGAGTTGCGGACTCAAAGATTACACTGTCATTGGAATCCCGGTACAGTTCTTGGAATTACAACTGTCTTATATGGATAAAAAAAAATGTTCACAGGGTTGAAGTGTAATGCATTGGGGGAGGGACTGCGGAAATGGTTCCTCCTGGAGGCATAAGATGGAGGACACAACTTATGCATAGGTAATGTCACTGGACTGGATCAGCTGAGGTTGAGGTATGAAGTGAAGAGCTTGAAAACATACTCCATGACTTTGAATTGTACATTTCTTATACATTTTAAAGGCTCAGAAATTTACATTTTAATACACAAATGTTCTTAAAAAGGGTAAAGTGCAGATTTTACTTCCTACATATTCAGGAGTGAAGCTCCCCATACACCGTTAGATCAAGCCTTAAGGTAGCCATACACGGGTCGATTTCCCACACGATTCCTGGCCGATCGATCACCGGGCACATGCACGCGGATCGATTGCCAAGGAATCGCGTGCAGCCCACCTTGCCGATCGACCCCGCCTGATCGACATGGCCCCCAAATCGGATCGGCCAAGAGAACCAACCGGTCTTTTCTGATCGATTTGTGAAGCGATCGATCGGGCACGGAATCGTCCAGGAATCGGTGGCCTAAGGTGGTAGGCACAGACGTAATTGGGCGATCGATCGCCCATCCTATCACCTGTGGCATCGCCGGAATCGATCCGATGGGTGATCGATCGTTCAGGGAATCGACACATGTATGGCTAGCTTTTGGCTTGTGTTTAGAAAGGTCCTCCTATTACATGGTTTTGGTAGAACAAAAGTTGATCGTACAGAAATTGTATGGTAGGATTGTAAGGTGTATGAGGGCCTATAGGTCGGATTTTTCGACTAGCTGACTTTGTGAGCTGATTGCAAAGCAAATTATATTACCAAAATTGCTGGATATATAGAAAAGGGTTGTGGGAACATTGGAAAAAAATTAGCTCTAGCACATGTAGGTTTTGCATAAATTTTCAGTTCAAAATCAAAGTCGAAATTTCGATTTTCGATACCATGCTCAGGGGCTTAACAATAATATTTGAAATTGTCAAAATGGTAAAAAATTTTAAAAACAATTCAACTTTAATTCCAAACTCTCTGTATTCATCAATGGCTAAAACCGTACAACACTCTACTACAACTTTTTGCTGGAATATATGGCTGTATCTTGAGCTGATGTCAATTACAACTTTAACTCTGGGGTAGCTATTGGACTTATCTATCTTCCACTGCAGATATCCAGCACATGATTCCAACTTCATATTGAGAATGGCAATTAAGTGGATGGTGTATCAGTGAGCATTACAGTATTTCAACGATTGAAGACTTATGAAAGAGCTGCAATCAACAAATAAAGAGTGGATATATTTATTAAAGGTATGTAATACAGATAATTATCAACTGTTTCCATAGACTGCAACACTATACCAGGTAATCTCCTGGCTCCCTTAATGGAATGGAAAAATTTGAATTGACTAATATACCTGTAACCATAATGTTCACTTGCAGATTCATTATCTCACACATGTTCATTATACAAAAGTAACAACATATATGTAAAATAGCAAATTGTTTCCTTACAAATGATGCTTAGCGATACCATTACTTATAAACAGCATTTAATGGCTGCATAAGTGATGATATAATTAAAAACGCTTATGCATTGTCTGAAAGCACTTAGCCAGTGTGGCAGACTGTATGGGTATTTGAAACCACTTCAGAATCCCATTGTCATTATACAAGGCCAATATATCCCTCAGATCTGTATAAATTGAATTTTGACATAGTTGTCCAGTCAGCCTGTCACCAGGCACAGATAGAGATTTTACAGGAACACACTAATATATAGGTACTCAAATGTGTTTTAACGAGCAAGTCAATGAGGGAAGTCAATCAGTAAACTGCTAACATTATCCAGAAACATTCTACCTGCCTCAAAGACACAAAGTACAGGGGTTATACTATTTTATTAAGAAGCAAAATCTCCAGATTTAGGCTAAGTTTACACTGGCGTTTTTTTACCGCCAGGTAAACGTCTGTTTAGCGTTGTCGACCAGCGGACGCCACATTAGGTATCTGCCAGTCGGTTCTCGGGCGGCCCCCTTAATTAGACGCCCTGTAATCGCCTGCACTGTTGTGCAGACGACTACAGGGAGTCGTTTATCCCGCGGCTGCAGGAGCACACTGGCGGTTTCCGAGCTACTAGCAGCTCGAGAATCGCCAGTGTAAACTCAGCCTCAGTTTCTCACAAGCTTCTGTCATTTGCGTCAATCCCAAGCATTAGTGTATGAAGGCAAGTAAAGGCACCCATACAAGGGTCCATTTCTTGTTCAGTGAATGATCGTTCGGGAATCGAATGCGAAATCCCTTGTTTCATCGATCCCGCTCAAAGAAATGCAGATTGAACAGGAAACCAACATGGTAAATCGACCGGGAATCGATCAGACAAGTGGTATGCATCGATTCAATGAACATTACTTCATCACGCAGTGAACAGATATCGATCCGTGTATGGGAACTTTTAGCTGTAGTAAGCTAAGATACAAAATGAACCAGTGAATACACTAGCTTGCATTGAATGAGGGTCACAGAATGATGATACAGCAATATCTATGAATATCAAACCAGTGTATATGAAATGCATCTAAACAAAACCTTCATATTCAGATGGCAAAATTGGGAAATGAAATTTTTATGATATCCAAATATTTTTTGTTTGTTTTGCACAGAGTAGGGAATAGTTGAACTCAAAATAAGTTAATAAAAACTCAGAAGTGTTCTGAAATCCACTTTAACAAGCTTTACTAAAACATGTATCCCCATTAACAACAAACACCAGATCCAGCGCTAGCTAGATAAGGTAAGGGGTGTCTAGCCCCATAGGATTTAGGTGGTAGGAAGGGACAAACCCCAAATAAATAGGTTAAAAGGTTGCTTTATTGGCACAGTTGTGATTATTTTACCACCCACATGGGTAAATACATGAATTCCCACCATGTGCAACATCAACTGCATATATACATTCAAAATATGGAATATATCCTGGTATATAGCAAAAGACAGATTTGTTTTTATCACTTTTCGGCCCTCGCACCGGGCCTTATCAGGAGGACTTTACACCAATCTTGGTTAGGACCAATATGTGCTTAGATAATATCTACAATGAAAACAAAGTATAAATAGTGGTAGGTATAAAACATACAAAAGTCAAATATATACATCATGAAAACAATAAACACATCGTTAAACGCACATGTTTTTTTTTTTTCATTGTAGATATAACCTAAGCACATACTTGGTCCTAACCGAGATTGGTGTAAATTTCGCCTGATGAAGCTCGGTGCGAGGGCCGAAACGGGTCGAGGATAAAAACACATCTGTCTTTTGCTATCTACCAATCAGGATATATGCCATATTTTGAATGTATACAGTACAGGCCAAAAGTTTGGACACACCTTCTCATTCAATGTGTTTTCTTTATTTCATGACCATTAACATTGGTAGGTTCTCACTGAAGGCATCAAAACTATGAATGAACACATGTGGAGTTATGTACTCAACAAAAAAAGGTGAAATAACTGAAAACATGTTTTATATTCTAGTTTATACAAAATAGCCACTCAATTGCTCAGATTACTGCTTGGCAGTGTGTCACCTGAAATGGTTTGCACCTCACAGGGGTGCCATATCAGGGTTATTTTGTAGATTTTTGTGCTTTATAAATGGGGTGGGGACCAGCAGTTGTGTTGTGCAGAAGTCAGGTTACTACACAGCCGACAGCCCTATTGGACAACTGTTACAATTCATATTATGGCAAGAACCGAGCAGCTAACTAAAGAAATACAAGTTGTCATCATTACTTTAAGAAATGACGGTAAGTCAGCCCAGAAAATTGCAAAATCTTTAAATGTGTGCCCAAGTGGATTTTCAAAAACCATTAAGAGCTACATGAAACTGGCACACATGAGGACTCACCCAGGAAAGAAAGACCAATAGTAACCTCTGCTTCTGAAGACAAGTTCATCCGAGTCACCAGCCTCAGACAACCCAAGTTATGAGCAGCTCAGATCAGAGACCAGATAAATGCCACACAGAGTTCTAGCAGCAGACACATCTCTAGAACAACTGTTAAGAGGAGACTGCGTGAATCAGGCCTTCATGGTCAAATAGCTGCCAGGAAACCACTGTTAAGGAGAGGCAACATGCAGAAGAGATTTGTTTGGACCAAGAAACACAAGGAAGGGACATAAGTGGTTATTTCACCTTTTTTTGTTTAGTACATAACTCCACATGTGTTCATTCATAGTTTTAATGCCTTCAGTGAGAACCTACCAATGTAAATGGTCATGAAATAAAGAAAACACATTAAATGAGAAGATGTGTCCAAACTTTTGGCCTGTACTGTATATGCAGTCGATGTTGCACATGGTGGGAATTCATGTATTTACCCATGTGGGTGATGAAATGATCACAACTGTGCCAATAAAGCAACCTTTAACCTATTTATTTGAGTTTTGTCTCTTCCTACCACCTAAATCCTATGGCGCTAGCCACCCCTTACCTTATCTAGCTAGCACTGGATCTGGAGTTTGTTGTTGTTGAAGTTGATTGAGAGAAGAAAAGCATAATTATGTATTTTCCACCTTTTGTTGCAGAAACATTGGCCACCAGAATATAGAGAAATGATGAATCATTCACAAAGAGACTTATTAGTGAGAGCTGAACATCGGCCTTGTCCGTTCGCGTTTAAGCGGATTGGACTTTTAGAAAAGTCTGACTTCTGCCTGTTTGTAGTGATGGCCCGAACTGTTCGCCGGAGAACTATTTGCGGCGAACATCGCATGTTCGC
>CM070036.1:27973201-27993850 GCA_036250615.1 Ptychadena robeensis | reverse complement strand
TTGCGGAAGTTCGCGTTCGCCGTTCGCGAACATCAAATTCCGGGTTCGCACCATCACTACCTGTTTGTGGGGAAACTCAAATTCCCTGCCTGTTTGTGGGGAATTGTAATCAGGTAAAATGGACATGGAGCGCATAGTGCAGTGTTCCATATACCGGAAGTGACGTCAATGATCCGGCACGGGGAAGAGCAATAAACTTATTCTGAGAAGATGAAAAGCGAACATGTGATGTTTGCCACGAACTGACAGTTCGTCCATCTCTAGTAATTATCAAAAAAAACACAGGGACAATTTGTAATACATGAGTAAATATTGAGTGAATACACTTGGTATTGCATCAAATGTGTGTATGTTCTCATAGGAGAAAAGTTGTGGCCGGCTGATTGGACAGTGAAGGAGAAGTGCCAAGTACATGGGATTATCCAATAACCTTAGTAGTTGGTCTGTCAACATCCTAAATTAGTAAAATCTCAAAGAACAAAATGGATGCACCCAGAATGAGGACAACGTTGTGGACCAACCAGGCTCAGGTATATATTTTTTACCACCCACCACCTTATTAGTAACAGGAGGTACTGTCCTTTTTCCGGGATCCCATTAACTGACAGTATATTTCTGTTTATACTTATATCCTTCAGTGACTAAATATAATCTGCATATATGTCCTGATGAAGCGACTTTTGGCCACAAAACATGTTGACCTGTGTATGTTGAAACAAGGCCTGTTTTTTTGTTGGAATTATTTGACATGCCTTATGCAATCATTTATTGTATAATATTCCACATTATGGGCCCCATCGTTGTAACATATTGACTTTTGATGTGTGTTGTGCTGTAATACATCAGCACCTATGTTTACTCATGTTACTCCATTTTGTTCTTTGAGATTTCTTTTTCTTTCTGTCAAAGTGCAAGGCAACGAAGACTTAATTCATAACTATCTCTCCACATGTCTGAGCCCGGTTACGTAGGACATAATGTAGAGAGACAGTAATGCACTTATATGAGCAGCAGTTAAAAAATACCTATCATGTGAATGATAAAACGGCCTAAATGAATGTATACATAGATTTAAAATCATTTTGAATTTAATGGCTTTGGCTCACATTTGAGTACCCTGTGTTATATAACTCCACTGAACTTAAGAGAGAGAAATGCATAGAATAAAATATAACGCAACCATGCCAGAATGCTTTCTCTAAAGCAAAATAATGTACAGACATAGATTTCTGTAATGTGCTGTTCTTTCCATGCCTAAAACAACTTCCCGTCTGTGCTGTGATACAATTAAAGGAACCTATTTCTTTATTATACCTATTATCTACCCATTCCAAAGAGTTACTTTCTTCTTTCCAAAGTAGTGATATTCAATCTGTCCCCAGTGCACGTACAATTGATCAAGTTCTGCAGTGTATAATGAGAAAGCCTATCCCCTAATTGTGGTTTCCTTCAGGTGTCTGCTCGGGGTTTGTGGGAAGGCTGGATAGGCAGCAGTGGTTAAGTGTTGTGATTTTGCCACTAAGGGCCTTTGATTGTTCATTCCCTGTGGAGGTTGGAGCGATGCGTATACCCATGCAGATGTGCTTATGCAGCTAGGACTTCTGACTTTGTTAAATATTTCAGATGCCCTCACCAAAGCTGCACCAACAATTAATATTCCCATCTGCTGTTACTCTGATCTGCACATAAGCATTCTCTTGTTACTGCTTACATGACATAGTTTGGCATTCATATTCTTTATGTTAGCTTCTCCTTCCAAAAGAGGGATATGCTTTTCCTTTTTATAGATCACCATTGTTAACCCTTACTTCACTTCTGGTGGGAAATCTAATAAAAGAATCATGAACTACAAAAAACATAAGCTGCCTATGTTACAACGCAAAGAAAATAAATGTATCAAATGAAGTCATGGTAGTCAAGCCATTTAGCGTGCACACTTTTTGCAGGTAAGTGATTCATAAAATACAGAAGGCACTAGGTCTTTTTAACCTTAGTTGAAACATGGCACATTGACCAGACATAAGCATTTTATAGGCTCTGGAGGCCTTATACTCCGTTCCAAATTATTATGCAGATTATAATGTTTTTTCTAATGCTCCTAAATAGTTGATGCAAGTGGCAGTCAGCATAATGTTTCCGTCATTAACCATAAGAGTATAATTCAATTATTACTGGACAAACCTATTAATGATAATGGTAATTTTTTTTATAAAAATCGTAAAATGCACTGTCCCAAATTATTATGCACAACTGACATTAAAAACATTTTTAGGTTGTAAAGAACCAAAAATGTTACTTTGAATTAGTTGAATTTGCAGCATCAGGAGGGTATATTTGCTGAAATCAAAAAAAGGAGGCCAAGTTACATAGTAATATAGGACCACTTATTTGATAGCAGCTTCATAATTCTTGCATCCATTAAACTTGTGAGTTTTTGGAGAGATTCTACTTTAATTTCTGTGCAGGATGCAACATTAGCCTCCTAGAAAAAACTGCTGTTTAGATGCCTCCCATTTTTTTTTTGCTTGAGGATGCTCCAAAGGTCCTCAATAGGATTGAGGTCAGGGGAGGATGGGGGCCACACCATGTATTTCTCTATTGTAGCCTATGATTGCAGCCTATCATGCAGAGGTATTGCTTGCAGCATTAGATGGTGCATTGTCATGCATGAAAATGATTTTGTTAAGAAAAGAAAGGTTATTCTTTTTGTATCATGGAAGAAAGTGGTCAATCAGAAATTCCACATAATTTTCAGAGTTAATTTTGACACCTTGAGGAACCCTTACGGGGCCAACCAGCTCTCTCCCCCATGATTCTGGTGCTAAAAATTACACCTGCTTGCTGATGTTGCAGACTTGTTGGGGTATGGTGGATGTCCGCCAACCATCCACTACTCCATCCATCTGGACCATAGAGGGTTGCATGGCGCTTATCAGTGAACTAGTGTATTTGAATAAGGCCAAGTGTCAATCCTCTTACATTTGCATAATAATTGTCAAACACAAAACAAAATGACACACTTTCCTTTGAATAATTACATGGCAGCATGATGACATCTTATTTAGGTGAAAATCACTTGTCTTCATTATCATGAGGTGCCACGGAGGATCAAGGAGAGATGATTTAGCTTTTCGGATAGTATGATAAGTAGGTTCAAGTTAAAGAAGTCAAATTAAATTTCATCTGAAAAGTGAATCCAACCCTGTGCAGCTGGACAAAAAAAGTAGCAATTTGAATATTCACAATCAACACTACTGCTTAAGCCCCCCATACAAGCTTAGATTTTCAGACGATTTTTCAGACGAAAAATGCCATCAAAATCGGCTGGCACCCTTTGTGTGCCAGCACTTAGGGTATGTCCATGGGTCCCCCTAGTTGCTCAGGCAGCTGTCAGGACCCGAGCAGCTAGGGGGTGGACAGACGGATGGACAGCATCTAGGGACCGGCTTGGCAGCTCTGTGCTTACTATCACAGCACAGCCTGCACGAAGGGAGAAGGAGCTAGGTGGAGCTTCTACCACCCCACTCCCCCCCACTTCAGCTTCGGAGGGAGAGCCGACAGGTTATGTGCTCTCGGCTCTGTCAGGGGCCAATGGAGTCGGAACACATACCTGTACTTTGGACAGGGAAGCTGTTCCCAAAAGTATTCAAAGTATTTTAACTGATCTAAAAATTACAGACATATCCGTTTAAGCTTTAGATTTCCTCCCGATTTTGGACCGCCATGAGCACGCACAACAGTCGAAAAATCGGGAAGAAATCTAAGCGTGTATAGGGGGCTTTAGAAATATTTTTGTATGTCACAACATTAATCGTTTTATAATACTGTGTGTATGTACAAACATGAAGACAGACATATTTTCCCCAACTCTAGCAAGGATTAGGGGCACAAATCAACTTCACAACTTTTATACTTCAGAGAAATGCTAACAAAAAGTTTCTTGTCAATTCGCAAGTTTTAGCCTTTTTTTTTCTGTGCTTGAGTCCTGTGCAGTACAGTGCAGTTTCTTCTTCTATTAAGAGACCTTTATGCTGTTTATTGCAAGAATAAAAATGTCATATCTGATATGTGTGTCATCTCTGTAAAGCAGACACAAATCACAGATCAAAAAAGGTGGCAGCGGGCATGAGCAAAGATGCCAGGATGTCAGGAGGCCAACATAACATGCATAGAAAGATAGCCTTACATCCTTTATACACCAAGGTGTCTGGTTAGTTCATGTCTTGTATCAGTTTATTCTGTACTTTGGGTGTTCTGCATTCGTACATAAAACACAGACAACAATCTAGAAAGATATATCATTCCACTGTACAGTACACCAATGTACAATACACACATTTACATAGTTTGAATCATATAGGCACCATACAAGTATAGTATTATCACCACCAATCACTTTTGTCTCTGGGAAATATATGCTTAAGATTAAAATGGTTCATCTTAATCCTAAAATATAAGAAACAAAATGCATTATTCAAATTTACAACACAACAACTGGAAATAATCATATGAAAAAAAAATGTTTTTGTACAGTAACTGCTCCCTGAGGAGGCTTGGTTACCACGCAAAGTCAGTTGGGTTCTATGCAATACTTACCAGGTGTTCAGCATATGATTTGCTGTTCATAATTTGCTGAGCTGATGTTGTGGCTTTTGTAGAAGAATCTTATAAAAACTGGTCTTACCTATGATTGAGGACAGACTTTCCATTTACATTAGTTGATAAGTATCTTGGTCAACTGAAAACATAGTAGGAGGTTTATTGCTTTTTAACAGGCCTCCGTGATGGATAAAGCATCCACTGTAAGAACAGTACTGTAAAAAAACATTCTTTGGACAGATGAAACCAAGACCATACTCTACCAAAATGATGTCAACGATCAAGTATGGTAAAGGTGTGGAACAGCTCCTGATACAAATCATAGCACTGTATCACATGGAGGAAGCAGTGTTATGGCCGCCAGTAGCACTGAAACAGTGTTTATCGATGATGTGACATAGGACAGAAGCCGCAAAATGAATTCTGAGGTGTTCAGAGACTGTCTGTACACACAGCTAAATGCCGTCACATTTATTGGGAGGTGTTTCATAATACAGATAGATAATGACCCAAACATACAGTAGAGATGGTCAAATTTTTCGACTTGCTAACTTTGTGAGCTGAATGCAAAGCCTCTGAAAATGGTATCATCACCAAAATTGCTGGATATGTAGAGAAGGATTGTAGGAACATTTGGAAAAAAAAGTTTTGCTCTAGCACATGTTGTTTTTGCATAAATGAAGTTCAAAATCGATTTTCGAAATTTTGACTTGAACTTAATTTGTGAGAAAACTATTTGTGTTAGGGACATACTTTCTTTTTTGTAGTATACCCCCAACCTTTCTCTACAGCAAGTTTGGTGATGATACCATGTTCAGGGGCTTTGCAATTAACTCAAAATCGTCTCTACCCAGGAGTTTCTTATGGCCAATTGACCTAATCTGAACCCACATGAGCTGCAATTCACTATAGAAGACTATACTTTGCACAGAAAGACCCACAAACACCAAACGAAAGCTGCTGCAGTAAATGTTTGCATTGAAAATTAAAACCTGGCATTTGGTGATGTCTATAAGTTCAAAACTCCAGGCTGCCATTGCCAGCAAATTGTTTTCAACCAAGTATTAGGGTATGTTTCCATGACGTTATGGACTCCGTCGACAAACCCTGCGTTAACTGCATTCCTTGACAGGGATGTGGATGTAGCCCATCCATATACACACCCACTGCACTGCCTATCTCCACAGAATTGAGCCGGTCTGCTGACCAGAAGGTTAATGTAGTGCAGTAGTGGAGACAGGTGGTGCGGTAGGCGTATATGAATGGGCTATGTCCACATCCACGTCAAGGAATGCGCTTAACGAAAGGGGTGACGATGGAGCGCATAATGCCATGGCAACATACACTTAATTTATTTTAAATGTTTTGATTTGTCCAATAACTTTTAAGTCCCTCACATTTCTAAGCAATCTTTTTGTTCAACCCTCTGAATTAAAACTGAAAGTCTGCAGTGATATTGTATCAGAATTGGATCATTTAAAATCAGTTGAAGTAATGTTCAGAACCAAAATCAGAAACAAAATGTGTCCAAATATTTATGGACTTAACTGTATTTTCTCTGTTTATAACAACACTAATAATATACCTATTAAACATACTAAGTAGTATCTGACATATTAATTCTTTGAACGTGTGTTTGATTTACACAATGATATACATGCATAATGTATGTATAAGACACAGAAGTTTGTCTGCTGTTATATTCTACCACGAATGTGCTAACATAACGAATGTGCTTGTCTAGGTTAAGTCATCATCATAATATAACAGTTACCTAGACAGTGCATGCGAGCTCTGCCACAGAAGTTGCAAGAACATGGTGTAATAGGGTCAAAACTGTCACAATCGACAAGTTAAATGCAGTAAATGTAGCAAGTCAATAGATATATAGTGAGGAGGTCATGTCTGATATGGTATGTCTAGGAAGTACAATGGTTTTATCTGCTCAGTGTTTGTATGTGCCAAAGCACAGCTGGCAGTGAATTATATTCTGCCTCTCTTCTCTAAATTAAAACAAGATGAGCTTGTGTTCTGAATGGGTAAGCATGCAATTTATAAGGTATCATCATTTTATTTAGCATGAGAAATAAGTATTTAGAATTATGTTTGAAATGCTGTCCATTTTAAAATGCTGCTCATGCGAAAAGAAACACGTCCGCTGTAATTTGCCTTCAGAGATTCCGTGATGCAATACAAATTGAATGGCGTCAAGTAAGTGAAGTGAAGATTCTTCTTCCAATAAAAACAGTCAGACAATCAGATGCAATAGAAACAAAACCAAAAATACAATAATCCTTGTTGCTTCCTTATTATCAGAGGTGACTTTTTGAGTATGTTTCTTAAAATACATTTATCTGATTCTGTCAAACTGAAGACTCTTTCCAGTGAGGACATACTGTATGCTCAGGGAAAACATTATGACATTGTTGGGCACCATACTCTTGTTGTTTATTTTCTTTTTCTTTAATAATTTTAGGTTATATTTCCACTTTAGCCAGGTTATAGAAATTTTAATATATAGTTATTCAAATATAATTAAATATATATATATATATATATATATAACAAATATTATACCTTTGGGTGATGGGCACATGGCACGCTTTCGTTAAAATGCAACACGTAGAATCATGGCAGATTACAATGTAATCCGCCACAGTTCATGTTGCTCCCTCCTCCCCTTACACATAATGGATTGAAAAAAAAACATTGCCTCCTCCTTAACATTGATGTCAATGGTGTGCCCCGCCACGGGTGATTAGTCCCCGATGTGGATGGATGCCGCAGGCTTCCACAGGACGGGTGAGTATGCAAAAGGTTATTGCGGAGTGAGTATTGTTAGTAAATAAATGTACCCCAATATAACTTGTGTTCATGTTTCCTTTTAACCTAGCAATCTTTACTTCCAACTAGTTATGACCGAACTGTCCGGGTGTTCGACCTGCCCTGTTCACCAGCGGGAAGAAGGTTACTATTCTTCCACTGGCAGGATTTGGAGCAGAACGATCCGGCCAGTGGAAAAATTCTTTGACGAGAGACTGCAGAGAGAAGCCGGTCTCTCGTCAAAGAAAACCATCTTAACAGGAAGTGACGTCAGTGATGTTGACTTCTGGTTTTTCGCGAACAGGTGGACATCAAACAAAACAAACAAATGCCCCATTTACTTTATTAAAGTCGGTGTCACATAACATTTCAGCACCAGATATTTCTCATTAGTGTTAATTGCGAATAAAACATTTTTTATTGTGAATATCGGCACTTCAAGAATATCGGCACTTCAAAAATCTCAATTATAGTGCTATAGCTTCGCAAATAATCTAGATTTTTTACATCAGTACCATAACTACCATTTATTATTACCTTCACAATATGCACATATACAAGTGCCCATTTGCGCAATGAAGGTCATAATGACTGGAGATAACAAATTCTCAAATTTATTGCAAATATTAGGCGAAGAACTTGCCATATTTTGCTTCTCATCACTACTTCTCATTCTCCCATATCTATGCGTGGGTTCCCTTCTTTACAAGTAGTATTGTCTATTAGAGGTGATGTAATAGGACATTGCCCATTACTTATCTTCCCTTTTTTAAGGTCAGAAGAGTACTTACTTTTTAGTTTAGTTTAATTACATTTTTAGTGACTTTGTGTCTGTGTTTCTCTATAAAATGTTTACTTCTTCTCGGGTGAAACCATTGCAAAATTTTAGCTAAATACAAAATACGATCCAATGACTGGCATTTGCTGTGATCCAATCAAAGGGGGTCTAGGAAGAAGATTGTCTGTATGGATAGATATCATTCGATTATGCCTATTCATAGCATATTCATTGTTGGAATTAATGGTTTCATGCCTGGAATGTCTTTTAATCACGTCTCTATAATTTTGCTTAGGAATTAAAATGCCTTTAGTAGTACAAAGCTCCAAAGTTCTTTAAGAGATGTGGCCTAGACATAGCCATGCATGACGATTGAACGAACCATGTCCAATGCACGTCAGCATATCAAATATAGAAAGGTTTCTTATTCTTAATACTTTATTAGAACGGTACATGGATTTCCTTATCAACTGAAAAGTGTTGAAAAGATCTGTAATATTAAGAGGACGCTGCTCTAGTTATTAGACGCATTTTGTGTTGTGGTTTAGTGGGTTCGGTGTGTGTGCTACAATGACATGGATGCTCACTTCAATTAAATCGCAAAAGGTAAAAGCAAAATTGTATCCATAGCTTCAGGAACTGTGGCTAATCCTGTCTAAGGAATGCTAAGACATGAAAAAGGGCTCAGTCTCCTACATTAACATATTTAGGGCTTATACTGATAAAGTGAAAAGGAAAATACATGTTCTTCCCAGTGCAACCAATCAGATTTCAGCTGCCATTTTTAGCAAACACCTGACTGGCTATTAAAGGCTACATTATTTTTTTCGAATTTAAATGAGGTTTTAATGAAGTAGGTCTGGACAAAAACACCCATTTTACACACAAAGGGTCAAGGGACGTTATCATGTTGCACTCCATCGCTTGTCTATTGGCCCCGGCTTGTCAGGTGTGTGGGGGCCTTTACTGAAAGCAACGGTCAGATAACAATATTCAGATAGTTTTATTGGGGGAGCCAATTAACCTACCAGTATGTCTTTGCAGTGTGGGAGGAAATCATAGTACATCAAGGGACCCACATCCAGATTTTAACCTGGGTCCCTAGCAGTTATAGGAGATAAGTAGTAGGGTTAGTAATTTGTGTTATTTTTTTTCTAGAGACAGAATTACCCTTCTTATTAACAAATTTTTTTTTAAAAATCAGATTTTTCCTAAGCTTAACCTGCCCATCCTCTATTACTCTATGCCCACCTGTAAAGGGGGTTAGGAGTACTAAGTAATAACTATTGTTTACCACAAGCATTTTGTTGATACTTGTTTCCTAAATGTTAATGGGTTTTTGTTTTCCTATATCTCATGTTTCAGTCATGAAAATGGAATTACGTAACATGGAGAAAAACTGGTCAGCATGTGCCACACCCGTGGGATTTGAAATATGTAAAGAGCAGACGGCCTTATTCACATTGTGTTATGGACCTGTGTCCTGACACTTCGTGAAAGGGCATGGTATTGGGGCTTTCAAGGCACTTCTAAAAAAAAGTCTTTATTCAATTCCGGACCAATGTAAACAATTCATAATAATCATATTAAAAACATGTAAAGTGCATTACTACAGCATTTCCATAGCCTTTTCATACAGTATCAACTGTACTAACACTGTATATAAAGGCTATAGAAATGCTGTAGTAATGCACTTTACATGTTTTTAATATGATTATTGTGAATTGTTTACATTGGGTCCGGAATTGAATAAATACTTTTTTTATCAAATTAACTATGAGTTTAGGAGTGCCTTGAAAGCCCCAATACCATGCCCTTTCATCAAGTGTCGGGACACAGGCCCATAACACATGGAATGTTTGAACCGGACACAAGATCAGCATGGCTCCCAATGACAGATGTCCTACAGTCGGGTCATAAAAGGTCAATTCATATGACTGAATCTATCACTTCTTCACTTCTTGTTAATGATATTAGTTTAATGGGTCTCATAAAATGCCTGCAAGTTCATCTTTAAAGGGTGGAGTGAGCCTAATCAATTTATGCCAAACTTAACACAAGATAGGGCTACCTAGCTCCTGGGTGATGTTTCTTGACAATGATTGAATAGAGAGAAGAGCATTTTGCTGTATTTTGGAATTGTATGTATTGTATTGTGACTTCCTTCCCTCACATCCCTATTGTACTATCTGACCCCTAAAAATTATTATTATCTGAAGCAGCCAGAAAACAGCATGAAATCCATAGGTTCTTCACAGACATCTCATGTACTGTAGACTGGAGAGAAGGGTGGGTGAACATGATGAGCTTCATTAATTAAAATGTGTTATTAGATTCATATTAGACTTCAAACTTGGGGTCTTTAAGAGACTAAGTTGTTATCTAATGTGATATTTTGAGGACTCAGTATGGCAGTATTTGAATCATTATTACAGTATGTGAAATATGGAAGTCAGCTGGAATATAATTAGCATTCGAAGCTTACATTTAGGAAAAAAAGATGTAGTCTACATAGAATGTGTGATGCAATTCATTGTGATGATTGTACACAAATGTCTCCGGGCTATCAATGCTGAGAACTGATTCTAATGCAGAGACCAGAATGTGCAATGAAAAACCTTTGTAGGTCAATATCAAGGCATCCAACTTCCAATCTGATATTGTACACAACTCTGCAGGATTTATGGCATACACAATTAGTTTAATTTTGAAAATGTATTTAATCTTTCATAATTTGTGTTTTTTATCCTCTCTCTACAGGTTCACACCCATCCAATGATCTGAGTTGTGTCTTCAAACCCATGTATTTAACACATGTTGTTTACATATATGTTAATAGGCTGCCATTAAAAAAATGTGTCTGGTAACCCGTGGTGGTTTTAAAAAATAGACATTCAACCCAATGTGCAAATACGAACTAGTTTATTGGATATAATATAAAGTGCATTAATATGCATTAAAACAAATAGCTTTGCACTGCACTCAATACTTCATGAGAAAGGGAGTAGCATCATGCATGGTGTCCATGTTTGTCTGGCTTTCATTGGAAAAAAAATATCTTCTGTGAGTGTAATACCTTGGTAGTAAAAAGTTCAACTTGGTTAACTGAACAGGTTGATCTTCATCAACCCACTGGTCAGGGTCATTAGATCTTGTTTTATTTTTTTGCTACTTTGTAAGCCAATAAAACAATAGAAGTCAATATTGAATAAAGTCAATACAGTATCAGCAGTGCTATTTGATAAATTACTCAAATTGATTATGCTCTTATAAGTGAACTTTCCATACATACCCAATGCCCATTATTAATAAGTTATATATTTGCATCCTTTGAGAATTGACTTCTGAATACAAATTTAGCAGAAATCAGTTTCTGAAATCTTTTACTCTTACTCTTTTATTTCTTTGAGAATCGATCCCAATAGGGGCCACGGTTAGTAAGGTAATGTCCATGACAAAATCAGTTAAATCATATGACTCTAATGAAACCCCAAATTGATAAGTCGCCACTGATTTACTGCCTAGTGTCAGTACAATTTTCATTCGGCATGAACATATCATATCATACATAAAACATTTAAGGTGTTAGCAATATATCATCAGTTATTTATGTAGCGCCAACATATAATGCAGCGCTGTACAATACATTAGAGTGGAGATACAACAGAGGATAGTACACACAGGTACAGGTTATGACACAGGAGGAGTAGAGGACCCTGCCCACTCTGGCTTACAATCTAATAGATATTGAATAGTGATTCCACTTATAGATACAGATATATACCTGTGGTCTTTGCATACCATTTATGACTTACCTTACAAGCCAATTTAAATCTTTTATGGATATGGAAAACTATTTTATTTTTTTTGGAACAGATTGTGTATGGAATGTGGACTTTACAGTGGATATAAAAAGTCCACACACCCCTGGTAAAATGTCAGGTTCCTGTGCTGTACAACAAGATCTATCATTTCCCACCTATGACTGTGACCTATAAACTGTACCCACTCCAATAAAAACACACCTGAAATCTCTAGGTGGAAGGCAAGAGACAATTATCAGCATGGACATTTGTGTATGAGTTCATAAGCATTGCCATTTTGGGTATAGGAGTCTATCAGCATGGCCACATTTTGGGTCTGATTCCTTAGCAGCATGCCACATTTTGGGTATGAGTCTATCAGCATGGCACTTTTGATTATGAGTCTTCAGCATGGCACATTTTGGATATGAGTCCTAAATCAGCATGGCCATTTTGGGTATGAGTCCTATCAGGCATGGCAACCTTTTGGGTATGAAGTATATCAGCATGGCACAGTTTTGAGTATGAGTCTATCAGCATGGCACTTTTTGAAGTTGAGTCGATCGCATGGCAACATTTTGAGTAAATGAGTATATCAGCATTGCACATTTTGAGTATGAGTCTATCATCAATTGCACATTTTGAGTATTGATATATCAGCATGGCACATTTTGAGTATGAGTCCTATCAGCAGCACATTTTAGTATGAGTATTCATCATGGCACATTTTGGAGTAGGAGTCTATCACAGATATCAGGAGAACCTAGTGCGCAGCACATATGGGCAGAGGTATCGGTCAAGTAGGGTGGGGCCATTGCGTGGGAGGACGGTTGATGTGCGGTCTTGCGGGAGATGGAGGCTCTCTGGGGGGGATGGTTAATGAATTGGGGGGGGAGCTGGTATGAACGGGTGAGTATTCATATCATCATGCACATTTTGAGTATGATTATATCAACATGGCACTTTGGGTAGTATATCAGTCTGGCCCTTTTGAGTATTAAGTATATCAGCATGGCAACATTTTGGGTGGATATCAGCATGGCACATTTGGGGTGTGAGTCTATCAGCATGCACTTTGTGGTATGATTCTACAGCATGGCCATTTTGGTAGGAGTCTAATCAGTATGCACATTGAATTTGTTAAATAGGCCAACATTGGGAATTATTCCGCATGGCACATTTGGGGTTGTGAGTCTATCAGAATGGCACCTTTTTGTGTAATGATCTATCAGCATGGCACTTTTGGTAGGAGTATATCAGTCTAGCACATGAATTAAGCACATTGAAGTATAGATTGGGTATGATCTATCATCATGGCACATTTTGAGTTGAGTCTATCGCATGGCACATTTTGCGTATGAGTCCATCAGCATGGGCACATTTTGTGGTAGTATAATCAGTATAGCACCTTTGGAGTATGAGTCTATCAGCATGGCACATTTTGGGTAGTATATCAGTATAGCACATTTTGGGTATGAGTCTATCAGCATGACACATTTTGACTTGGCAAGATTTTTCCACTCTTCTTTGCAGAAACACTCCAAATCTGTCAAATTGCTGGGGCATCTTCTGTGCACAGCTCTCTCCAGATCACCAAAAGAACGCCATACCCACAGTTAAGCATGGTGGTGGCAGCATCATGCTTTAAAGCTGCATCATGCAACCACATTATTTTATATTTATATTTTTCTTCCCTCTACCTAAAAGATTTCAGTTTGTTTTTTTAAAACATTTTCATGAAGATTATCATTTAATTAAATATAGGATGTTAGCATCATGATACCTGCCTAATAAATGGATTGCACAACAATATGAATGTGGTTAGAATACTGTATATCTGCAACAAAATTACCCATTTTATTACTTAAGTTTCAAAAGAATCTGGTGATAAAAATGTCTTAGAAAGAATGGCTTGTAAACTTATGCGTGATAAATAAAAGCAGCTGTGTTTGTATGATAAAGCAGATATGACCCAGTACTCTTGAATGATGACAGGCAAAAAGTTGATGGAGCAATAAGTACAGTTCTAGGCATACCCAGTGCCCTGGGGGCATTTTATAAATTCTAAATAGGCTTGAGGGCCTCATACAGGATAGGTTTTGGTATATTTTCGGACTCATTGCAAACATTACTTAATTAACTGCTACCTGTTAAAAAAAAAAGCATGAAAATGTGTTCATATCTGGCTTTCGAGAAACTGAGTTGGACAATTTTGCACAAAAGGGAAACTTTCCAGGCCTCGGTTCTGTGACAGAAAAGTAGAAAGAACACGACATGACTGGTAAGTAAATCACCATCCACAAACGACAATGGAGCCTTGGAGTCAAAGCGTAGTATTTTCTATCTCAGGCTTCTCATCCATGTATTTGAGAGATTCTTATAATGTGCACAAATGTAATCCTTCTTTTATTAACCACTGTTACGCCCGAAGCCAGTACAGACGTAGTTTGATCGTTACCCAAACTGCGCCCGTGCCGTGATCAAGCGCTTTCTACAGGGCTGCAGGCACACAGAGCCTTTCTGGCCCCATGTCTTTGGCGTCATCTGTGACACCAAAGGGGCCGGGGGTGGCACCATAGACCTCCATGCCTCCAATGGAGGGGGTCGCTTTTTTCCCCACACTCCTCCGGCATCTAATTGACACCGGCAGTGTGTAGAGGGCTGGGGGGAGAGCCGGCAATCGTGGTGAAGTACAGTGTACTCTGTATTGCCCGGGAAACGGCTTTTCATGCCATAAAATATGGTGTGAAAAGTCCATAACGCTAGGGAGGTTAAACTTCCTGAAAGTTCACAGAAAAGCGGAACTGCAGCCTTGCGTTTGGTACACGGGTTCCTTAGAAAACACAGTAAATCCTTTTTTTTTTTGCACCGTGCTTGATCCGCGACTTTGGAGACAGGTTTAGTATGGACAATGGAAGCCCCAAACTGCTCCTCAGTGGAGCCTCAGCCTTATACTAGATCTACACTATGTTTCCTTTGCCAAATAGTCACATATATGATGCCATGGTTGTCTTAGAGTGACAAATTTCAGATTTACCATTGTAACCTTTACTTTTAGATGGCACAACCAGTTGTAGTTACCATAGAAAATCAATGTTGTTCAGCTGCTGGAGAATGCAGACATTTGGGGGAGTTCCTACCATGAGGCTACAGGATGTGCTTTAACATGGGAAAAAAAGAATACAAAAAGTTAAAGGAAATTAGCGTTGCCTAACAGAAAATTATAATTAAAAATGCAATCTTCTAACTTACAATGCTCTACATACTTAAGCATTCCTTTGAGAGAGTTTAGATGTACTTTAAATCTCTGAAATGTGACATTTGCGTTACTTTTTATAGTTCAATGCTGTGTCTTTGTGTCCTATAGAGTTATTTGGGCACATCTGATAGTGTTGTATGACCACAATCTCTTTAAAGAGAAATTGGCAGACGGTCACATATTTATTACATTCTGCAGGTTTTCTTTTCCGATATCTGCTCTTGCTTCTAATGAATTATGAATAGGATGGGTGCAGTGCTGCAGAATAATAGACTGCTACCTCCAGTTATGAATAGCAGCTGAGAAATTTCTGAGGAAACAACAAATCACCCTCAGAACATGTATGAACAGACAACTTGGAAAATACTTCCCATATGCCGAGGAAACAGTCATTCTTCAGAAAGTCTAACTCCCAAGAAATTAATCAAAAAGAGGAGCAACTATTCATCTCTGCTGTTTTACTTACCAGGGTTACATTTGAAATCAGCAATAAGATGTACCATGCAAGATGATAATGAATGGCATTTGTTTTCAAAGAGATATTTCAGAAAATGATTAGTTCATGATAAGCTTGCATACATGGGGTCATTTTAAACTCTGAGATAAATAGACTTAGGATTATATGAAGAAAAACTAGGACATATTCCACCATCTGAAAGAAAGAAAACTCTCATGTAATGTAAAGCTAGCCATACACTTATAGATCCCCCCTTCGGTCATTGAACTATTAATCGTGGCGTGGTTACATCACCATGCCCAACGATCATTCATCGGGGAATGGATGTGCACCACCTTGGGCAATCAATACCTGGCTGATACTTTGGATTGGGATTGAACAGGAAAATACGGATGTTGGATCCCTGTTGATCAGGTTTTGTTACATTTCAACCTTTTTGGGTCGATCGTTCTATGTGGGCGCATTCATGGGAATCGACTACAGAATCAATACGTGTTTGGCTACCTTAAGTACTTTCTGCTGTTACTAGATACTAGAGGAATAGTTTGTAGAAAGACACTTGGGAAAAATAGGACCAGTCACCAGTATTGGCTGTAGGCTTCAGGCGGTTGATTTTTTCTAAATTTGCCAAAATGTTTCTCATGCAAGAGCTGGCCCATTATGGCTTGATATCTCAGGGGTCATAATAAGGTTGGGAGATGTTTGCACCACAGGTTCTCATGTATAGCTTGCTCTCCAGCAAAAAGGCAGTGAGCAGAACATAGGTACATCACCAACCCATACAAACCATTGTGTCACCATACACACTACAATCTAGCTGTGCACATTTTGTACAACCAACTTTTAGATTTATCAAAACTATGTAAAATGGGCATTTTTTTAAAATATAAATCAATCTGTGTTCAGTCAGTGAGACTTTTGCAATACATAGTTGTTAACAGATCTGAAAAAAATTCTACAGAGAGATTGAAGGGTGTGTGGTGAGCATTAGATATTGTCACACTTTACATTTGCAGATATGAAGATGTGTCACAGGAAGTACTCATTATAAGGAAGAAAGCTACGCATTTCAGACAATCTTAAGCCAGTCATAGACACATAGATCTGTGGCCGAGCAGCCGTCGATCTGACAGTGAATCATTGTGCAGATTCCCGTACAATACTTTGGATAGGGACCCTGATCCCCACCCAAAGGACTGGTGATCAACCAGTACCAGAAAGCGTGTCCCGGGTCGGTCGCTCTAGGTGAACAGCTTTGATCACACGGGGATAGATCCGCAAGATCGCCTGTGGATCTATGCGTGTATGGGGGCTTTAGGTATGTTTTTGGCTGTTCTTTTTACAATTTCCTTTTTTAGGTTTCTCATTGCTCCAATAGTAAAAAACGTATTGTACAGTTCCATAATGCTATACAATTATAGGATGTTCTTAATTTCATCCAAACCTGTATCAGTTAACAAGTATAAAACACTAAAGAAACAATGATTACTAAAGCTGGGCATAGACGTGCCGATTCCTGCCCGACCCAGCCCGCCGATCGGATGCCATGGGTCAGCAAAGGATTCGGGTGCGCCAACTTGCAGGATTGGACTAAAATCTGCCGCCATGTTGGATCGCACAGTGATCCGACATGATGGATAATTTTGATCCAATCCCATTAGTTCGGCTGGGGATGGCTGTCCCAGCCAAAGTAATGGGCGGCACACAAAGGGGGGGCATGACGTCATCACGCTTGGTAGGTCGGGTCGAGAATTGACGGGAAATCGTCCCGTCTATGCCCAGCTTTAGAGCTGACATTTTATTTCTTCTTGAATATTTAAAAAAAAAAAAATTACAAAGAA
The DNA here is from genome assembly GCA_036250615.1 of Ptychadena robeensis. Classification (NCBI taxonomy): domain Eukaryota; kingdom Metazoa; phylum Chordata; class Amphibia; order Anura; family Ptychadenidae; genus Ptychadena; species Ptychadena robeensis. The sequence continues at coordinate 27,976,290 of CM070036.1, read as the reverse complement.
AAACTAGATTTGGGTTTTAGCAGTCTACATTGGTCATAGCATTCAATCAGATCTCTGCTTCATTTATTCACAAAATTGACAACTAAAATGGAAATATTAATTATAACAAAGACATTTTGACAACAAAGACAAGCACCTTCTCTTCCAGTCTTGTATGGCAGCTCAGGTGTAATTATCTTAAAGACGTTAGACTGCTGTGGGTTACATTTCTTCATTGTAACTACCGCCTGACACCTCCTAGTACATAACAATGCTGTCATGGCAGCATACATGTAAGAAGGGATGTTATTCACAGGATCCCTCTGGCTGCCCACTAATCTTATAGTTGCCTATAGATTGGGTACAGAGATCATGGAAATCTGACGTTGTTTTGCATTGACCTATTCAAAGAATTAATCTTTCTTTTCATTCCTCGCAATTTATATTTTTCTATTTATTGTATTTATGTTGATTTAAACCATAAATCCTCCGTCACCGGCACTCCATTTAAAATGTGTTTTCCTCCATCTCAGGCATTTATCTTTTGTGTTTATTATTGCAGTTAAATATATAACCTACAGGTAAAGAAAAGGTCAGGTTAACAAGCATTTCTATGCCGGAAAAAGACAACGCCGCTTATCCTTCTCACACCTCCTGGCAATGAAAGACACCTTAACTGATAATTAGAAAAAGCTTAAGCAGAGATTAGTTTATATGTTGATAACTTGCAGCACCTGAGATAACATTCCAATTCTTGATTAAACAGAACAGAGCAATTCGGCAGGCACAGGTTAGCACCTCCTGTCAGTCATCCCCGAGACACTAAGGAAACATTGTAATCAATGTTTATTACATGTATGCTTAGAGGAGAAAATGTTTACAATGTATAATTACGCTGTCTAGCGTTAATTGGAATTAGCACATAAGGTACCATTTTGTAAGTGTCTCTGTGAAACGTAGAGTCAACTATAAAGAAGGTCCTGTATTTTTTTCTCAGGAAGATCACATTCACATCTGTGGAAGAGCAGTATTTGACACATTTCTACAGAGAAAAGCTGATGCTATGCACACACGCATTTAAAAAGACTTTACATGAATGCTGCTTGACACATGTCAGCAGTGGCAGGAGTCAAAACAGCGGCAGGTGTCAACAGTGCTGTCAGCCAAGGAAATAGGAAATGTGGGGAAGAGCGTATTACCTCTGATTTACATTTTACAACTTAATTTTCAGAGCATTTTCGTAATCACGGTATATGTATACGTCCTATAGTAACCCTGAATACATTTGGTAAAAAGAAATATTGGATGAACAGTAGAGGTCAAAGTAAAATGAAGGACAACAGTACGGCTTGCGTATATATTTAGTTACAAACAAAGGTGCCATGGGCTGGTAAATATTCCTTTTTCCAGTTTTTTAGATGAATGGATCCAACGTATGCCTACTGGAGTATATTCTTTCAAAATGGAAAAGACTTTACATGAATGTGTTCTCACCATATGGAAGGAAAAAAGTGTTCTCACCATATGGAAGGAAAAAGATTTTTGAAACTCACTGTTGGGGATTATTTCTAAGTTTTGCTAAAAAGAGATCCACATTTATATTTAGAGAGCAGAGTTTGTGTATTTACAGTAGTTTAAATCATTGAGTTTTCTTTGCATTTGTGCATTTGTATTGTTTATTGTGCATCTGAATATTTGTTCTCTTGCTTTCATTTTTGTTTTACTTATCTGTGTTTCTTTTTGTTATCTTGTGGAATAGATTTAACAAGCACAATAAATTATATAAATAAATTATACATAATTTTTCGCTAACTAAGATGCATCAGACCATAAGACGCACATATGATTTTGGAGAGTAAATCAGCAAAATTAGTCAAAGACACAGTCATTTACATACAAAGCTATTATACAGCATGTTCTAGCAAAGTGTGATAGGTTAAACCATGCAGTATTCACCCTATATCCCTCCAGCCATGCCAAAAGGCCATTATCAAAAGGCAGTATATTGTTCCACTCCCTCTGGCCAAGCCAATGCCAGTGACTCTTCATAGGTTGATAAATGCGTTCATTGGGTACTGCTAGTGTATAGATACTAATCATAATGCATGATGTTCTGGAGCTAAGCCCTGCCTCCTGGCACTGGCCTTACTGACTATTCCAGAGGGAGTGGAACAGAGCCCAGCATTATTGGACGCTGGCCTTTTGGCCCGATAGGGTAGGATAGGGTCAGGGTAACTTTTGTTTTGCATTTACTCTATAAGACACCCTGGTTTTGAGGGGGAGGTGCACCTTATAAAGGGAAAAATACAGCACGTTTCTCAAATGCTATTGAAAGGCATTGTTTTATTTAAAAAATAACACTATTATTGACCTTACCCATTTACTCCAATTCATTTTGCAAAAATACAAAACTCCAAAAGAATCATGATTTTTGCTGAATGTTTGGAGTTTTTCACATCCCTGCTTTAAGGCCTGAATATCAAATTTAAACTAGCCAACTCACTTTTTCTTAGCAAGCTGTGTAGTCACGATAAACTCTCGGTACAAATGGCCCTTTAGATTGCACAGAATCTAGTACAATTCAATTGACAAAACCTTCTTATACATAAAACTATTTAGTTTATGTAATGAAATTACATTAAACTAGTGACACATATTTTAACAGGGAGATGAGTTTAAAAAAAATTCTAGGTCTATATGCAAAGCTATTACTTGTTAAAGATCAAAGCATACAGTTTGGTTGACATAGCCTCTATTAGCAACGGACTGTTTACATCTAAATGCTGGCCATCTACCAAGATATACTCTCAATACTAGCTATACTATTAGATTTCATTAACTGAGTTGTGAATTTGGATAATAAAATTTATCTTCAACACGTAAACATGGAGAGGTCTCTTGTGCTTTTTGTTCTTCTGTAGACTTTGTAAATACTTTAGTGTACTGATTATGATGATCTATGCACAGGTTCACATTCATGTTACCATGTTTCTTCATATGCATGCATGGCTAAGGTAGGGCAATGCCTTATACAAAAAGCAATTAAAACTGGAACTAGAAAACAATGTAAAATTGTACTCTCCTTTTCTAGAAAGGTTGTATAAGAATTA
>CM070036.1:27948316-27973160 GCA_036250615.1 Ptychadena robeensis | reverse complement strand
AGGAATAACAATAAAACCTGATAAGACCTTTATTATGTTCAGAACTGGATAAAAAAAAGTATTATTTGTTTTTCAACATTTTTATTTTGTAGATATTTGAAAATTATAGCACTTGGGTCTAGCGACTATAGTTTGTGAACTCCAGATATGAAAGATGCCATAAAACATTAAATCCACAAAAACACACTATTATAAGTTCTACCCACCCTGAGTCTGAGGAATTGAGGGTAGCAAGGGGATTTTGATGGCATTCAACACAGGTAAGAATAAAAACCAAAAGTGTTTATTAAGTCACAATTTGCAGTAGATCAAAAGATATCCAAAGTATGGGACTATACATAAGTCCCATACGTTGGATATCTTTTCCTACCTGAAGTCTAAGATAGCAGCCTTTGTTCTAAAAATAGACTTAAATTGCTCATATGTAAAGGTATGAGGTTCTATGATGGTCCGAACACAGAGTTATCGTCTAAACCAGTGACTTAATGCTGTCATAAAACAGACAGAGTGCTCTGTACTTCCTTTACAGAAAGCCCAGCATTCTTTCTAAATACCAAAGATAAATCATGTAAAAAGTAATTTTTCATAAAAAAAAAGTAGTTAACATAGATAAATGTAATGTATTAAACAAATCTGTTTATAATCAAGTATCCTTACACAAGTATAAAATCATTTGTCCATGTCCATTACAGGTCCTTGTTATATAAATATAAAACTTTAAAACATTATGGTTATGTGAAAGTTTTTATTGAGAGCCTTACAAATGCCCACATTTTTTTCTTGCACCATTACATTAGCTGAAAGGTTGAACACCTCCCTATTTTAATGTCTAAATAATCAGAAGAAAGTAACCATCTGGTATAGTTCAAGTAATGTTAACAAGGTGTAACCTTTGCTCCTTTCTCAGTGCCTTGAAATCCCATTTATAGAGATTACGTCCACTGGCAGCTGCTTCTACTGTGTGTGTTATTATGTATATGGTGTAAGGTGCAACAAGGTCTTCAATACTGAGCAGTGTTTAGGTAGTCCAATAATGTGTTAACTGAAAATACATAGAAAATAACTTCAGCAATTGGTCATTTGAAATAATTAGCAATTGACTGAAATAAAAAAAATGCATACCTCAGTATTCTTACAGAGATATAGTTTATGGAGACAGCGTTAACACTATCCTCCCTTCACCCTGGTATACATGTGGCCAGTACATTTTTATAATGTTGTATTAATGTGCAATTAGCCATTGTGTCTTTATGTGAACAAAGTTTAGTTTTTCAGTTATAGTTATAGGGTATGTATGGGGAAATACACCAACTACTCACCAAAATGTTCCAAGGTTCCAAGCGAAGTCTTTCTTCCGTAAAGTCAAAGCATTACAATCTAGTTTTCAACCTGTGGTTTGGGACCCCCTTGGGGGTCAATTGACCATTTCACAGGGGGCAGGAAGTGGCACTTTGTGACATCACTTCTGGGGTAGTGCATCTACGGTTAGTTGGTCCTGAACAGTGGATCATCTATGTAAACTTTCCACCAATCATCAAGTTCTTTTTTTTTTCAAATTAAAGCAATGTTACAAAGTAAGATTGGCATGCTCTTTTTAACTTCTAGTCCTACTACTAAAGTATGGTTATAGGAAGTTAGTACAACAAAAGAATCTGGCATTATTACGTTTTTCTAACTCAAACCTTTTTTTCAGTTATGGAAAGAGTGGGGAAGGATCAGATTGGCATTATGTTGTTAGCTCCATAGATTCCTTTACTTCCTGGTAAAAATGTCCCACCCCCCAACAGTACAGGAACTAAATGGGACTTTATTTAACTGCAACACAGGCATGTGTATGTGCTGCAGATATTACCATATTTCCTGTTGCCCCTGGGACAGACAGAAACCTCTCTAATGCAATGCAATGCAATTTAGGTGTATATACCTAAAATCTTTTTGTTTTCTCAAAGGGTGGCCTCAGTGTCTATAGTTAAAAATTATGTTCTGCAGATTTTTTTGCAATGTTTCTTAACAGGAAATCTTGCCAATAACAGAAACTGCCTGTCAGCAGCCATGTTGTCAGCTTGCTCTATGTACACTAGAGATGGTCAAGTTTCAGCTAGGCAAGTCATGGCATCATCACCAAAATTATAGTTGTTGTACAACAAGTACAAAGTCAAGTCAAAAGTCTTCTAGGATTTGGACATAAATTGGAATTTAATATATGCAAAAACTACATTTGCTAGAGCACTTTTTTAAAATTGTTCCAACAACCATTCTCTACATCTTAAAAAATATTGATGATGATACAATATTTAGGGGCAAATAAATCATTAAGGCGTTGAACGGGATTTTAATGGAGTGCACGAGCCACACATTGACAGCAATGGGGCTTTGACAGGGCTGTCTCCACAAAACCCATCAAAACTCTTTTTCCGTCGCTCCAAGCCTCTGTCACGTTAAAGTTGACACAGCCCATTTGTGTCCACAGGAACACAAATGGAGGCTTGTGCTGACATCAGTGGAGCCCTAGCCTAAGTCAGCAATATGAAATTCATTTTATACAAAATTGGAATCATCTCCAGTGTATACATTCTTCTGCTGTTTGGTTGCCTATCAATTCTGCAAACACAAGAGGAAAATTCATAAGCTGTTTTGGAGGGAACTAACTCCGATCTGGAGGTGGCCAACCTCCTTGGGACTTTAAAGGTGAGTAAAAATTGAGGTTCCAGTCAGGAAAGTGAGGTTTACCATTTTAATTTAAAACTACTTTTCTTTAAACAAGAGGAAAAGAGTTGAACTCTCCTCCAAAACATCCCACCTGTCACCAGAATAGATGTCCCATTAAGGAAATGTTCTTCCCTACGTTGACAACTGTAAAATGGTGGATCCCCCTTTTTCTGTTCAGTCAACTTTGACAGCCACAACAGCTTTTCCAACCCTTCTTAACTCAACTCAAAACAAAAAAAACATTTTGGCTTGAGTCCTACTTTAAAGTACAACTAGCTGTAGGTTTGTTTTTGCTGCTTGTCTCAAGAACTCAGATTTAAGCAATCATATCAGCAAAGTATGATTCTTATAAAGAAAAAAACGTTTTAATACCCAGCCTGAGTGACTGATGCTATGTGCAAGAGATTTTCTCTCAATCTGTTTCATGTCAGAAGGCCAAAAGAAATATTGGCCAAACTATTAATCTGACATTAGGCCTGCTTCCTCCTAACTGCTCCATTATAAGCCTTTGTCCTGTTTCCACCGCGTCAGGAGAATTTGTAGTCAGTGCATTCTATAGGCGTTTCTATGTGAATGAAATATAGCCGATGTTAATGCTCTCAAAACACAGCACTTCAAAGAATTATCCACTAATGTTTAAAAATCTTCTGGAATATCCCTTTAGGCAGTTCAATCGATGCTCTGGACTTTCTTCAGATTCCAAAGACACCCCTGGAGGTCACCTTTTGCGCACAAAAGAAAAACAGGTGTTATGAATCAGAAAAACTTGCATTTCTAAGTAATCTCTGCTATTGCATAAATGATGTGCAACTTGTTCGGAGAGATTAAGCTTAAGAGCTGAAAAAATAACATGCAGATCAAACGGGAATCTACAGTCTGAGAGTCTGTTCCTGAAAACAGGATCCCCCCCCCAAATCATTTAGATTAATTGTTTTTGGTGGCAATCTTTTCTGAAGTCACTTGACTTTTACTTTTATCCCGAAGAAAGCCAACACTGGGCCTGTGTCACAATTGGAATGAATGTTTATTTAGCATTTTAATGATATAACATCATCTGTAAACAATCTCTATGTAATGAGAGACATACATTATTTATGAGTGTATGGTTAGTTTTCTTCCAATTTCTACCACAAATTGAGAAAGGATTCATTTTCACTTAATAAATCTAATGTTTTCCTGTTGTTCTTTCGAAAGAAAATTAGAAGAGGGTTTTTGTGTATAAATATAAAATGTAAATCAACTGTAAATCTATTGTTACCGCTCTTTTACAAAGAGTAGAACCAAACCGATCTTCATGGAGACAGCAGTACTTTAACTACTCTTATGTCTCATCAATATACAGTGAAAGGGTTATATTTGGGGTAATAACATGCTTTGGGGTTCTTAAAAGCCATTGAACTATTTTTGTTACTTATGTTAGATAATGAAAATTTAAGGTGAGTCAGAGATGGACAGTATGGACATGTTTCCACAGCATTGTGTGATCCGTCGTGACCCCCTACACTAAGTGCAGTGCTTGGTGGGGGGTCCCGACTGATTACATACACATAAACTACCTGCTCTGCAGATGCTCTGTTCTCACGGTGCTGAGCTGTTCCGCTGATCCGGGGGTTACGTAGTGCAGTGCAGAGCATCTGCCCAGCAGGCTAAGTGTATGTGATCCGTCGGGACCCCCGCCAAGCACTGCGCTTAACGTAGGGGTCACAACAGATCACAAAACGCTAAGTGCCCTAAGTGCTTCATAGTGGGTCTACCATACTACTGCTATACAGTGGACACCTAAATGAATTTGTTCCCAGGGGTGGTTGTGAGTCATGTTGGTTGTGAGTCCAGACTTTTTTTCCCATAAGCAATAAATAAGATACGCTAAAATATTTTCTGAACCTCCCGAAGTACCATTCACCTAAACTTTTCTTAATAAAAAAGGATTGTATAATTTGTGTGATTTACCAGAAAAAAAACAATAATTTTCCTGGTCTTCTCCCTAAAAAGTTAACAAAAACAAAAATGTTTGGCATTCAGGAAGAGGGGATAAAATGGAATGTTGTTTTTGTATGGAACAAGAGTTCTCTTCCAAAAGAACACCAGGAATCGTACGCTCTGGTGTCCTTTCTCTGCTTGGAAGTGTCTGTATACATTCGTAGATTGTCTATTATGACATGCTGGACTTATTGGTGAGATCAGTCACATGATCACCACTCCACCATTTCTTTACAATTTCTTTTATCTTTTTAATACATTTGTGAATACTTCCCTTATCTTTTATTTTTTCCTTCTGTCTTTTCTAGCTATTTTGGTGCAATTTTGATGCATTTTCTGAAATTAACCTCCCTAGTGCTCTGCTGAGGTCCAGATTTCAATTACTTTGAATTGTATTGGATACAGCATCACTGTATCCAGTACAATTTCTCTTTGGCACCCTCTCTCCCCTGGTGTGATGAACAAACCAGGGGAGGGAGGGTTAACTGCAAAGGGCACATCTGGGGAATCACACTGAGAACAGTTTTCTCCATAGAAACCTGTTCTCGTCCGATTTACCTTTGAATCTCCCGCCGTCTCCTAGATGTGACATCATCACATCACTCGGAGGGGGGGAGGGGTCCGCTCATCTCCAGCAGCTTGTTCAGATCGGAGATGCCGTAGCAGTGCATGGCTCCGATCTTTGCTGGACAGCTCCATCTCGCCCAGTGCAGGACTGGCAGAACAGCGCTGGACGAGATGGAGCCATAAGGAACGGTAGGTAGGGTTAAGTCCTCAAACATTTGTGTCTAATCTCAAAGTGCGGTTTACAACCAAAAAGGTTTTTGTCTTTATTATTATTATTATTATTATTATTATTGGCCATTATTTTGGTTTGGTTGTAATTCCAAAAACCTACATTTTGGTTGTATCTTTAGTTGATCTAAATTTATACCGGTTGAAACTCAAGGGCCCACTGTATATGGCTCTCCAGCCTACAATTGCCATGAACCTAAGGTGTATCTAAACATAAAATGTTTTGTTTTGTGTAAGTTTTAGATGGAATGGGGAAAAGTTTTTTTCTGGTGACCCTAACCCTAACAAAAAATTTTACTTGATCGATGTCCATTGCTAATTTCTGTTTCTAATCCTACCCTAGTCTAACCAACAAGGTTTAACCTATAGATATATTTTATTCTGTGATGACTTGGTCATTACAGAGATTCTATATTTCATAAATAAATAAAGGCAGGGCTTGGGGAGTGAGTTTCTGTGTACTTCCATCAAAGTTCTATAGAAATTTTGACATCAAAATAAAAGTGTTCACAGAGCTGAGATCAAACTGCTGACTTTTCTCATGCCAGTGAAATGACTGTACTACTCCATGTTTAGACATGGAACAGTACAGTATGGCTGTCAGTTGCACTCTCCATAGAACTTTTTCAAGGTGGAGATAAATGGTATTGAAACCTGCATGAGGGGGACAGCAATAGAGAAAGTATGGTTCAGTATTGCAGTTTGGCTTGAGTTAAACGTTAGGCTATGTTGTGAAGTGGGGAATGTGGCAAGATGTCCTGTCCCACCCCTGCCACTTCCTGCCTGATTAGGCCCAATGGGCGCGGTTAAAGACTCCATGGATGGAGATGGGATTTTTAACAGCGTCCATTTACCTCTATGGCCGCGATCGTCCGCCCGCGGTCCGCAATCCAAAACATGGTAAGGAACGTTCCAGATCACGGGCCACACCGCGTCCCTGCCGGATCACGGCTGTGGAATTTACCCCATTTAAATTATTGGTCGTGATCGCCCCCGATTATCGCACTGCAGTTAAAATCGTGTGTAATCATGGTTGATCGCTTTACTTGAAACAAGCCCTTAGATTGTCATCAGCATAGTAATTTCACTGCTCTACAGAGGTCATCATTTACATTGTCATCATGGGTGTGCTCAAAAACCTGTGTCACAGGTAAACTCTTGGGTTACAATAAACTAACATATCAGACATGGTAAAACCCCCAAATGTTTTACCGGCTTGGGATTTTTTGGGAGCTAAATATTTTGAAATTTTACTTTCTCTCCATTTATTGAATAGAAATGGTTGGCAGACCTCTATAGTGTGATGGGGGCTGCAAGTTATTCATTTGGTTAGGGAATGTATAGCAATACCAATTTCAATATTTTTGGGGTAAGAACTATATGGTTTATGCATTGAATTTATGTAAAACACTGTTTACCAAAATAGTTGTATCATCAATAAATACGTTATTATTATCATTTTAAATATATTTATCCTCTAAATATCTTAAATAAAAAGAGAACCAGTTCCATTGGCAGCCATATATGCTCATTCCATGACACTACCAACACCATGCTTCACTGATGAGGTGGTATCCTTAGGATCATGAGCAGTTCCTTCTGGTACAAGTTGATCTTGGTTGATTGTTGACTTTGACACACATACACCTACCTCCTATAGAGTGTTCTTGATCTGGCCAACTGTTGTGAAGGGTGTTTTCTTGACCAGTGAAAGCATTCTTTGTTCATCAACCACAGTTTCCATGGTCTTCTTTTGATGTTGCTAAACTCACCGATGAGCTCCTTCTTTTTATGAATCTTCCAAGCAGTTCTTTTGGCCAAGTCTAATGTTTTTTCTATGGGTTTGTTTTTATTTTTTCAGCCTAATGATGGCTTGCTTCATTGATAGTGACAGCTCTTTGGATCTAATCTTGAGAGTTGAAAGGATTCCAAATGCAAATAGCACACTTGAAATGAACTCTGGACCTTTTATCTGCACATTGCAATTAGAATAAGAATGGAACAGCTGAGAAGCCAATTGTCCTATTACTTTTGGTCCCTTAACAAGTGGGCGGCAGATATGTAAACTGTTTTAATTCCTACACCCTTCACCTGACTTGGATGTAAATACCCTCAAATAAAGCTCACAGTCTACTGTTAAAGCACATTGTGTTTGTTTCATTCCATTTCCATTGTGATGGTGTATAGAGCCAAAAATTTTAGAATTGTGTCGATGTCCCAATATTTATGAACTTGACTGTATTTATTAGTGAGGGGCAGCATAGGCATCATTCAAATTCACGGCATTCTCAAATTATTCTCCAAATATTCTAAGTAAATTTGAGATCTCCTTTCATTATAGTTTGGGAAGATCGGCAGTTGTAAAGCAATTTATTGCAATGTGTTTTGTCGCAATGACATCTAGTGGCAGCATGTGAAATTGCAGCTGAAAGTGTGAAATCACATAAGACAATTCAGAAGTAATTCTTTGCGAATTCTTTGCGAATATTGGCATTTGGACATGCAAACAATGCATGTTTTCCCCCCAAAATCTTGATTATTGGTGATTAGGAAGATATAGCACTATATTTAAGATCTTCGTGAATTCTCGAAGTGCCAACATTCACAATAAAAATTTGTAATTCAAATATTTGTGTCCTACGCTATGTAGGTATACATTCTTATTGCAAATTGCATTACTTTAGTGTTGCTGCTAACTGTTCTCCTTGTTGTTTCTACCAAGCTAACTGCGTTCCACAGAGAAACAATGCTGTACAGATTTGTTTTGAGAGGAATCAAAGAGCAAATATATCAATAGACCCCATGTATTTTCTTTCTTGATGTGTTAAAAACATATATTCGGGGGTCCAGACATATAATACTGCAAAACTTTATTGATAACACATCTATCATATGTTATATCAGTAGAAGAGAAGGACAATGGTATTCTCATATCCAGATGTGTTTTAAACTTCATCCTCTCTTTATCTAGAACTAGGATGTCCTTATTATCTACTGTCCAGTCATCTTCCACATCTACAGCTTAACTTGAAAGCTAACATTTAAAAACTCTATATATACCCAACATACCCATAAAATACAACAACCGACTTTAGAGAGAGAGTTTAAAAAGTCATTTGTATCAACTTCTTTCTAATGACCCAATTTTATGGAAAGTTTCTCAAAGAAAGGCCAATTCCAAAGTCATTTTGATGGCAAAACGTCAAAATGCATTTGTCCCTTCCAGTCATATGAAATTCAGATTTTTCAGCAAAAATACGCATTTGCAAGGAAAAGAAATACACTGCAGAAACAATGACACACATCAACCTAGGTAAGAAAAAATCAACACTCGTAAGTTTTGGAAAAAATCCAATCTATCATTTAAATAAGTACAGTTTTCAGAAACCATAAACACCAATGAGCAGGCTGGAATGGATTGGTCTGGAAGATGTCAGCCAAACAACCTATTATAACATGCCAGCACAGGAAGCATCATTTTACAAATGTCTGTAACTAAACCTAAAGATTAAGCATAAAGAAGACAAACCCCCAATAGCTAGTGGAATTGACCAGAAAGTTTAGAAATCAGGCACCAGAAATTGCTGATAATATTTAAAGGGGGGTTGGGAAATAGGACCCAATAGGTGTTGATAACATATAAAATGTAGGAGAACCAAATGCTAAACAAATAACTGATGGTAATGTTATTCACTGTTCTAAACCCAACAAACTGCTTTTCTTTTGATGACAAGGTCCTGCTTTTCTTTTGTGTAAAGGGACACTTTCAATACTTTTTACATTAGCTAAAAGAAAAGCTATACAAAAAAAACAAAACAATGAAAACACATAATTGCTGTAATGCAAAGAAGCAGAGCAAGGACAATTGCTGTAAAGAGTATACAAAAATAATGTTTGTTGATGTTCCATCTTGAAGTTTAGGTCACTAGGTTTCTCTATCGCATTTTTACTTGTCATTCTTTTTCTTGTTGTATTATGATTGTTTCTATATTATTGTATGTTATTTTATATGTATGCACTAAGCACATGTAGGGTCAGTTATGATAGTAAGGGTTATAACAGAAAGTCTGCCTCAGCCTCTGACACTTTGACTTTGTCCAGAAAAAAATATATCATAGAAGCTAAGTAAATAAATGAATGCTTTGAAAAAAAAATATAGTCGAGAAAGATAACATCCCTGGTCAGTCAGCACTCCAGTATGTGACTGATAGAAGGGAGCAGAAACTCAAAATAAATTAAAGTTCAAATCAAGTAAAACTAAACTAATAAATGAAAATAACTTCATGTGCAAGAGCAATTTTTTGTAATGTTCCCATTTTCCGAGCTATAAGATGCACTTTCTGTCTGCATCTTATATACGGAAGATGCAACCACCCGCCGTCAGGTGGTCGCACCTACGCCAGTGCCTTCACTCTCCCAGGAAGGTTAGCTGGGAGTTCATTGTTTATATTAGCAGAGCCCCACTGATATAAACAATGAAGAGCAGAGGTAGATTAAATATTTTCCGGCCATCAGAAGCTCCAAAATATAGGGTGTGTCCTATACATTAGAGCAGTGTTTCCCAAACTTTGGGGAGGGCCTCTCTGGGGGGACGCAAAGGTATTCCTGGGGGCGCAGGCTCTCATTCTTAACCTGTGTTTGAATAGGGAGGGGCTTGATAATGTCCCTTAATAGAAAAGGGGGGGCCTGCAAGGAAAGCTTGGGAACCACTGCATTAGAGGGTCGTGGTAATTAGTGGAGCTCTACAACCCAGGAAAAGCTCATAATTTTACAAATGAATCAGGTCCTAGCCAAATTAATTGACAATAAATTGTCAAGAGATGGTTAAGAAATTTGTACTAGTTAATTGCAAAGGCGCTGAATATGGTATCTTGACCCAAATTTTGGGTGATGTAGAAGAGAGGGGTTATGGGAACATTACAAAAAATTGCTCTTGCACATGAAGTTATTTTCATTTATTAGTTTAGTTTTACTTGATTTGAACTTTAATTCTATCAATCTATCAATCACATACTGGAGTGCTGACTGACCAGGGATGTTATCTTTCTCGACTATATTTTTTTTTCTCCAAGCATTCATTTATTTTCTTAGCTTCTATGATATATTTTTTCTGGACAAAGTCAAAGTGTGAGAGGCTGAGGCAGACTTTCTGTTATAACCCTTACTATCATAACTGACCCTACATGTGCTTAGTGCATACATATAAAATAACATACAATAATATAGAAACAATCATAATACAACAAGAAAAAGAATGACAAGTAAAAATGCGATAGAGAAACCTAGTGACCTAAAGATGGAACATCAACAAACATTATTTTTGTATGCTCTTTACAGCAATTGTCCTTGCTCTGCTTCTTTGCATTACAGCAATTATGTGTTTTCATTGGGGTTTTTTTGTATAGCTTTTCTTTTAGCTAATGTAAAAAGTTTTGAAAGTGTCCCTTTACACAAAAGAAATGCAGGACCTTGTCATCAAAAGAAAAGCAGTTTGTTGGGTTTAGAACAGTGAATAACATTACCATCAGTAGCATGACCACATTTTATTATTACTTATTTTACATATATATATATATATACAACAAATGCTAAACATTAGTAATAATTTATCATTATGATTTAAATGTATATATTAATATAACACAGACCTGTTTTAGTAATCAAGCTGTGATAGACAATTGCTATTCTTTTCCTTCTTACCTCTTTTTTTTATTAGGTTTGTTCAGTAGTTGGAAAGTGTACTGGGGAACACTTCATTTGGCCAACGAATGCGCACTATTCTCCTGTTGGGTTAGATTCAAAATAAAAAGAGCAGTTGTCAAGTGATTGCTGTGAATCCCCCACAAACACCCCCATGTTGTTCCTATGGACAACCACCCAGCATACACAACAGACTTGATAAAGTACCTTGTAAACACTACCCTTGTAATATTGGGTTTTGGTGTTTGGTGTGTCGTTATATCTTTAAAAAGAAAGGGGTTTCTCCAGGAAAATTTACTCTAAATCTATGTACTACTATATTTGTTTTAAAAAACAAATGTTTTGCTGGGTATTTGCTTTGCCCCTGCTGTGCTTTGGAAACCCCTCTGACTCCAGGAAAGATGAGCTGCAAGATGAACACTAAGACACAATGTGAATTGCACTGATATATATTATTGGGTCTCTGCACTACGTTTGCAACACAATATAGTCCTTAATGGCTGCCATGCACCACCTACCTAACTATCCTCTACCACACATCGTGGCTTCTCCTGGCCATTGTGCCAATATCTTAGCTTGGACATACTGCAGCTCTAGTTTCAGTTCTGTTCCATTCAGTGAATCCTATATCTCCAGCCAGTGTCTTTCAATGACACCGTAAATCAATGGCTCCCAAACTGGGGGGGGGGCTGGGGGTGCGAAGGTATTCCAGGGTTTAACCTGTGTTTGAATAGCGAGGGAGGGGGGCTTGATAATGTTCCTAAATAGAAAAGGGGGGCCCTGCTTGGAAAGTTTGGGGATGCGCATGGCCAGCTTGTAGAACTGGCTTCTAGAAATGGAAAACACCAAGTGGGGTGACAACGCACCACATCAGTTGTCTATCACAACATATAGGGAACCAATACCAATGACCTGTGTTTCACAAGCTGGTAAGAAAAACTAATGGTGAGAGCAGTTAGGGGGTTACCATATTTTGAATCATTGAAAGAAATCCATAATATTTTAGTCAAAAATGTCTACAATTCAAGATGATTTTCCTTAAAAGTAGTTTATATAATTTCTATATGTTATATTTCACATCACATGACCACATAGGCTCACTTTCTGATCCCTTGTCCTAAGTGTTAGGGGTGCTCATTCCTTCTAGTGTTACAAATAGCCCCTATCCATATCATAGTCACGTTCGCTAAGCTGTTTGGACTGCATGTAAATGTGAAGAAAAATGTAGATGTAGACATGAGAAATAGATGGGAATGAAGCACATACATGTTTATTTTCTGCTTCTGTTTTTCTTTTTATATTTTAAAAGCATACTAACTGCACAGTATAAAATACCAGTTTGATGAATATTTTGAAAAAATTTTACCTCTCTACTACAGATCTTGTAATATTAAAGAAGGAACACAATGAAAGACAGACCAACATTGTGGGTTACGCAGTAGCAGATGGCCATGGGTCACTGGATTATTCATGGATATTCAGATGAGGTCTGACATGTGGGTAGCCTGAATGAGACCTAAGTCCTCCAATCTAGTTTACTTATCCCTCATACATGTTTATATTTTTTATTGCCTTTGGCTGAAAATAATTTTACCTGCCAGCCTAAATAATACATCGTAATAAATAACCTTACTGAAAACAATAGTGCAATTAAACATACTATATACACATTTAAATCTGTATGTAGCCCCAGTGGTACTGATCCCCAGCAAACATTGACTTCCAAATGATCAGCAGTCTAAACATTCGTACATGTCAATAAGAGCCCAGGAGCATCCAATCCCAGAAGTTTTTAATTTTAAAGTGTTTTAAAAGAGGAACTTTAGTAAACCAGAATTGGTTTACTAAATAATAAAATAAGAAGAAATGTGGGGGGGTATCCCAAAAATCTGGGTGGGTAAAAACATCAGACTAGGCTTCAATCTTTTCTTAATCTTGGTGTTAAAGAGGATGTATACTCAAAATCTAAAAAAATTATACATATGTAAAATTAAAGTTTGACTTACCTCTGAGCTGGTATCATGGTGGCATAGCACTCCACAATCCCAAAAAAATATACTTATCTGCTGTTGCCTGGTATTATATGAGAGATTCCATATTTATTCGCCAAGCTTCTGGGGGCTAACTCTGGGTGCAATATCATGAGTAGCCACTGGGGGCATTTATAATGGTTTTATATTAGAAAATACTTTCCATTCAGTTTAATGGAGAGCGAGATTAAAGATTTACCTGTCTATCTCTGCGGTTAGTACCGGGGGAACCGCAGCAGCTTGTCATCAGAGCCAGGTAGAGAGGAGGGGCTGCAAGGGATCTTGTTAAATGACTCCTTGTGGATTTTTGTTGTTTTTTATGCATTCCACCATATTATGGCCACGTCTAGTGCCATTCATGATCAATTTTTGGTGGTAGGTCAGCTTTAACATTCCAATTAACCAGAATATCTTTTGTGTAGGGACCGAAACAAGTTACTTCTTCCACTTTCCAGCAATCAACATTCAATACCTACCAACATTAAAGGTGTCTGCTTTCTTCCTCCAAAGTACAGAAGAGAGAGACAAATCTTGTATAGTGACATCTTCACCGATGGGCAGACCTATATACCAGAATTCATCACTGGGCCCTTCCAAGCCTGATAATTGGATACGTCATTAAACATTCATAAGTCAAAATGGTACCTCTGATGACCACCTTGCTGGGGCAAGCTCAAACAACAAGAAAAAACTATGCTATGTGATATGGGGTACATATTGGTAGTGGTATTGGTACTGTGAAACAGAATAATACAACCTTTATATCCTCTAGGTGAGCCAAGGCTGCACTTTACTAGTAATTACTAATAATGGAACCTAACATTATGTATAACCCTAACATGTGCATTCATGTGCAAAGTGTGCAAAATGTGCAATACATTTGTACATTTGGGCTTATTAGCAGTTTTTTAATGCCGCATTAACACGGTGGACAAAGTACAAATCCTATTAAAAAGTAAACACAAGCGCACTACAATGTTTTTTGTAAAAAGAGTTAAATTTTTACCTCCGCATCTGGCTTGGGGTATCATCAAAAGCAGTCGCCCTGTGCTACACTAAAGATTACCTTCCTGATCCAGATAAGCTGGCAAAATCCTCCAGAGATGTCCATCCTACTCCTGTGTCCTGGCTGTATGTCCCTGGTGTCATTGATGGCGGCAGTGACGTGTTGATGCCTGCGGTATTCTCCAGTAATTCCCATCCGGCAGAGGTGTCCCCAGTACTCACATCAAAGACACCAGGGATGTGCTGCAGGGACGTGGTCGGGAGAGAAATATAAACAGTGTACATTGTAATCTGTTTACATTTTCTTTATTGCTATGGAGGCTAACTAGCAGTTTTTGCAGCCATTTATTGCCTTTTTTTCCAATATACAACCTCATTTAAAAACAGACAAGGCAAAGTGGAAAAAAAAACCCATAGCAACAAATTATAAAAAAAGAATTGAATTTATTTTGACCTCTTTAACCTAAAGATGATGAAATCTGATTTCAGTTTGTATGCTGTACTATTCATCAAATGTGCTCTCTAATGCTGCCTCCACTACCTGAGGATATTTGATTCAACTGTCCGAATAATATGGCAATCTACGAGGTGTTTGCCTTTGAGAAACTAAGTTGCGACAGGTATTTTAATCTTCCCGCTTATGAAAAATGCATACAGCCGGTGTGCGGTTCTTCTTATGTATCATACATTTTTCATATACCCCGGCATTAAGAGAGTGGGCCAGTCACGCTGTTGCTGAGTGTCCGTCACCTTACCACATTATACAGTTGCTGGACAACACTCACATTATGAGGAAAAGCTTTATTCAAACCAGTGTGGCATTTTTCTTGATTTGGTCTGCGTAGCAGGGCCGTGGCCTGTTCTTTGACTTGGACTCCAATATTTAATTCTACACATTTTTCTTTTTCTTGCTGTAAAGCCCGATAAACATCTTTGATGGAGCAGTGCATTGTACCATTGGGATAAAACCATATATTTTAGAAGAATAAGCCATGAATCCCCTCATTCCAGTTAGGAGTGTTGCAGAGCATTTCATTCTAAGGAAGAGCGATATTTGCCAAGACAAATCTTTCCCGGAGAACGTGTCGGATTTTAATGATGCCGCGCTAAAGATATCTACATTTACATTTTTATCTCGCACCTCTCCGGCTGTCATTCTAAAGCGCCGTGCAAAATGTGCATTTTGAATGACAAAATCAGATGCTAAAATGTAAGCAAATCAAATAAATGTGAAGATCATATTTGTAAATTCAACATCAGTATTCCTGATCTGCCGGAATAGATATGTACGTTTCTATACCCATCAAACACTTAATAAAGGATGGCTCCTCTAGGCAATTTGCAAAGTATATTTTCATCTAGATGTATGTCACTGTAAATCAGGGATCTTCAGCTCACACTTCTTCTAAACAAGTATACCATAATCTTAGCTGGCCCGCTTTACCTTAAAGCTTCATAAATCTCTCACATTGCTTTTCTCTGTCAGGTAGCTTACATTACACACTGAAAACACATCTTTCTCTGCATATGTCACTTATGTTTTGGCACAGATTAAGATGTTGGCTGCAATCAGCTGAATTGAGAATTAATTTTGAAAATATGATGAATTATGTTAATGTAGATTTTACATAGTGTAGGGGTAAACAGCAAAGGAGGTGACAAGGAGAGATGATTGTATGTGTACAGTATGCAGACATAGGGGATGAAGAGTGTGCATCGGTAATGGGGCCCATGATGATGGGGGGAAAGTTCTACTTCCATTTTCATGGCAGCTTTACCGCATCATAAAGCTGTCTTATGAAGCAACATAAAAGCAGAACAAAACCCCATCATTAAATCCTCACTGAAGCTTTTGAATTCAAAAGTAATCTTTAGTATCTCACAATAAATTTTACCTGGTGATGCTGGCATGAGAGTCGTTTTCTATGCTCTGTCCTTGTCATCATACTACCCTCCCATGGTGTTACTATGGGACTCTTCCAAAGGAAAGTAATGATGAATATTTGACACTAGACTTTTGCAGGCATGGCCTATTGCCATGGGCATAAAAAAAACTCCCATCAATAGAATGTATGCATGGAGAACAAATGGAGGAAATGGACAAGATGGGGCAAGACATGACTATAAATGGGGTGTAAGGAATCAGAAAAGCCAACACAGTTGTGAAAAAGAGTCAGATGATACTTATTTTAATTATTACTATGATTATTACTATGATTATTGTTAACTTTTTCATTTATATAATACCAACATATTACGCAGCACTGTACATTAATTATTGCATTTATGATACATAGTGCTTAGCCTCCCTAGCGCTCTGCTGAGGTCCAGATTTCTGTACCAAAAGCACACAATAGACTTTTTATAATAGAACACATAGTGATTGGAAGGTTTAAAAGGTCCTCATACTACATGGTTTTGGTAGCAAAAAAGTTGGTTGTACAAAAGTTGTATGGTAAGATTGTAAGGTGTATGGGGGCCCATAGGCAATATACTACTAACTATGTACTCTGACGTGGTACATTTCTACAGCTCCTTCTATAAACGTAACTTTACGCATCTGCATTAGTTGCATGAAACTACCACCATTTAACCAAATATTAATATTTATAAGACTAAACCATTTATTTAATGGAAAAGAACATGCTCTGCTTTTAAGAGTCATGAATATCATAAGTGATATTTGCCAGCATGCATAGAATGGTCACATCTGTGGTTGAGGGTAAACAATGTGCCTGGACTTATGTTAATGAGAAGAATTTTACAGCATCTTGGTGCAGGAAGTGGATGATGACGTAACAGAGAATGTTCTGTCCTTCTGAAGGGTATGTGTATTATTATAAATACCTAAAACAATATGTCTACCCAGAAATGTGGGTTTTTATTTCATTTAACACGTTATATCTATTTAGGAATGTCTTTATCAAAAGCTTTACCAAAAAGTGAGGAAAACATTTAAATTAGGGAGACATACAACATGAAAAAGCTACACAGCAAGGTTATCCATGGACAAAAGAGTGTAGGTAAGCTTTTAAGGGTAGGTTCATACCTGTCAACACTCCCGTTTTGGTTGGGAAAGTCACTTTTTATATATGGCTTTCCCTGCCAAATCCAGATTTCAAGAATTCATGGACTTTTCCAAGATTCTTGAAGTCGTGCTAATTTAGCAGGGAGAGGGCATTACTCTCCCTGCTAGTGTCCCACCCCGCACATTGTCAGCACACGTGGGGTGGGACATTAGCAGGGAGAGTAACGCAGCCGAGAGGTAAACCCGGGTCAGGAAGTGACGTCACTGACGTCACTTCCACTACTTGGAACACGGAAGAACCACGATCCGCATACTGGAAGTGATGTCACTTCCTGTACGTCCCCCCTTTTTTTTAAGTTGACAGCTATGGGTAGGTTATGGGTGAGATGTAGATGAAGGGGGTTCAGATGGGACATGGGTGGAGAGAAGCAAGCAGGTAAGATGTGGGTAAAGGGTTCAGATGTGCTCTACTCTCCTCCTTTATAATAATTAGACCTGGACTCTGTATTTTACACTCCTGACCCCTGCATTCTTATTTCACCTGATCTCTGTATTCTATAATATATATTAGATACACCTGAACTCACTAATATATATTCATGACCCCTGCACTAAACTTTCTGCTGACCTCTGAAATTTGCAGTATATATTAGTGACACCAGAACTCCTAATACTCCTAAATACTCCTGACCCCTGCATTATACTTTCTCTTGACCTCTGAAATTTGCATTATATACTAGTTACACCAGAACCCCTAATACTCCTAAATACTCCTGACCCCTGCACTATACTTTCTCTTGACCTGTGCATTGTGCATTACATACTAGTTACACCTGAATTAAGTTGTATATACTCCTAAACCTGCACTCCAGATCTTGGTACTCTGCAGCATGAACTTGCTAACTTTTAAATCAGTAATTTACCTTTAACTTCTTTATTCTGTGTTATATACCAGTTAAAGTAGACCTCACTATTATATATTCATGTACCTTGCACTATACTTTCTCCTGACCTCTGAAATTTGTATTATGTAGTAGTTATACCTGACCTCACTATTATATACTCATGACCCCTACACACTACTTTCTTTTGACTAGTTATAGTGCAGTTACCCCTTCAGTTACCCCTCCACTATACCATTAAAAATCTTCATTTCATACTAATGACACCTAAATTCACTATTATATACTCCTGATACATACTAGTTACACCTTAATTAAGCTTTATATACTCTTGACCCCTGCACTCTACTTTCTCCTGACCTCAGTACTCCGCAATATGAACTTGCTACATATACTCCTGACCCCTGTACTATATTTTTTCCTTACATCTGTATTCTGCATCATATACTAGTTACACCTGAACTCACTATTATATATTCCTGGCCTTGCACTATAATTTCTTCTGACATCTGTATTCCATACTGGTTAGACCTGAATAAGGCTTTATATACTCTTGACCCCTGCACTATACTTGCTCCTAACTTAAGAACTTTGCATTGTATACTTCTTAGTTCTGTGCATGGCATACCAATGAAACCTGAACTTAGTATTTTATACCACTAAATTCTACAATACTACCACCTAGACTCTACAATATATGTACTACAACACTGCATTACTGACTAATAAACATTGTACAAACTATGGAAAACAGAAAAAAAATTGAAAATGCATCTTTAGATTATTCAGTGATTATTCAGGTGCCCAACCTGCTGCATGAGGGGCACATATGGCCCTTTGGGCATTGTTAAGCACCCCCTTGTTTCTGCACTTGCGGCCCCAGAAAACCATAGAAACTCACCTGTCCACCCGATCCTGCGGAAATGTGAGTGCCAACTATTCAACCAACGATTGATAGGGGCACAAAACTTTTGAATTAAAGATTGTGTGCCACATATATAGCATTAAAGGTCAAAGGCTTTGATGATATCTATGAGGCACATAACCTTTGAGGATATATATGACACAAACTGTGCATTACCATACTACAGTGTTCCATAATGCTTGAAGTGTATTTTAAAACAAGTTTTCTTATAAAAAAAAATAAAAACAATGTCTTCTAGCTATGTCTGCTGTCAATTTTTCATTAAAAATATTTCTACATTCAGCATAGATGGAAAATGTTATGTGCGGCCCTTTAGTCATGCGGAGGCCCTCCTTATCAACTCAGTTGCCCACCACTGAGTTAGCACATAGGGTGTGACACTTCTTCATAACAATCAAGGTCCTGACTATACCAACTAGAAGACTGCAAGACACATCCACTTGACTGTCTGAGGAGTCAAAGCAATTAGAAGAGGTCAGGCTCTTATCCTTCTGTGACATGGTAGGGGGCATGTATGGGAACAGTATGCTATAGACCTCAATATTGAATTTCAGTCATCTTGCTCATTGTAGCCATTAATGAAAACATGACACCAGCAGAGTTGGTATTGCCAGTTGAATGAGTTATACACCATGAAATATAAAACCAATAACACTCTGTGCCCCCTGCCTATCCTGTAAAATAGTTTGTGCAATGTGCTCAGTTCCATTCCGCCCACTTACATCACATGGGTACTACTTGTGAAATTCAGCATAATCATTCTTATAGCCTCGGTGTACCATATGAACTATAGTGTATGACATACTGGGTGCTGGTGCCCTTACATAGAAGTCTGTAGACATAATTAATGCTAAGGTCTTGGCAGCATGCAGAGTGACTTCACAGGAAGTGGAAAAACAATCACACAACCACAAGTTCAATACGGGGTCCACAAATACATTATACAATCAGAGTTTACACTACTGTGCTGGAAGATTTGAGTATCGTAATTATGTCATATCAGAAGCAGATGTAGTAATGCACCACTAATGCACAGCAAGACATGCTTGGTATTTAGTGATTTTATGTTTTAGAAGTGTGTCGTATGGCTTGAAAAGAGCAGACAAATTAAATCTGATCTATGGCGTTGATTATATAATTCACTTTATTTTCAATCAGAACATTTGTTTTTATCATAGATCTCATGCATATACCATTCTAAGTGATTTACGTCCCTCCAGCAGCCTTATGTCCTCTTACATGATCAGCTGGGTTGAGAATGTTCCATGTACTAATTACCATGACATCATTTTTGTAGTCCTCATATTTTAATTTGCTTTGGACAGAGTGGAGAAAGTCTTGACAGATAATAACCCCCTCTGCTTGGCCTGCTGACCACTGTTGCTGGGGCAGAAAGTGATGGAAAATCTACACAATTTACAGTTGTCACTGGAGAATCTTCTAATTCACACATATGTTCTAGTGACAGTCTCTGCCATGTCTCTTCCATGTTCTTTATACCCATATAACATAGTTTTTCTGAATGGACAGAGCTAGACATTATGTATTTTGTGTTTCTTGACTTTTCCTGCGTTAGGCTATGTTTAGATGGCGTTAATCACCAGAGCATCCCATACATGTGCATGACTTCCCGCCCAACCTGTTCACACAGCTTTCATTAGGTCCACGGGCCGAGCAGACAGCGAGGGCTGAGGTACTGCCCTGCTGAAAGCCTTGTGAACAGGTGGGGCGGGAAGTCATGCATATGTATGACATGCGCCAAAATCCCCTTCAAGGCATGCAATTAATGCAGGGGGTATCGGCACATCACTAAATGCTGTCCAGACATAGCCTCATGAATCTGGCTTTTTCTTGACTATAAAACGTTAAGGTACTTTTTGTTTTCTAAGCTCATATGATTCAAAGATACTTGCTTATCCATGCTGTTTTAATCTAAATCAAATAGGTCAAATAAGCCAATTGAACTTGGAGAACAGCATGGGAGGGACACTCAGTTTTAGGTTTTGTATGCAAAAAGCTCAGGTATACTTCAACATGTGTTGATCTTGAAAATTCAAATCTCTAATTTTTATTGCGAATATCAGCACTTTGAGTATTCACAAAGATCTCAAATATAGTGCTATATCATTGTAGTCCTAAATATAAGAGATTTTGGATTAGTAGTGTTAATCACGAATTTGTGAAATATTATTGCGAAAATCTTTTTCACAATTAAGGTTGTAATAACTGGAGATCACAAATTCTCGAACTATATTAGGCAAAAAATTTAAGATATTTTGCAAATACGAATATTGCCTATGCTGCTCATCACTATTCAACATAGGATGTTTTAGTTAAGAACACACCATCAATGTCCCTTTTCAAAGAAATACATAAAAAAGAGAATGGTCAGGGGGTATCAGATGTACCTTCTGCTTGCCATAAAGAAGCAGCGTAGACATTGTGGCAATCATCCTACCTGGGGCTGCCAATATTTACAACAGAGGGGGTCTGGGGTAGCACGGTGGCTCCGGTGGTTAGCCCTCTGACCATGCAGTCCTAGGTTCAAATCCTGGCCTTGGCACTATATGCAAGGAGTTTGTATGTTCTCCCTGTGCCTGTGTGGGTTTCCTCCAGGTACTCTGGTTTCCTCCCACCAAAGATATGCAGTAGGTTAATTGACTTCCCCAAATAAAGATTCTCCTCTGTTAGATACATGTTACCATTGACTGTGTTAGTTACATATACATGACTATGTTAGGGACATTAGATTGTGAGCTCCTCTGAGAGACAGCTAGTGATATCACTATATACTGTATGCTCTGTGAAGTGCTGCATAATATGTTTGTGCTATATAAGTACAAGATAATAATAATAATAAAAACAACAGAGGGGGTCATAGTCAAAACTCTATATGGAATCTGTTAAGGTTGCTCAGCACTAATATGCTTTAGGAAACAACAACAACAGAGCTGATTCCAAAAAGAAAAAAAACTAATATTTATGCACACATCAATACTGCCCTGCCACAGCAGTCATTTGTGGAGTATGTGTTGGCTTGAAAGTCAGAAGCAAGTAATACATTAGCAGGTTATCTGTGGAGAATGTCCAGAATGACCTTTCTCTGAACATCTTAACTGATAGCTTTTCAGGCACTGATTCTAGATAATTGTTCAAGTCTTGTAGCTTGAACACGTTTTTTTATAGCTGTTTTCATCAGATTCTGCATCAGCCATCTCATCCTTGACTATTCGCTGTGCTCCTCCCCTCTTCAGCTCATAGCAGAGACTTCCTCCTGAATATATTGCTATATCTGTAATACAGCATCTCTTATTTCTTTCTATTTAAGGGTACCATGTAAGCAGAGATTTTGTAATTAAGATTGTTGGTGGCCAGGCCAATCTCCATAGCAAAAAGGGTTAGGAAGGATTAGAATCTGTGCAGGGTTTCATTTAATTTCTGGAGAGATTTATCCTCATTTAGTCAGAAAGGGGACTCCAACAGTGACACTGGCAACAACAAAACAATTGAATAAGACACTATCCCTTCCCTACTCTACTAAAGGATTTGTTTTCCATTGAAGTCTTGGTCAGTACTGGAGAGATTCCGCTCAATGACGGTTACGGTGATATAGGGTCAACAAAAGGAAAATTTTCAGCATTGTGGCTGGAAAGCAACAGTAACATCAAGAACATTTGAATTGAGTAAAATGTATAAATAAATGATGCCAAGAACACAGGCTTTAAGAATAAGAACAAGGACAGAGGCGCACAACCTAGTACAACAAAGTAAGATACTGTAAGTGGTTTAATAATATGGAATGGAATAAAATAAAAAAAACAAAACAACAGACAAGATACTCACATTAAAGCAGGTTGACCTCCTTTAATGTGAGTATATTGTCTTTTGTTTTGTGGGGGGCCACACTCCTCCATTTTGCGAGCTGCACACCTACACGCAACTTAAACATGCGTCCCTTATATTGACCCAATATTACTCTGTGATCTTTGCTCAGGCCCCATACACCCACTGAGGGCCCTTCTGGCCACTGAAATCACTGTAACTGGGTAATCACAGCTGAAGATTGTGTGCAACTATTTATTATCTTTCTTAAAGAATAAGAACCCCAAACTTACAACATATAGTTTCAACCCTGATCTTAATCTGGATAATCAGTCTCAATTAACAAGCTGTTAATGTATAATGTTTTACTGAATATTGCTCTTCTTTTCCTTGGAGATTGACAGCCTAAAACCAACCATGGAACCACTACAGATGCTTCAATGGATGGTCATTAGCCGGCCTGTACCACCGCCATACATGTTGTATGGGTTGTAGTGATTGCATTACTACAGACCATTTATGTTTTTTATAGGCTTTGGATGGTTATAAATGCAGGCTTTTTGGTGAGGTGGGAGCTGCAAATCTTAATTTATTGATACTAAAAACAGAAATATAAACATCAGTGGCCAACAACTCGAGAGCTGCAACTGGCCGCAAAACATTAAAGTTGGCCATAGATGTTACGATTTAGTGGGAGACTGAAGGGAAACACTTGAATCTCACATGGAGCGATTGATCCCAGTGACTTAAAAAAAGATCGAGCAGACATGTCAGTTTTTCCCTGGTTAATCACAATAATTTGGATGTGGGAGATTTTTGCACGATCGATCGTCGTGCACGTTCGCTGGAACCAATCCTGCAGGACTGCAGCTGCCCGTTGATCTACGCTGATCTACACATCTTTGTTTAGCATATGATCTACACATCTTTGCTTAACATATATAACATATGATCATATGGGGCAGCAGAGCTTACCATTCTAGCAAAATGTAAATGTATCAGGGAGAAGTACAAAAATAGAGAAAACATGAACTTTTATGTTTTATACCT
Organism: Ptychadena robeensis; assembly: GCA_036250615.1. Classification (NCBI taxonomy): domain Eukaryota; kingdom Metazoa; phylum Chordata; class Amphibia; order Anura; family Ptychadenidae; genus Ptychadena; species Ptychadena robeensis. Next base: position 27,949,214 of record CM070036.1, on the reverse strand, counting down.
AAAGATGGCCATAGACGTCACGATTTAGTGAGCAATTTTCACACAATTGATTGGCATGCCCGTTCAAGGTGATCCTGCAGGAATAAAAGCTGCCCACATGGAGTGATTGATCCCATTCATTAACAAAAAGCGATCAAAATTATTAAACGGAAATCTATGTGCAGAGTGGTGCACATCGATTCACAGTCCAATCGATGGACATTTGAGCACAGTGTGATGACGTCATCACACCCCACTCAAGCATCTGTCGATCTAACACAAATCTGCATGTCTATATCCAGCTTAACACTTCTGCTACAGGAAAATATCAATTGATGTGCCAGAAATCCAATATGTTTCTGTTTGAGGTAACAACACAGTACTCTCACACTGGCAATTCCAAGTATTATTGTCAGTCCTGCATGTTGGGCTATAGAGTTACCATAACCATTGCCATGCATCAATTAATTGATTTCCCATTCCAAAAATGCAGCTGGATTGTGAAGCTGCCTACAAACGTTTGTATGGAAAGGGCTCTTGGGAGACGCAGTTCCGGGGGCTTGCCTTCATTAATGGGATTTACCAGCAGTTATTCCTCACTACATTAACAAGGTAACAGGGGGATTCTAGATAGGAGGTTTGAGGGTAATTTGAGAAATGCCCAGGCACACCCTGTAAGTTAAACCAAACAACAATTTGAATATAAAAACGCATACCCTAGCCAAAGCAATCCTTCACTAAGTTCTGGAGATGGTCGAATTTTTAGACTTTCTTACTTTGTGAGCTGATTGCAAAGCCGCTGAAAATGGTATCATCACCAAAATTGCTGGAGATGTAGAGAAAGGTTGTGGAAACATTTCAAAAAAAGAAGTTATGCTCTAGCACATGTAGTTTTTGCATAAATTAAGTTCAAATTCTT
>CM070036.1:27904997-27915389 GCA_036250615.1 Ptychadena robeensis | reverse complement strand
ATTTCTTGGCCCAGTCTTGACGTTTCAGCTTGTGTGTCTTGTTCAGTGGTGGTCGTCATTTCAGCCTTTCTGACCTTGGCCATGTCTCTGAGTATTTTGCGCCTTTGTTGTTCCACACGCTTCTTGCGACCCTGTTGACTATTTTGAATGAAACGCTTGACTGTTCAATGATTACGCTTCAGAAGCTTTGCAATTTTAAGAGTGCTGCATCCCTCTGCAAGATATCTCACTATTTTTGACTTTTCTAAGCCTGTCAAGTCCTTCTTTTGACCCATTTTGCCAAAGGAAAGGAAGTTGCCTAATAATTATGCACACCTAATATAGGGTGTTGATGTCATTAGACCACACCCCTTCTCATTACAGAGATGCACATCACCTAATATGCTTAATTGGTAGTAGGCTTTCGAGCCTATACAGCTTGGAGTAAGACAACATGCATAAAGAGGATGATGTGGTCAAAATAATCATTTGCCTAATAACTCTGCACTCCCTGTAGTTGTGGTTGTTTAAAAGAATGCTCAGGCACCCAATGTTTTGTGACAACCCTGTCACTTCTTCAGGATGAGGTAGTTGTGCATGTCTCCATGATGGGTTTTGATAACCCCTCCAGGGGGACGATTTTGCATGCAGGTGAGTTATCATGACCAGGGATACCATATACAATACCTCATCCTGAAGAAGCAACAGAGTTGTCACAAAAAGCATTGATGTTTATGTCTTATACTTGTCTTCAATTATGTAATACAATATCAAACAAAGTTGGTGCCTCAAACAAATGTAATAATTACTTCATAGATACTGGTACTCCCAGGTATAGCTCACACTCATAGATATCATAGAAACGTTATTTTCCTCATGTGTTCTTTCTTTTTGGCAGTTACATTATCATAGGAGCATTTCAAATAGAAGAATCCCTGTATGTCTTCCAGACAGAATATTACTTTTTTTGAATTTGGACTATTGTATGGCCTAGTAACACATGAAAATACTTTACTTCTATTTGTAAATAAATGCAGTGATTCTAACATTTATCCTTACATTGATTTTGCCCTATGGTCAACCCCCTTAATAAATGGTTTTGGCTGCTTGACGCTCCACCCTCCTGATGACATGGGGATCCGTTTGTGCCGATTTGTGTGAGATTCACAGTGTGCAGTTTGTACCATTAGCGTAGTTGCACAGTTTCTCAGATTGTATTTGGAGTTCTCCGATTGATTTTACTCATTGCCTGGAGTTGCTCTCTAGATCAAGTACATGAACTGTGCTATGTCAGTAGAAGTGAAGTTTCAAGAGCTGCCTTGAAGAAACAAGAGTGCCTATGTAAAACCTCTTGTATTTATTTTAAGATGTTTGTGATGTTAGAGTATCTTCAATAAACTTGGATTTTATTTGAAGTGATGAGCGTGGCACCTAACATCTTTTTTTATGGTTTTTCTGAACACGTTTGTACAAATGCCCCCAGGAGCTTCACCTTGGATCTTCCAGGAAAGATTTGATTTTGTGACTAGGCAAAAAGAAAATTTTAATTACTCCGTTTACACTACCGATATAGAATCAACGGAATGGTAATGATAATAATTATAGGAAGTTCACACGAGTACTTATTGCATTCATCACAGCGTGTCACTGGAAGATAAAATATATTCAGGGCAACTTTACCATACCTGTGAAAGTTGTTAAAACACTGTAGCAAGAACATAAACCTAACTTCCCATTTTCTGTACTACCTGCTGATTGTACTTATAAATTATACATCAAACATTATCCTTTGCTTGAACTTTTGTCAGACTTTCAGATACTGTTTCCATGCCCGAAATACACAAAGAAAAACATGGTCAACCTAAATAAATCATAGAAATACATTTATAAATCTAAATAAGTCCTTGTATTTCAGCTTATTTACAAACCTGTAGCGCTTTAGTTCCATAAAATGGTTCCATACAGGGAGCCTGTCCACTCAAAGTCTATTTGTTTGTACAACCTTAAATGGAAGTTTCTATTGTGTTACCTCAGGCTGCACGACAGAATTAGAGATGGTAAAATTTTTCGACTAGCTGATTTTGTGAGCTGATTGCAAAGCCTCTGAAAATGGTATCATCCCCAAAATTGCTGAAGATGTAGAGAAGGGATGTGGGAACGTTTAAAAAAAAAAAGTTTTGCTCTTGCAAATGAATTTTCTGCATAAATTAAGTTTAAAAACAAATTCAGATTTTTCGAAATTTTGACATGACGTTGAACTTAATTTGTGCAAAAACTATTCGTGCTAAGGACATACTTTGTTTTGTAGTATACCCCCAACTCTTTTGTACATCTCCAGCTTGGTGATGATACCATGTTCAGGGGCTTTGCAATTAACTTAAAATCGTTGAAATGGTCACATTTCCGAAAACCAATTCGACCATCTCTAGACAGAATGATAGATTCCATACCAATTTATTCTTTATGATAAAATGAAATACAATCTTGTAAAGTCTTAAATTAGTTCTGCTACCTGTGTGTATTTCTTCTAAACACTTGGCATTCTAACCTCACATCCTGCGCCTTTCCATGTCTCACCTACATCACTTCCAGATTAACCAGCATTACATTGCGCAATTGTGTCTTGAAAGATAATGGCCATTGCTGCATATTTGAACCCGTGACTGAAGATAATTCAGCTCTCTTTAACCTTCTGAGCGTTCTCCCCGAATTAACTCGGGCTGAGTTTCATCATGAAACTCAGCCCGAGTTAGCCGGAGGAACGCCCGAGGTCTCGCCGTATTCTGACGGCGGTCGGGAGCATCGGCATGTATGCCGATGCTTCCGGGTCCGCCCCCGATCGCGTCACCGGTGACGCGAAGGGGGCGGGGGTAGGCGGCACCATAGACCTCCGTCAAACTGGAGGGGCGTCGCTTTCTGTCAGCAGAAGTCCGGCGTCTCCAGCGACGCCGGACTTTTGTTTACATCCCTGAGCTGAGCTGGCAATCACGGCGGAGCACATTGTGCTCCGCCGCGATTGCCCGTGGCACGGTTATAAAAAAAACGTGCCATGTGGCAAACGCTCAGAGGGTTAATGAAATGTTCTCATATAGATTCAGGTTCTATATCTCATTGGAGAGTATGGCAATGTCACCTCCAAGCCTCCAAGCATAGAATGTAAAGTAAGTAAATGTTGTTAACTGCCCCCCATGCTTTATTTTACACTTTGAAAAGTGTAGTGGCATAGGGGTTGTTAAAAAATTAAATAAAAACACCTTTTGTTTTAAGTAAAAGGCCCGATTCATTTCTTTATCACAATATTATCTAGAGGAACAACCATGAAGGTTATGGTTAGAGGAAGGAATCGAAAACCCCAAAAGAGAAGGTATTTACTAAAAATTCGGACAATGGCTAGTAAAAAGTCTATCTGCATAGGCATTGTTAAGCTGGCCATACACGGGTCGATACCTGTGCAATAGACGAACGCTTGATCGCAACGTGGTGACGCAACTAATGCAAAGTATCAGCCAGGGATTGATTGTTTATTCAGTGAACAGATGCGCACCACCTTTAGCAATCGATCCCTGGCCCTAGGTCCCCATCCAAAACAATGGTGATGAAACAGAGATTTACCATCATGTTGGATCCCTGTTCTATTTTTCTATGGAGTGGGATCAATCGCTGCAGGTGGGCTGCGTTTGTTTCATGAACGTTTGTTTGCCAAACGCGTGCACTTGATCCTTCTGGAATCGAACGCTTAATTGACCTGTGTATGGCCAGTATAAGTGTCATTTCTACATAAGGTCACATGGGGTAATGCTTCTGAGCCCATATTAGCTGGTTAAAAAAATTCAAGATACTTTGGGCACCTGTATCTTGCCAAGCAAACACAATGGATCGTTACAGTAGAACAGCTACCAATAACAGTTGGCATAAGCTGACATCAGCTAGACAGACAGACTTGCATTGGCAGTACAATGTGTATTCCAGTAATTGGAGATGCATTAAGCTTTGATGTCTAAAATCCCTGTGTCATATTGCCGAATTAATATTGCTCTGCAGTTCAGGCAATAAAAAATTCAGAGAAGACAAAGCATCTCGCTTTATATCTTAGATTTTTCTTGCCGGTTCTGCTGCAAAAAGTTGCAATCAGTAATATATTTTCCACTGCTATTCTGTGTATGGCAAAAACTCCATGTGGCACTACGTAGTAAGACGTAGTGGAAACAGGTCCTTACTCAGTACAGTGATTTGAGGGTGAGAAATCAACTGTATACAACTATATAGGTTTTACTTCTAGTGCATTTGACTGCATGGATTTGATCGTTGTATTTGGCAAATCGAAGCTCAACTCTAGGCCCATGCAATATGAAAGATGTATATCAATGGACTGACGTCTCTTATTTGTTGTGTGAAGTCCCGTTCAAAAAGTCGATCTGGCAGCTGACATTTGGCATCTTCCCTAAAAAAAACGCCACTATTGTGTGTGGTTAATGGGGGGTGTCAATCCCTGAAAATCACCTCTATGTTATCCCTATCCCTGGTGAATACATTTGAAAAGACAAGTTCCTTTCAGCTGTCTAAATGGGACCTAAAATATTCTTCAAATGCATCTATCCATCTTGGATCTCCATCTCTACACAGCAACTCACTACCTGTTAAAAACACAAATGTTCATTCCTTACCCACCTTTTGAACTGTGGCTTGCGCTTTTACTTACTTCTTACCATATTTTTGGCACTATAAGATGCACTTTTTTATCCCCAAAATCTGGGGGGGGGGGGGTTGTCTGCTTCTTGTGGTCCGAATGTGCGGGTGATTGCAACTTGGCTCCCCAGCTCTCCCGGCAGATGGGAGGTCTGCACACAGTCTGATCTCCCATTTAAACTGTAATGGTTATATCAGCAGAACCCTGCTGATATAGCCAATGCAGAGTGTGTGTGGGGAAAGCTGCACTCACACATAGTGATGAGCGACTAGGCAATATTCGAATTCGCGTAATTTCGCGAATATCCGCCATATTATTTGATTCCATATTCGGAATCTCGAATATCCGCACTTACGACATGAATTGCGATCTAACAATCGCAATTGCGATCCAATATGCGCAATGCATGCAAGTCAATGGAGCTTGGATATTCGACTGGGAGAATATCCGTCATTTCTGTTTTAAAAAATGGCATTGCGATTATATAATCGCGATCCCATTCATTGCAATGGAATGCGATTATAAAATTGCGATTATCAAAGCGCGAAGAATCGCGAAGAATCGCGATCGCGGCGGATATCTGATGATATATTCGCGAATATTTGCAAAATGGCGAAATAGCGATATTTGAGCGAAATATTCGAAAATCTAATATTCAAGCTCAACACTACTCACACACACAGCCTAGAGGGGAGACATGAATGCAGATAGATTCACCCTCTTTCTCATGTGTAAGGAAGATGAGATGCCGTGCAGTTTGCTCTCTAGTGATACGATTTTTGTGGCTGAAATTTGGTACTGCAGGGGATTTTTACCTAATTCATTTGAACAATTCAAATATTTTGATTCTGGTTTTCCTGCTCTAAAAACTGGGTGTGTCTTATGGTCAGGTGCGTCTTATTGTCCAAAAAATAGGGTAATTCCTTTGTCCTATGTGACGGTGTATGGGTCTCCTACAAGGAACCTACTACAAGTGTCTACTACAAATTCCCAGCGTCTGAATTGTAAAAACCAACGACAAGATTCTTAATACAAATGTTTACACTTACAGAATAAGATATTAGATTAGTCATGTAATGAATGTACAGTGATGCAAATATTGGAACTAGTTTATTTGACAAATTCATTGGCACATTTACTTATGGATATTTTACACAAGAAGCCATGGTGCAAGAAGAATACTGGGTGAGAATTGGGCTTATTAGGGCCTATCCTATTTTTTTTTTTACTGGTCAGCCACAGGCTTGGGGGGGGGGGGGGCAGACATTTAAGGGTTTCTTTAAGGAAAAAAATTGCAGAGGCATAACACTAGAATAGGCAGCCCAAATGGCTGCTATTGGACCTATGTGTAGAAGAGGGACCAACTTGTTTAGGCAAATTAAACAGAAGTGTCATGCTTATAAGGACATCATTTACCACCAAATCAAGATCTTTATTAACTAGGATTAAGACAGTTGATATTGGCCACTCAGTCTCAGTGAAGTCAACAGACTATGAGAGATTACAGCAAACGCCCTGGAGGAGTCTTCAATGTTAGTAGTCCATGATGCTTCGCTGCAGCCACACTGAAACCACAAAATTAGAAAGTTTTTCAAATGTAGCCCAAATGTTATCCAATTATTAAATAGGTCTTGTCTCTATTCATAACTGAGAGCTACCACACCCAGATGAAGCCTGACACTTTTTTTTATAGTTCTGTATTATAATATAGAAGGCTGTTAGTATATCTAATGGTTTAGATTTCCATTATCAAAACCATGTAATATGAGGGACTTTCTAAACCCTCAAGTCTACCTGTGTTCAATCGCAGAGAACCTGGCACTACATAGTTGTTGGTAGATCTAAAGGATATCTGACAGAGAGATCTAAAGGTGTATGGCCAGCTTTACTGACTGAATAACAATTTGGCACAACTTTACATGACATGAACTGCATATACTGTATATGCATATTCATTCTACAAAAAGATCAATATTTTCTGGTTACTTTTATATTTAAAGTGTTAATGTCATGTGTTAAACAAATGAACCTTTACTATTTTTTATATTAATTATTTCTATGTACCTGAAGACTTAGAACACTAATTAAATACAAACTGAAAGAGACGTATAACAAGCCAAACCAGGGAGAAACATTATTCTCTACAGAATCTCTATTGCAGGATTTTACAGATAAAGAAAGACATGAGCACATGGAGAGAATCCACTACAGCAGAGTTATACAACCTTGCACTGTATTATAACTCAGCAAAGATCAATAAAATGTCTTTTTTCCAAGAATTTAATGTTTGAACGTTAAGTGGAATTTAAACTTGAACCTTGGTCCCTTCACTGTTCAGAATTTGCCAGAGTACTAAAAGGCGATCTCTAAATGTTTAACTCTCAGCTTATTGGAAGGTTTTGTAACTAGAATGAAGCTGAATTTCCACATGAGTTTTATTTTGGTGACCATACTATAATGTTGGCCCCATCCAGGTGAGAATAAAGCCGGCCATAGACACGGCGATTCCCGGACGTCTTGTAGGCGACGCAGTACAGCGTAGTGATGTCTCCACGCCGTGATGAGTCATCTGCGGAACTGACGGGAATCCTGTGTGTGCCACTAAGGACTTGTTCCCACTTATGGACGTGATTAAAATCTTGGGTGATCGCGGCCATTCATTTGAACGGTCTCATCCCCACTGCCCTGAAAGGCCACGATTCGCACCCGATTGTGCCCATTAGCATGAATGGACACGTTAAAAAATTGTCTCAATGCCCCTGATCGCAGCCATAGAGAAGGAATGGGGGCGTCTCTGCCCGCAATTAGGATCACTCAAGTGGGGACATATCCTTACACAGGGATTCCCATCAGATTGCAGGCAGATACTTTGGATGGGGACTCTGGTCCCCATCCAAAGTAGCAGGATCGAAAAATATCGCCAGACAGTTCGCTGCACAATCCATCTGGCTGGGCTTTTTGGGTCGATCTGTCAAGGTAGTTGAGCTACCACATCTTCATGGTAGTGATCTCCTGCAACTTCGGGAATTGCTGTATATATGGCCAGTTTAAGTCACGTTCAGTGACCGTTTTTCTTTTACATAAGATGACTACTTACAGTACAAACATTTCTCCCGCAGTATGGCTACTGATATAGTCACAGAAGGAGACCAATTTATTAGGAAGAGGCAATGATCAATTTCCAAAGTATCCAATTTCTTGTAAAGATGTCTTCTCAAAGGAAAGTCAGTGAGGGAAAACCTCTATAACCTCTATAACATCAGAATAATTTTACCCCATGCAAAGGCTTCATTGTAGGCCAAACTATAAATGACAAAGATAATGGGGATTGGAGGAGAGCCTGGGCACATGACTACAACAGTTCATATTAACGGGGTCTGCTTCTAGGTGGATTTTGCCTAGGCAAAGCCCCCCATACACTTTTAGATCACTCCATACAATTTCCTTTAGCTCTACCAACAACTATGTAGTGCCGGGTCCTCCCTGATAGAATACATAGTGATTGGAAGGTATAGAAAGCTCCTCATATTACATTTGGTTTTGGTAGAACAAAAGTTGATTGTACAGAAATTGTATGGTAAGATTGTAAGGTGTATGGGGTGCTTTAATCATTAAATGTTTGGCGTAGTAAGTGGGGCCAATAATCAAGGTTGTCATTTACCCTTACCATCTAACCCTTGCCTAATCTGTCCAAAACCCCCAAAAACATTTTAGGCTATGCACTTGGAAACACATTTGTATAAAGGAAGGCTCTACTGGCCCATGAATTGAAATAAGGGTTTGGGAATAGACTAAACGATCAAAGGGAATTAAAACCGACGTAATAATCAATGTAGATGATGAGCCTTACCTTCAAACAATGTTGCATGTATAAAATTGCCTCAAAAAATAATGCTACACAAAAACGTGTCCATCTCCCCTTGCTGGGTGTACCTCGTTCTCCTTTATTCCCTCCGGCTTACTTTGAACCACAGGCCTTTAGGGCCTGGCCACCGGATCTTTTAAAATATTCTCATAATTTCTACTCCATGACAGGGATCACATCTTTTTCCAATCTTCAACGCCTCCTTCTTCTGAACATTTTCGCGACCTTCAAATTCGCCACATTCTTTCTTCTCTTTTGTCTCATACCTCCTCCACGCCCCTTACGCTATCCTGTTTTGAATAATATTTCCTTCATTTTTCTCTCTCTCCTGGCCTGATTACTCTCCTCTATCACTCCTTTGTGCCCCCCCCCCCCCCCGACATTGACCAAACTCCCATATATGGTAAAATGAGAGACGGACCTTGGTGCCTCTTTGGATGCCCCAGAATGGGACTCCTGCTCCCTTAATGTGTCCGTTATAAATTGGTTACCATATAATGCAACACATAACACAAAAACGAGTTAGTGGTTATTCACACTACATGTGCTAGGAAACTTATTCTACCATGTACACTTGTATGAGATGCGTAATTGCATAAATAAAGGCTGCATGCATTTTGAAAGTGTTAAAGTTAAAATGCAGCATAGTATAAATAAGCCTCTCTAGCGGTACGCCAGAGTGTACCTTGGGGTAGATTTATTTACCAATAACGCTAACCCTCCCAGCCACACTCGGGTTAGCTCACCTACTCCAGCCGAGCCCACACTGTAAGCAACTAAAGGCTGCCCCACACGCACCGAGCGGCAGCCGATTTTGCCGCCGACTGATGTGTGTGCGAGCTCGTGGCTGTTGGTTGCTGGCCGTCGGTCGCTGGCCAAATCAACCGCCGATCAGGGGTGCCCATGTCCGTTAATCTCTGGCCGAGGTTGTTAGTTTCAATGGAGACCGCCGTCTCCATTGAAGCTAACAGCCGGCACACAAGGGGTGCCCGCTGATGCTGTCAGCGATGGAGAGCAGCGTGATGACGTCAGCCCCCACTCAGGGACTTGGTACGTCTGTGGGGGCCTTAACTCCCCTATCCACATAAAAAAGGTACTTGAGTTACAGAATATCTGCTTTAACATAAATAAATACTTAAAATCAACCAAACATGTCCCTAAATCTAACATTTGCATAAAGACACATGTTTCTTCCCTAATCCGATTCTGCACATGGATATTATTTTGCTGAAACTGGAGAATTTGAAAAACAAATTTAAAGATCTTTAATAAAAAAAAGGCAACAGTCAACCTGGTCCTATTTGCATTCAGCTATATTACTGTGTTAATGTATTCAGTTTGCAGAAAGTTTAAGCTCAATTTATATTTGATATTACATCATGTATTACTTCAGTTCCAAGAAATAAAACTGTTCATGATATGTTAATTATATTAAACAGTAAATGTTAACATAGAACATTTTATTTTATTTTTCCATTTTAAATGAAAAGCATAGATGAAAAAAAGGGTTCCTGTTGTGAGAAATAAACATTATATGGATTTGAGAAATTAAAACAAATACAAGTGGAAAAAAATAACATAGAAAAGAATGGTGGCACTGTGGGGTGCATACACACCAATATTAAAATGTTAAGAGGTCGGCCTTCATCGTGTTGGTTATTTAAACTTGTAAATATTAACACTATGACACAATTCAACAACATCGGGCAAACAACAGAATAATATTTCATACATGAGAAAATACATTGGAAAGGGTTAAAATAGACCAACACTTAAATGCAGCAGTTTTTCGGATGTATATCAATATTAAAGCGGACCTACCACCAGGAATCTATGTTTTCATGAATGGCACTAGAAGTGC
>CM070036.1:27888811-27900836 GCA_036250615.1 Ptychadena robeensis | reverse complement strand
CAATACTAACCCTTGATCTCTCTTTGATCTTCCATTATGTAGTACTGGGTAACACCTAAATATTCTCCTGATGAAGCCTAACGGCGAAACGCGTCGAGAAGATGTTATCCCTATTTTCTGTCCCCACCCGGTGTTTACATACATCACTTATGTGGTTAGGATTTACATGTAATAGAAACTGTTACAATTTTTCTGATGTTACGCTCTCTGAACATTGTATCCACTGTTATATCTCTGTTTATGGAATTATCGCTAGAATGACTGTCTGGCTTTTTCACCAATAAAATATACTTTACTTTTACTTAAGACTATTTATGGTTTACCTCTAGTGCCGTTAAAGTCCCGCTCGGAGCCCCTAGTCTCCACATTGGGAAGTGTGGGCCTCCATGTCGTTGACAGGTGGACCTAACGATCCCCAAAACTTTTTCCGCTATATATTTAAGGGATGAGGCACCTACCTACATTAGGGAACTTGGAAACTAGATTTTTGCTATAAGTAAAAGAAAGTCAGCAAGAGGGAGTTGCTTACAAACTCATCACTACAACATTATTGCAAAGAATGGTCAACCCTTTGGTCAACCCCCACTCTTTTTCATGCTGATTGGCTCTGAAATATCATGTGGCCTTGCTCTGCTCATTAATAGAGTAAAAAAAAGCTTAATTATAGATTTTGATATACCGGTAGATATATTTGATATTGATTTCATTTATTGGAGTTTGAACTTCAGTGCTGGTTAGTTGATTATTGTTCCGTTCTCCTGTTTAACCTATTGACTAAAATTCTCCTTATTTTCTATTCCTAAAGATTTTTTTAACCAAGTTTGTATTCGGTGTTAAACTGGAATAACAAAGTAAAACAGGGCAAGTAATGAGTTACCTTGGTTGTAATCACATACCTGTAAAGCTAGAAAACCACTGGCCTTAATATATGAGTTCAGTAATGCTACTTGTGTTTTCTGTGTGTTGTCCTGAGGAACAGTAAGATAGTAGTTCAGGTAGGTCATGTATGGTGTGTGCTTAAATAAAACAGACTCAAATTATGTAAACTGTTGCACTACCCATTGTGGCGGTTCAGCTCAAACGGCGTCTGTAAATGAAGTATTTCCACAAGAACAGGATTCTTTTTAGGGCTCCTGCCCATATTTATTAGCCAAACACAAAGTCACCCTCACAGGGGTTAATATCAGCCAAACAAAAAGTCCTGAAAATGCCAAGCCTCCTGGCTTTGCACCGATCAAACAATGGTTCCTTCCTTTGGGAAACCTTAATGGCCTGCATCTTGGCAGCCACCAGCATGGGGCAACACACTCCCTGTGGGGCCTGTATTTGCTGCGCCCAGCAGCACTGTCTCCAACCTCATTGGGAGCCTTGACTAAGCTTCATTCTCTTTTCAGCCACCTCCCTGATGTCCAGCAGGTGTAAATTCCTGAATGGAATGGGAAGGCCCACCCAGTTCCTTCCCTCCCATCCCAAAATCCAGGATCCCAAAACAAAAACTAAACAAAAACTGCACAACAATCTATTGTTGCTGCCCAACATTTTCCTGGACTCCTTCCAGGACTCCTTCCAGGATACACCTTATGAGTCCATTTACACCATGACAGACAAACACACCATATAGTCCAAATTATGGAGCTGAATCCAAAGCTGCAATACAAGTATACTTTCAATACTGCATACCTAAATGATACAGTCAAATAGATAGATGTAAGTATTGTCATGTAAGTTTTACTTTATTAGACAAATATCTTCTAACTTGTATTTAGTTTAATTGTTAAATGTCAAGACCAAAAGTATATAGCCTCAAGATACTGAACAACAGAGATGTTCCTGCCTGCTCAAACATGTTTACATTGTTTGACCTGTTCAACAGATTTTAGCTTAGAAGCATGTGATTGCAATCATTTTAAGCTCCCACATGTTTTGATTATGAAAGCAATGCATATATCTTTTTTTCTGTTATGCCCTAAGGTGCATATTGATGATATAGTCTTTCAGTCAGCTTCTGTCCCTTTTTTGTCACCTCATCAATATGACATGGTTAATAATTTATTTTCAAATATCAGAGACGGCTTTCTATTTTTCTTTTGGCAGTGCTACCTTAGACCTTTACTGTTCATTGACCAATCAACAATTAAGAGAGAAAAAGTGAGATTCATGCTACCCAGTAGACTTTTAGTGGCCCTATGCAAGTTGGATTGGGCCCCGATGGGGAGGGGGTTGGCTGCTCCTACTCACTATTGCACCCCCCAACCACCCCTGTCCCCGTCAGGACACACACAGCCTGGATGCCGCTCGTGCTGCTCAGATTAAGACAGTAGCAAAGCTATCAATGGGTGGCGGGTGATGCTACTCCTCTCCTTTCCCCTCCACACACACACCGCCTCTACACTCCACAACCCTCCACCCCCGCTCACACTGCTCGTAACGGTACAATAGTGAAGAGGGGGGTGGTGTCGATGTGGCGTGCTATTGAAAAAGAAGAAAAGGAGGAACACTCTGCTGCTCCTCTTTCCCCCTCCACACACACACAGCCTCCACACTCCACAACTCCCATCTCGCGGCTGCTCACGCTGCTCCGATCGGGATCTGGATGGAGGGCGCCCATGTTGGGAAGGGTGTGGAATATGCTTTCCAGGGTCCAGTTGGGGGCTCCAAAGGATTCCCAGGGACCTATGTGCACAAATATTCTGCATAGTGGCAGAAGGAGCCCTGGTGCTACCGAATCTTTAGAAGATGACCACTCTTACTAACAAGTTTCTTGTGATAAATTAACCTGTCACTGGTGGGACTTGTGAGTTTCATGCATATGAAGAAGCAGTGGATACTGTCCTAGCTCAATATATTGGTTCACAGAAAATTTAGGACTGATTTCCCAGAAACGATCTTCGTGTAAGGTTACCAAACTAAAAATGAGAGTTGCCTTAGTCAATATACAATTATAATTATTGTAGATTCCAGTCAACCAGAGTGCTAAATCACAAGGAAATGGACACATACAGTACAATTATTTGTTTGATTGACTTACGATCGTATTAAAGCTATTGTATCACATTTGGATTATTTTACTACCACATAATGTGATAGATTCAAAACCGATCAATTCCTTTCCTGAGACCTTTGCACATGCCCCAGAGTGTCAGATACTTGAACAATCAACAGAAATGTACCAACATCAAGATCCCTGCTCCATCGATTTTATATTCGATTTCGATAACATTTTTGGAATCGATTTTCAAACTATATGCAGTCGAACAAATGGAAAAACTAACCGTGCATGGTTACCCTCAGATGTCACCAGAATAGGCACCCCTGGGATTCCTCTGCACGCTGACCTAAACATCCAGATGTGTCACGACACTACAATCAAATAGTCACTATGATATTGAGATGTCAAGTCAAGACAAAGCTACTTCTGAAAACCATAGGGATTTTCAAAAATATTGATTCTATACTATTCCTGCTTAGTGCCTCACTCAATATTGTCCAATTCCAGTCATCACTGGCTAAATACACACACTTGTTTTAGTATATCTACAGACTGCAGTAACCAATGTAAGGTATTGTTAACAAAGAATCAGAAAATTATTGTTTATAACACATCCTTGCTTGTTGCTAAAACTGTTGAGTAGAAATGGTCGCCATATTGCGACTAGTATATTTGGGAGTTAAAGCTGTTCTAAACTCAAACAAAAAAACCCCACTTACATTATATAGACATATTACTTACCTGGCAGCTGTAATCTTGGGTAACTGCCCCACAATCCATAAAAGAACATACTAACCTTCATCTGTTCCTCACTCCTGGATGCAATCATGTTTAATAATGGCAAAACGAAGCTGACCTCCTCCTACTTCCTCCATTCTTCCTGTTTTCCTCCTGGTCCACTTCCCCTCCTCACTCTGTGCGCCGCCACAGCAACGTCCTCTTCTTTCTCCTTAGACAATAAAAATGGCGCCGGTGAGTTACATTACCTAATCAAAGTCCTGCGTTCATTTCATGACTTTGTAAACGCAACTTCCTACAGTCGCAGGGATTTTTGGGATATATTTCCCTAATGGGATTTTTGGGATGTATTTTCCCCCATAGGACTGACGTATCACCTAGCCTTACGTAGCGCCTAGGTCTGATATCACAGGAGGGGAGGAAGGATCACGTAAAAATCTCCCCTCCTGCTGTCAGAAAAAAACATTTGCCCTTATTTTTGGCAGCAGCCAGCTCATAGTGAAAAGTGAACTAGGACATGGTAATTCCGCTTAAACTGCAAAGAGTCCTGAACATGGTATCATGACCAAATTGCTGGAGATGTAGAGAAGGCCTTTGGGAACATTACAAAAAAAGAGTATTGTTGGTAATTTTTTGCTTGACTTGACTAGCACTTCCTTGCATTTTTTGCAATTTAGTGATGATACCATGTTCAGGGGCTTTGAAATTGACTTGGAAAAACAGCTGGTTAAAAAAAAAACCAAAAAAAACCAATTGGTCTATATTTTTTGTTGACTTTCTATGGTTTGTTATTGTATCCTGCCTCACTGTGAAACCAATTTCAATACATTTTCTGAACTTTTTTTTTTTTGCAATATCTATAGCTAGCCATACACGGCACGGATTCCCTGGCTGATCGATTCAGCACCCGATGGATTCCGGCGATTCCGCCGGCATCCACAGGTGAGAACGATTAGCCAATTAGGGAATCCGATCATGGCAGCCCACCTTGTACGGCCGGATCCGGGAGGGATCCGTGTCCGATGGCTCGCCTCCCGGACCGCAACGCCCCCTGATCAGAGCAGAATCGGACCGAAAAGACCAACAGGTTGGTTCTTCCTCGGATCCGATTCTGTGCCCCTGATCCATCGGATGCGATCGGACGGGCAAGGTGGGCTGCAGGGGATTCCGGCACAATGGATCCGCGTGCACGCGCCCGGAATCCATCGCGCCAGAATCCGGCACGAATCAGTGCCGTGTATGGCAGCCTTATATATCTATAATATCTATATAATCTAGTTTCTTCTTACAAACTGATTTCCTTAAAATGTATGTGGAATCCCAATATATTAATTTGCCTTTTTGTGACAATATCAAACAGAAATATAAAAGATTTAAGTTTAAAGAAGATGCGAGAATGATTAATTATCATACAAAATCTGGTCAGAAGACCTCTAGTCCTCGGACAGATCATTTTCATCTTTAATCCAGAAAGCTCTAAAAAGGGAACCAATGAAATACTGATTATCACTCTCTGCCTGACAGGTCATCTTTTGCTGATATCAATGTGGTGTAGCCTGCTAGGTGGCATGCTATTATTTTTCTACATCTTTTTGGTTTTAGGTGTGCCCTGAGGGACTTCATTAAGGTATACTATGTCCATTATATAAAGCAGGCTATCTGTGTTTTTATAAGCCTTGGAAAATTCTTAGGACAGTGACCCAGAGATGCAATGTATTTCAATTTGTTCAATTACTATTGCTGATACCTTTTTAAAAAAATTACCATATAATTGTTATTATTAAGTTTGCCATTTCCACAGTTCAGTGTTTGTTCAGTAAAGCTATACATACAGCTATACAATGAACAGGAATAGTCTACACAAACAAATGATAGTAACATGTGATTTTACTACCAACGTTCTTTCTGTTTAGCCATTGTGCATAATACAACATTGTACACTGGGATTTGCCAAAATGTTAGAGACTAGTCATGTTCTCTTACTTTAGTCCTATGGTTACAAAAACTATTGACCAGGGGTTACGGAGTTATTCCAGGGGGGGGGGGGGCTAGCTAGGGGGCAGAAAGCCAGCCATTGTGGTACTAGCTGCAGTAAGTAGAGTGCATTTAATGTGTGTTTCTCTGTGTTTCTCTGTGTGTTCTGTGTGTTTCTATGGGAATGATTCATGTCTCTGAGTGTAGTGTGTGTATATATGATGCATATAGATGCATTATTGGTGTGAAAACAAAATAAAGTTGTAAGAGTTGTATTTCAAATAAAGTTTGAGGGCCATGTCACACTAGTCAAACATGATACTGTGTATGTGATACTGATATATAGTGTGAATGGGGGGTGGGGTGCTCAACAATGTTCCTATCTAGAAAAGGGGGGCCCTGGAGGCCATACATGGTTCAATATTTCTGTTTGATCGACTAAAACAAACGTCTTTTAAGTTGATCGTACACAAATCGATTCCCGCAAACCTGTCTGTGTTTGGCTAGCTTTAGGTTTTTACATAAATAGTTTTGACTGAAACCTTTAGTAGGCTAAGTGAAAATTATTTTGCTAATCGAGAAAAACAATAGTAACTATTCAGGTTAAAAACTATTTTGTAGCATCAATTTGCAATCAAGCCACAATCAAACTTTAATGAACGATAGATATTTAGGTCCCTTCCCTCATCTCTCAATGTTTCTATACACTTTAGTTGTTTTAATATCAAGGAAAAATAAGCAGATGAACATCTTAAAATGTGGTAAAAACCTAAAACTCCAAGGTGGGTAAAGCCCCCAATAGACGTGGCGATCGACTAGCATTCGCGCTCATGCCGAACTTCTTGCCCTCAACTACAGAGGTGCACACCTTGACGGATCGCACGGTGAACCTTCTTGCTGTATTTTTCTGCCCGAACCAGATACTTTGGATGGGAACCAGAATCCCCATCCTAAGTATCTGCCTGCAATCTGAAGAGAATCCCAGTGTTAGTGGCACACACGATTCCCATCAGTTCCATGGACGACTCATCACAGCATGTTGACCTGCAAGAGGGTCTGCAATAGAGGTGCCTATGGCCAGAATAGAGCCAAGAACGTTGGTGGGAAATTAGTACATAACAAATAAAAGATGTAATTGGACGTCAAAGCTACAACATTCCAGCTATTTCTGAAATGCTTTTTGGAAATATTGATCTTGTTAGGCACTGGGATGTTTAGGCATTGGTGAACTCATGGCCTTAAGGGAGATCATTGATTGCAAGCACACTTTTGTAAAACCAGGATATTTTCTAGCAATAAAAAAACAGTAGGTTTTATTGTAAACCCTCCTCACATCCTATAAGACGATGGTAACCATATCTTCTACTACTTGCTTGGAGCTATAAACTGTTTTATCTGAGTCTTTTGATAGGTGATGAGGTAATGCAGTCATACTGCATCATGAAAAAGAGCCTAGTGCTACTTCTATTTCTTTAGGCAGCCATAGACGCTTCGATTGTGCAACAATAGATAGGCTGTGGATCTAAAGCTAGCCACACATGGTTCAATTGACTGTACAATCAATGTTATTCGATCAGTTTTTTTAGTCGGTCGATTGAAAATTGAAGCATGTCCACAACTAATCGTTAAATTCTAATTTTAATTGTCAATTGTGACCGATCGAAATTTGATCGACCAGTTGAAAATTTTATTGATTGTCCACATTGTGTCTCATTTTTTTGTACTTTGTTTGACCCGTCCGAGATTCGATTCAATCAATTAGCATACTATAACTTCTGGGAGGAAGGAGAGGGAACATGGCAATACAGGTCATTTAAACCATGCAAGCATGCATGTAATGGCTGTTGTGTGTCTGTTCACTGACACAAACAAGCATGCAAATGTCGATCTCTGTGAATACAGCTCCCTAGTGCCAATTTTGCCACGATTGATAATGTACTGGATTAAAATGCAGATATGGAATTACCTATGGGTTTTGATCCCTCGGGACCATCATGGTCCCTTTTTTGATCACTCTGTGAACATCAAGGGTCCCTTTTTGATCACTCTGCTGACAATCGCTTTTTGATTACTCTACGTTTAAAAACAATTAAATCAATCGTAAGTCGGGCTTTTGTGATTGCATACTCAATGGTGGTGTGTAGCTTCGACTTCAATTACAATGACATAGCAGCTTTAATGATCGAAAACTTCGATCGAACTTGATTGATGATCGATTTGATGTCAATTGAACCATGTATGGCTAGCTTAAGCCACACACCTGGAGCAACAGATCCGGGGTGCTCCAGAAATCGATCGAATGGTCCATCTCATTACTTTGGGTCCCCATGCAAAATATATGCTGGCACACAAAGGGTGCACGACCGATTCGCTGAACAGCTGGCCATGCATGATGAGATGTGGTCAATCTTAATAATGATGTGATGAATAATGACATGTAAAAATGTTTTACATAAGCAGGAGGAAGATTGTAAATATGCCAGTTGATTTCTGCAGGTGAACAGTTTTTCTGAGAAATAAATTGTTGCACTCACCTGTCAGCAATGATCACACAGTAGGAGTGATGTTAGTGGTCTAAACGACCATTAGATGGTGTATAGAACCTGGTGAATCTCATGGAGTATGAGTGGTGGGTGATGAACTTGGGGGGAGGTGTGCCAAGATGGAGGGGGAATGTGGCCCCCTTGTATAGGACAGATAATTACAAGGATATTAGGTGCACCAAAGTTAGGTATGTAAGTGGTAAAGACAAAATAATACATCAATGGAGGTACAATGCAAGCCAAACAAGGAGTTGAGATCTCCTACTTTATACTTTACCATAAAAGAACTGAACTTTGTTGCATTAGGTTGTGTGCCTTGTGTCCTTGTACTTATCTAAACAGTATCCCATTTTGATGATCTCTAGCCCTATAGTAAAAAAGAAGACATTTCCAGCAACCTTTGAGGTGCATGGGGTTTTCTTTATCATTATTTGTTTAGTTTATACAGAAAAAAAGCAGTATCATATAAAGATACATTCATATTTAATAAGATTGGCAGACATGGGTAGGTTGATATGTGGGGTAGATATTACTTTCCATGCTCTTGGATAGCAAAGATAAGGACACAGAACCTTTACATCCAGGAAAAGGGCAAGTAAGAACATTTTAAATAAAATCATTTCATTTAATTCTAATTCTTATTTTACACACAATGACTTCCTGACTGTGAATCTCTGCTGAAGGCAGGTCATACCTGGTGGAAGACACCAGCAGGGTGCTCTACAAAGAGCTTCATGGAAACTCATGCTGAGACCACACAACTAAAATAACTTTAAAAAAAATTGTAGCACAGGTGGGCCAAGGGGCAACAAGCCTGGGGAAGATAGTCCTAGATCATGGGTGTCAAACTCAAACACAGAGAATACTTGGACAAAGTCACTGGCCAACCGTGATAAAAAAAAAAAAGTTTAGAAAGTTTTTCCCATCAGATGTAATGATGAGCCTTTTCATATGGAAACAAACTACTCTACTACTATACCACATGTGAAATAACATTTCAAACTAAAAACACATCTGTGACGTTCATTTATTAAACAAAATGTAAAAAAAGATCTCTTACACCAAACATAATTGCACCGTGGGCCAAATTTAGTCCCCAGCCCAGAGTTTGACACCTTTGTCTTAGAATGATGATGCTGGATGACATGGCTCAAGAGATGATGCAGGGTCTATTTGCAGAATAAATAATTTTACTGCATAAGAGGAGCTTTTACAACTGTACAAGATAAAGTTAAAGCTGGAGTTCAACTTAAAGAATTGGAATAAGTAAATAAGGTGGAAACTGTTTACGTTATAATATAACTGATCTTAGTACGTCATACAACACATCTGAAAAAAAGGAAGCTATAAAGAAATGTTCTTCCATTCACTGAAAAGAACGTACATAAATTAAAATGCAAACCTACATGCATTTCTATTTAAGAATCACATAAAGGACTCCATTGATATAACAGAACTGTCAGGTTGTAGAAAAACTAATTAAAATCAATTAAAAGCCATACAAGATCCCCATAAAAACAACTCATATATTTTGCAGCTATGTATTTCACAGCTAATTCAAGTCAGAGAACACAGTTCCCTCTGGTGATGGAGATCTGGGTCTATATAAAATTAAATGAGGTACGAAAAACTATATTAATACAAATAAAGTGACAAGTGCAAAAATAAACAGTAAGCAATATTGTATAAATCAAGGCAATTGTTTCTTCAATACATTGTGCAAAAATAAAAATGGAGAAGCATGATTAATACCCCAAGGGTAAAGGACATTCCCAGTAGACAAATCAATAAATCTATCGCAGGATAAATATAAAGGAACACCGTAAGGGATTAAACTAGACAACCAAAAGACAAAGTGAAGTAATAAACTGGGTCAGAGACATTGGAAAGATGTGTGGCCTACTTGGGTACATCCTAAGGAGTATGACCATCATGAAATGACCAGGTAAAGCTAGCCATACGTGGCTCTATTTGTTTCTTCCATTGACTTAAAAAGTGAGCATTTAAGTAACTTGATAGGAAATCAGTTCTTTTTTTCAGTGAATCAATTGACCACAAGATGGAAATTGAGCAGAAAATGGAGACAAATGACAGTCAATATTTAAATTGCACAAGTAGATCAAATTGAAGATCAATTGAGCAAAAGTTGACTTCACATGGATGTTTGCTGGGTGTTTTTGTACCATTTTAGCAATAAAACATGCCTTGGCATTTGGAAAATCATTGAGCCTCAATTGTGCATCAAATTGATACAATTTTTGTTTTTTTTACTCTTCTGAGTATTTACATATCTTCTGCATAGCAGCTGAAAGTGAAATTCAATGTCAAATTAAATATCAAGAAAACCTGTCTTCCAAGAAAGATGACAGGACTATTTAACTGTAAAACACTTTTGCACGTGCATGTTCACAGAGAAATTTAATCTAATTTTTGCATAACAAATTGATCTGAAGCTCCCCATTACATTATCACACCCATTATTTGAAATACGGTCTGCCAACCCTGGTAAGGGGGGGAACATCGAATGAGCATGGCCTCCCTCCAGGTCATACCAGACCGCCTTTAGGCATGGAGCCTGGCAAAGCCTAGAAAGGGGTGGTGATGAACAAGTGGGGCCCCTTCTCAAAGCACTATCAGTACTGGGAGACCCAGCAAGCCAGGGGGTGACCAGTGTGATCCCCCTCATGATCAAAACTAGGCCGGATGCCATGTCCTAAGAAGAGAAGACCCTTTGTTAAGGGGGCCTCACCCCCACAACTTGGCCTGTGTTGTTGTCTGTGATTATCCTTATTAGGATCTTCAGACAGGCATAACCAAAGATCTTGTATTTTAGGACAGCAATGGCCATTCCTATACTACTTTTATGACAGGTATACTATAGGGTTGAAATTCAAGAACATAACACTTCAATATAATTATCTAAAGGTAGCTATACAGGGCTCGATTTTGTATTCCATTCCCGAATAATCTATCACCGCGCGCGTTGGTTAATCCCTGTTCGGTCACCATTACTTTGAATGGCGCCCGAGGGTCCCCATCTAAAGTATTAGCCAAAGTATCAATTCCCACAGGTGGTGTGCATTGGTTCCCTGAACAATTGTGCGATCGTTCAGCAATTCTTATGTTACCAGGTTGCGATAGATCGATCGCAGACAATCAAGCCGTGGATGGCGAGCTTAACTGTGCACCACCTTCGTTCACATCTCAGGTATAACTTTATGAACATAACAGTGACCTATGTGGAGAATACGGTTGTTGTTGGGTCCAATTCCACCTATTAGAAGCTAAGTGCAGGAGCCGGCACATTATTATTATTATTATTATTATTAACATTTATTTATATATGTATATAAAATGATCCACCTATTCATTATATTTAGAATTGCCAACATCCCAGAATTTAGATATATAAAGAATAGGAAAAACAACGTTTTCCATAGAGAGGGCAAGAGGGGACTTTAACGGCAAGAAGTCACAAGTTACATTCAGTTTTATTAACGGACATATAAAGCATTACATGTTAGAATATATCATCAGATAAAAACATCCATATACATAACAATTCATGTGTAAGTTTGAAAAGACACAAAAAACAGAGTATTGCACTGGCCCGACATGTTTCGCGGAGAACCGCTTCTTCAGGGGTAGTTTTTCTGTGCAAAGTACATTCTCTATACAAGGTATAAATAGATAGTAGTCAAGAAATCTCAATATATAATTTATCGTGCATAAATAATGGTAAAGGATGGAAATAAAGTTTCCTTTTTCTCTTATCAGCATT
>CM070036.1:27867998-27885355 GCA_036250615.1 Ptychadena robeensis | reverse complement strand
ATAGATAGATAGATAGATAGATAGATAGATAGATAGATAGATAGATAGATAGATTCATTGGAGAACTTATATGTAAATAAGGTAATTTTCCCAAAGTTGCTTTCATCCCACTAAGATATATATTTTCACCATTTATGAAAAGAGAGTATCTACTTAATCTTGTTAAAGCAGACTTTTCACCTGCTTTGTACTGCTACTGTAATAAGGCAGAATGCAGCAAAAACACAACTCACCTATTATGATCGAGGTGGAAGATTTGACATCTCTGAGAGCAGTGGCAGTTGGGAAAGTAACTGATCTCATCTCTGCATTAAATACACATCAACAGGTAAGTATAATTTTTAAGGATTGTGGAGTTCTACGCCACCATTGTACTGGCTCAGAGTTAAGTCTATTGTGCTTCTCTCTCTTTCTGACTATTCGACCCGCCCCTTCCGCGTCACCCTGACAGGGTTCATGGGAGCCCAGCTCATCCGCAGTTTGTTTTTCAACATGAACACTAGGGAGATTAAGCATACAGATATACTCTAAATGTCCATTCACATCAGTCCAATGCAGCAGGCTGTATGTTCATATTAATGTGTTTAGCTAAGGCAGTCTAAATCATGGGTAAATTATAGACAAAAAGGACATAGGCAGGGGTGCACATAAGTGGTACTCTGGTACTCAAAAAGGGGACAAAACTAGCTATGCGTTCCTGCATTATTGTTACACAGCTCATATGTGTACTTACAACTTGGAGACACTCCGTGTCTGGGCGGACGTAGCTATCAGGTGCACCGAGGAGTCTGGCTGTCAGCCATAGAGGGGAGAGATCGGCAGCACAATCATCATCCCTTTCACAATAAATAGTTGTACAAACAACTTCACTTTATTATGTATACACTACTGTAAAAGTAAAAGTTTTTAGATTGGCAAAATTCTTCACATTTTACTGTTTAATGTATACAATTTATGTCACTTGAAAATCCTCAGGGAAACATTAATAACTATGAAAGGTTGCAGTTAGTAGTATGAAAATAAGATTGGTCTTCTAAGGGTGTTGGAGATCTGGAGATTAAATGTCAAAGTAGGCATTAGTATGGGTAAAATCTGACAAGAGAAAAGCACTGTGTGACAGCTGGAATATGACTATGAAAGGTTGACATATGGACTGCAGATAGTCTCAGGGGTTAGTTAACCCAGAAAATCTTGGGTTAACTACTAAGGTATGAGATCTGGGGGTTTAAACATCAGATCTGGGGGTTAAGACAGTGTTGTACTGTGGGTTACATTTGGACCCAGGATCAATCAAGAATAGGGAGGTCCATCTGCAGCTGAATCTACCATGTAGGAAGCAGAGGACAGTGAGGGAGACAGTGAGGAAGACCACATACACATGGGGTGAGTAGCAAACATCTCCTGGTACTCATCTGAGGAGCTTACTAAAAAAAAATATGTGCACCCCTGGACAAATGCATTGACCAAACTCGCATTGTAACATTGGTACAGGAAATGCTGCCTATGTTTTAAAAGCCTTTGCAAGAACATCTAAAATGCACAAGTCCCCAAGGGTTACATTTTACCTCAGCAGTTTTGTCACTAATGAGACAGGTAGAGGAATAGAATCAAATGAAATAGCATCATAAAAAACATAAAAGATATCAGCTGTAGTGCATTGTTGCTCTGAAGCAGCTACCTAGCTTAGCTTCACAATGAGCATCAAACCAATGTTGAGAGGGTGGAATAGGGCTATTATTGGTGCCATAGTATAGAATCCTTTTTCAGATGGGGAGGAACTGAAAAGAAGGGCTGATAACCATGACGTCATCTTTCAATGTATGTCATCTCAGCCGACTGTACCTACTTCCAACTTTCTTGTAAACAAGCTTCTCCCGGCCACCACTAGGGGGAGCTCTACCCAGACGGGGAGTCTGCTTCACTCTGGAGCACGTGGTGGTCCGATCACAAGACCTGCTGCTGGGATTCTCCTCTCCACAACAGGTAAAATCTCTTTCTGGTTCCTTGAAATCTATATTTGTTTTTATTGAAAGTCTATTTAAACTTGTTATTGCTACCATACTGTGATGTTTAGCATTGTTTTCTAGCTTTTGCTGCACCATCCAGTAGCCATTCTATGTTATGCAATTTCATAGATAGCAGAT
Organism: Ptychadena robeensis; assembly: GCA_036250615.1. Classification (NCBI taxonomy): domain Eukaryota; kingdom Metazoa; phylum Chordata; class Amphibia; order Anura; family Ptychadenidae; genus Ptychadena; species Ptychadena robeensis. Next base: position 27,883,211 of record CM070036.1, on the reverse strand, counting down.
GGGAATGATGGGGTTTTTTTTCCTGAAAACTTAGGGGTGCACAATGACAGTGGGTGTTCTTTATTAGAATTATTCCATGTATTTTAGGATAAATATTCCCTGTGTTTTGCATATTTCAGCATGAAAGCTTATCAGTGACCACATGGGTTGTGAGGCATGTTTAAGGTACACCCCTTACAATCTTACCATACATGGTTATGGTAGAACCTTTGTTCTACCATAACCATGTAATATGAGGACCGTTCTAAAGCCCCATATACACCTTACAATCTTACCCTACAATTTCTGTACAATCAACTTTTGTTCTACCAAAACCATGTAATATGAGGACCTCCCAATGCCAATGTATGAGGACCTCCCAATCCCAATGTATTCTATTAGAGAGGACACTATACTATATAGTTGTTGGTAGATATAAAGTAAATAGTATGAAGAGATTTAAAGGTGTATGGGGGGGCTTTACATTGCTCAGCCAAAAAATACACCACCTGGATTTAACTAAGCGAATAGGTACAAGCCTCCTATTGGATAAATCTGGGGTTGTTGCAGTTGGTCTGGTCTAGGTTCAGCATTAGTGTGCATTTAGAATGAGGTCAGCTGACTACCTGAATATACTGAATGACCAGGTTATTCTATCAGTGGATTTTTTCCTTCCCTGATGGCACAGGCATATTCCGAGATGACAATGCCAGGATTCATTGGGCTCAAATTGTGAAAGAGTGGTTCAAGGAGAATGAGACATCATTCCAGACCTTAACCCCATTGAGAATCTTTGTGATGTGCTGGAGAAGGCTTTACGCAGCGGTCAGACTCTACCATCATCAATGCAAGATCTTGGTGAGAAATGAATGCAACACTGGATGGAAATAAATCTTGACATTGCAGAAGCTTAACCGCCCTAGCGGTCGGGACAGCACCATCTCGTCCAGCACTGCTACTCCTACTATAGCACTGGACGAGATGGTGCCGCCCAGTGAACATCGGGGCACCGGCAGCGCATACTTACAGTTTTGCGCTGTCCTGGTGTCCCCGATGTGACATGCTGCCAGCTTGATCCTGCGTCTCTTCTTCGGGGGTGACGTGATGACGTCATTTGAAAGTAAATTGCATGAAATCAGTTTTCTATGTAGAAAACTGCTGTCAATGTGCTTCTATGTGCAAAATATCGCCAGAATACAAAGTCTCTGGTGCCCCAGATGTGCCCATTTGCAGTAATCCTCTCTTCCCTGGGTGATTTTACCACATCCATCACACCAGGTTAGAGAGGGTTAACTGCAAATGGGCACATCTGGGGCACCAGAGACTTTATTTGGGCGAGATTTAGTACATAGCAGCAAAGCTTTGTGCCCTGATTTTTGTGTTTTCTCATAAAATTTATTTAAAAAATAGTTTTGTTTTACATAATTGTTTGTTTCAAACATTATTATATTCAGGATGTCTATTAGACCCTTGTATGGACAGAGTTTGGGAAGTTACAGGCCTACAACACAAAGAAAAATGTACCATTGAAGTCTATGGTGCACTTTTGGTACAGAAATCTGGACCTCAGCAGTGCGCTAGGGAGGTCAATGAAACAATGCCACAGTGAATGTGCTGTAATTAAAGCTAAACAAAATATTAGAAGGTGTGATCTTCTTTTTTGGTGGCGACTTTTGTTTTGGCCGGGCACTGTATAATCACTGTTATTGGTAGAAGGTAGAAAACAAGGGTACGTTGCAAGAAAAAACCAAAGAATTGCTAAATGTTAAAATCTAGCACAGCATCAGGGAACATCTGTTCTCGCTTCATAGCTTTGTCAATCGTGCCATTTTGGTTTCTGAGTTGAGAAATTCATTTCGATTCTATTTACATTTCAGTAAGATGTCACCAACACAAGTACTGCTGTTAGGTAGGAAATGGAAGTATCCTTTTGTTCCATTCATCCCTTAGCACATCCAAGTCGGCTGAATTTTGGTGTGATCACTATGCAATTTGCTTTTACAGGGCTTGTTGAATGCACCACTTAATGCAGTAGTAGCGGAAAATGATTTCATGCACTATAATCCTCAACACTTCATCCTTCTGTCTTGGTGCCTCTCTACAATAGCTTCCACTTTGATGTGCCGGGCAAGTCACTCTCTGCACTGTATTGATCATCACAACGGTTTGCAGGCCCATGGAAGTAAGTCTGAAGTTTCTTCTTAATAGTCAGAGCAAGAAAAGGAAAATATAAATGTTCTATGTCTGGATTACCAGGCATAGTTCTAACCACTGATGTTGGACAGATGTGCAGGTTTGAAAGCCTATAGTTATTCAAACCCTAGAAGTAAGGTTAGCTCACTGAAACAGAATGTGATGACATTTTTCTACAGTCTCCGACTGGGAAAAAAAAGTCAGTCATTTTAAATGGGAAAGACTATGGATTTTATTTAATACTATTGTACAAAAAAGAATGTTATACAGTAGTCTATGACAAAGTCTTCAGCTTCCTGCAGTCTGCTGTCTGATCAGTTGTTGCAGGTTACAGTACAGTCTTTGCACAAAGCTCTTCAACTCTTCTTAAGCAGCCCATACTCGGGTCAGATTTTCAATCAATCGACTTAAAACGATGAATTTTTAAGTTGGTATAAAATTGTATGTCGATTGTATCATGGGCCATATGTAGTACAAGATTTTTGATAATTTTTTTTTTCAATCGACATAACAATCGATCCAAAATAGTCCGATTAAAATTTCAATCAGAAGTGAGGTAGAATAGGTAGAAAAATCGATCAAAAATTGGTTGACCACACTTGGTTCTCAAAATACGGAACCAATTTTCAATCAACCGATCAAAATTTACCATCCAGTCCGATCAAAAAACGACTGAATTTTCACTCAATTTTGATCGGATTAAGTTGATTTAACCAGGTGGGCAAAACTAAATTTTCAATCAATCGACTAAAAAATTTATCGTTTTAAGTCGATTGATCTACATCATTTTGTAGCCAGAAGATTCAGTAACCCACCAGAAAAGCTAGTCATACACGTGCTTAAGCTGCAATCGATGAACTATTGTTCAATGTTTGTTCAGCAAATCAATGCGCACCACTCTTGGTGCTCGATTCCTGCCAATGGGTCCCCACCCAAAGTAGTGATGGAGATCAAACAGGGATTTACCAACATGTTTTATGACTATTCGATCGACAATTTGTTTGATTCCTGAACGCCCACAGTGATCGTACATATGTATGGGGACCTTAACACCTTTTCTGTTTGCAGGCTGAAAAACTGCCTTGAAGTTTGAAGCAGCACTAACATGTAGGTCCCCTTGGTTGGTCTGTTAGATTTGATCAGCCTTTCTAACCAGGCACAACAAATGTATTGTATTCTAAAGGTTATGGTGGCCAACATCCCAAGTCAAATCAAAGTATAAAGGGGGAGGTAGTAAAAAATGCTATCACCCCCCAGTTGTCCCCCTGGACTTAACCAGGAGCAAGGGGACTTTTAAGGCCATACAGGTATAACAAAAAAATTATAATAAAGATTAAAAATGTACGTAATATTTAATACATATAAATTTAAAGAAAGATAATATACAGATCATCACAACGGTTGCTGGTGTTTGGGCGTGCAAGGTACAGGTGTGCCTGTGCACCAGCAATATAGACAATACACTGGGTTAAAAAATATATGACACAATACAATTTAGTACGCCTATGGATAACGGGCTCTATACAAAGAGTCCACCCCAACGCGCTTTTCGATTTTCTTCCCCAGGGGACATATCTTTATCCAATCCAAGGTCTCTATATACAATGTTTATTATCGATATTTCAAATCAGTTGCAGCTGTGCAGGCGGGGACTCTGGGCTGGCGCGAACCTCCTGCACCTATTCCTTTACATGTTCACTGTCATACCAAACTGGCCTCGGACCGCAATATATTTAACCACATATATTTACAATGAGTCCAGAAGTTTTGGAGGACATTCATCATTACTGATACGACCAGTTGGTACCCTGGATATCGGGCGGTCTGGCCCCTCATTCCCCGTTTGCCCAGGTTGGGCCTTAATCCTGGTTAAGTCCAGGGGGGAAATTGGGGGGTTTTTGCATTTTTTACTTCCTCCCCCTTTATACTTTGACTTTCTAACCAGGGTTCAATGCAACTAGGGCAAGGGTGTCAAACTCTGTCCCACTGGCCAAAACTGGTATAGTTATGTTTGGCCTGCTAGATTATTTTTTAAATTTTATTTTACCTCGTGTGAGTTTACTCAGAGTGTAGCTTTGGGTAGGTTTGTTTACATACTCACCCTGAGCTACTTACCTGTCCAGAGGGAGGCCGTGGCATCCTGCCGTGTTGGTGCTGATCCTTCCCTGTTCCATCTTTATGGCATCATTGTGGGGTTGTTCAGCACCATTGACCGTGCCTATGACCTGCATGCAACTGCTGGCAATGGCACTCTGGGTTCTCACATCTTCGGCGTCTTAATGTGAAGGGGAAGGGAGAGCGGCTGAGGAATCCTGCTTTTGATTTTAAAAAAGTGGAATGGGATCATCACCCAGTAGGTTAAGAAATAAATGCCATGGATGTGTTTTTTATTTGACATTTGATTTAACATGTGTTTTAGTATCACGCTTTGCTTGTTCCAGTTCCATAGGACTGAGTGAAGGAAGGTGTGTCTATTCACTGATTGAGTAAAAGTGGCATCATCTAAGCAGCCACAGCTCGAGTGACAACGGTGTAGTGATTTGTTTACCGAAGGAAGATTGGTGTCAATGAAATGTATGTATTTAGCCAATGTTCCAGCATACATATAAAAAAAACAAGACAGGTCTTACAGGTATGGACAACTAAGGTAACATCTGATTTTATAACGTTAATATCCTCCTACTAAAGAGGACTGAATTAAGTTTCTCATTCAAGTTGTCAATTTTCTTTCTGTATATGGCTAATTCAGTATAGTACCACCAGGCAGCTAGGGTCAACGCAACGCAATCTTTCATACTAGTCATGCACTTGTGTTTGTTGCACATTATTGAAAATGCCCTACGTAAACACTCTGCAGCCACATTCTGCAGGCGTGGCCCAAGCATCCGCCATAAACTTACAAACACAGAACCGATACACATGGTTTGCAAAAACCGCAACTGCCTGTGCAGCAGGCATAGTCTGAAAGGGCAGTGAAGCATTTAAATGAAAATTCAGTTTGCATCCCCAGGGTATCCATTCTGGGGTACCTTCTAAGAAGACTGTGGTTGTAGTGTTGTACCACCTTTTCCATGCAAATAATAGATGCATGCAAGACAAGTGCCTGCTGGGGTAATATTCTTGCCCTCAAATACTTATCTAGATGAAGCAGAAGATATTTGGACTAGTCTGCAACATTTAGCACAACCAGATGCTATTCATTGCAATTCAAAGAATTGGGGGAAAAAGCACGTCAGCTCAATACAACCATTTACAACTGCTCGATGCACCACTATTATGATATTTCTTGACCACAAAGCATTACCTGAGTAGTAGACATTGCTACTTTTCTTTGCAGACTTTTCCAAAATATTAATAGCACCACCTATAAAGCTGCCCATAAATGAACACAATCCCCATTATTATATAAAAAAGAAACAAACTAATTGCAATAAAAGCTAAAGTAATGACATCTTGTTGTGTTTTCAGTCATGTTGTCCCTCCTTGTTATCCATAGTAAATTGGTTCTGTTGGAGGGGTTCAGTGGTTCACTTTTAAAATTTGACATGTAAATCCATTTGTTGGCAAGCCAATCCTGAAAAAGGCTAGATTTCCATGATCTGTATAGTATTTGCACCACTGGGTATGAAGTTATTTATTTATTTTGCTAATATATTTTACCATGCTCCTTTATGGCAATAAAAATAGGTTTTTACAGGTGTAGCTGTCCATTCTGCCACCAATGGGTTAATAAATGACTTTAAGAAACCTTGCTTTTTTTTTTTACACTTTCCAAGAGATAACTGTTGCGGATTTTCTTATTACCGGGATTTAAGAGAAACAAGACGAAGATCATCTTTACAAGTTGACAAGACATGGCAGGGATTAGTTTAATTTTGATTTACAGTGATTACGCTCGTAGAAGGTGGCAGAATGTACCTACACAACAGATCTCACCTACTCCTGGCTGTAAATGGAACAATTATACATAAAATATGTTCTGCCCGAGTCATAGAGATAAAGTATATGTGCATATAGCAGTCTGGAAGTAGGTTACAGGATTATATTGAGTGGCATCGTGATTTTTCCTCTCTAACAAGCTGTTGGTGTTAGTTTTATGCCACCTATAACCATGGCCATTTGTTTTTGTTGGAAGTTGCAGAAATGTCACTATTGCTTAGAACCACAGTAAAGTGCTCCAAAAATAATGTTAATGGCCGGCCTTAGGGCTTGGGTTTAGAATAAGCTATGAAAACAACTTTCACTGTGTTCTAGGAGGGGGTGGAACTATAAAACAACAATTCAAAACTATTCAATCTTAAATGTAATGTGCTGCAATATGTAGTTAAATAGAGAGAAAAAATCCTAACCCAAATGAGATACGTAAAGCCGTCTTTCTTTGTAGATTTCTCTGTTTTTAAATATAAAGATATACTTTAGTCAAACATGAAAACTTTACATTTAAATACACCCAGGGACACAGCCTACCTACTAAAAGGGTCTTACCTTTATCCTGGCTAAATGAACGGCTTGCAACGGGGGGAGTGGGTAGGTTAGGGGTAACACAGATCTAAAACAATTAGTAGTCAGTAGCTCTCACCAATACATACCACCTTGTTTTATCCCTCAAGTTTTGAAAGCTCAAAAAAGATATGTTCTGTGATCTGTCAAATTAGGCTTAGAATCTAGCCCTTTTCCCAACAAAAGCAAAGGGAAAGGGTAGAGTACTTAACCTAAACCCATGCTATGGGTTTTGGAACAAGGAAGGTTTGGGACAATAGTGCCGGGGGGATTAGAAAATGAAAGAGTTTGATGCTAGTGGGTGGGACCAATAATAGGAAGGGCTACATAAAAAAATGTATGGTGTAGCAAAGGTCTAGTATGCCCAATAGGTGTCTGACTTTATTCCTATACCTGGTTATCCACCCACACCAGTTTGGTCTTTAAGAGTCCACCATAGTGTACCTTAGATTTCCAGTGCCCCCAAACTGTGTTCCATCTTTAGAGTGTCCCATGTCATCAACAGGTTTATTATCGACAAATGATAGGTAGGTAATGATAGGTAATACTTTAAACAATAAGCACCAATGGCTGCTAGATATCACTGGCATGAAGATAATGGGGACAACATATCAATATTACCATAGACAGACACATATCAGTAGCATGTAGATAATAATAACTAAAAAATATCAGTGACATGTAGTTATTGCCATCGACAGGCAGGTATTAAGAAGATACAGATTTCACTCTCTGTATGGTTTATGTCCTCCCTTCAGTCATAGAATGTACCACTCCAGTCTGTTAAAGAATTGACCAGGGGTCACCCAAAGTGTAGCTGAAATGATGAGCCTGATGGGGGTATGAACCTCTTTGTACTCTTGCCTTGTTTTTAGTGGGTGCCACTGTAATTCTGGAGTGCTGAGTGGGAACAGCCCACACTGTTGATAGTATTTACTGGCTGATTGGGGAGGGTATGCTTCTCTTACCTTTTTTCTTTTATACCTTGGTAGCTTCATGGATCCTCCTTCCTGGTAACTAGTAGAGCTGAGAATCCTCTGCAACATTCTCTCAACCCAGAAGTCAAGGACAAGAGTGCAGCAACATGGTGTGGAGTATCCAAAGCAGATTATCAGGTTCAATGTATTTTGTTTATATTGTTTCATTTGTAATTAAACCAGCATATCCAGATTAAAAGGCAATGTAAAACAACATATATAGTTTACAGATAAGAAGCAAAACCTGATATATAAAAGGAAGGTCTACCTACCTATCTTTATTGCATCCCAAATCAGATCATACATACAAACTGATCCTTGTATACCCAGTGCTATGGTGTTCTTTATGTGACTCATACACAGGTCAACTTTTGCACAATCGATCTTTGATTTGATCGACTTGTGTGATTTAAATATCGATTGTCAGTCTAATATCGATTGTAACACAACAAAAAAGTGTGATTAATTTAAAATCGATTGATACCTTTCCTTAGGTCTGTGCACATGCTCCATAGTACCATTGGATAGAAAATCAAAATACCTAGAAAGATTCCTGAAAAATCGAGCAAAATTTACCTACATGTCCAATCACTCGTCAATCAATTTCATGTTCCATTTGGATTGCATTCCGTACATTCTACCAGGTATGTACTTAAGTCGATAATTTTAAGTTGATCAAACGGAAACATCGAACCATGTATGGCTATCTTTGGGTTGTTTGTCTTTCTGGTAAAGGTTCATAAGTTAGGGCACCTATGTGCCACCATTCTTGAAAGGTTTGTATTGACAGCTGTAATGAGGCAGACATTGGGATTCATAAATTAAAATTTCATTTTATTATGTAAAATGTAGTAATTTCATAATAAAAAAAAAAAGCTTGATGCAAGACAATTGGGAGTAATCTGTCAAAATTATAAAATTATAATTAAAGTAACCAATAAGAGGTCCCTTGTTGCTGATATAACTACAGATATTATATATTTTATGGATGCAAAGTGGCAGAAATCCCCGCCATGTATCTCTAATCTGTACTTCATCACCAACATATCCACCCAGGTGCCAATCAAGCTTGTTCAAAACCAGGACGCTTATAAATTGATGATCTCACTCCGGCATGCTGAAAATCTCCTTTTATTGACAAATATACAGTAATACTGGAATCTCCTAAACGTTACAGGCTTAGTTCATTTTTTATATATAAAAATGGCTGAGTTCAGCATTAAAATTGTGTTCCTGTATTTATACTGATAATAAAATTATTTTATTAAATTATGAATTTAATTATTTTCGGAAGACTACGATCATCCATTAAGATTTTTATACGATTTGGTTGCTGTGGATAACCGTGCTTTGTACATATTCATTTACCTCACACCTTTGTATCAAAAAATCTCAAATACCCGAAGAGGGTCATGATCTGTGCTTACAGGCACTGTAAAAGGAATTTTATTTTTTTGTCTTGCTCATATGTATGTCTTTATGTTACTGTTGTATTCTTCCCCCTAAGGCTGTGCTACTTTGTCTATTATAGAAGTACGTGAAATATGTTGCACTTCGGCGATGATGGATCTAAATCAAAAACAAATGTGCTTTTTTTGACACAAACAGTAAAACACAATGGAAATTGTTTTATTTCCAATCCCGTATATTGGATTTCCAATGAAGTGAGAGCAGTTGAGCATGTGATATCATGCCTGGACTTTACCGTCGCCTGATAATGTTTCATTATGTTTGAGCAACTAGGCCCAAAAACCCAAATCCCTCAAAGTAGAGGAAATGAGTGTGGCTTACTACCGCCACACGCACCTGACATATCTGAGGGGCATCTGTGGCTTTGTTACCAGAAATGGAATCCAGGTTGGTTCCTAATATTTCACAGCCTTTTTGTAGAGTAGGAGCAGCATTCCACCTTTCCTTTGTAACCTGAAATTAATTAATGGATATGGCTAAGTGTACGTCACTGATCACACAAAATAATACACACATTGACCGTGCAGGGGTAATATATCCCTTTATGTTTTGTGTTTTTTGAAACAGTACTCAGAAGACAATTCGATTGTAAAGGTATCACAATAGTTTACTGAACGTAAACACCAGGTGTCCCTGATGTACGCGTCCTTGGTTTAAATGAAGTCAAACACAAAAGACAGATTTCCAGCCAGGCCCGCTTATACTATTTTGTGATTCACACATACTCAGGCTTGCTTTCCGTCACATTGGGCAACCTACGTGGCTACATAATTGAATATTTCTGTTGGGAATGGAATGGATAATTTATGTAAAGATCAAGGTTATAAAAGCTTGAGGTCAAAAACTCAGAAGGTATCATCCAAAGTTAAAATGTCTAACATTAAAAGCTTACATGGTTGGAGATATTCTTAGCCATTGCTTGAAATATACAGATTTTGTTGTTGAGAGACATAAGGAACTGGCGGTCTTAAAGAACACAGGTGCCACCACAGGGTGCCATACGCTTGTGACATGTGTAGTTCACGGCACCCTCAGTGACATCCGGCATCAGGTCTTGATGGTGGATGTTAGCTCCATAGCACTAGAATATTTATGACCCGCTATCTGACATTTCAGATGTACTAAGAAGGGAAGCTACCATAGATGCGGTGAAAGAAAGCACTTGTGTATGAAGCATTGTATGATATTTTATATAAGCCTGAGTGCTGAAAATAAGACTTGGAGGTGAAAGCGTACTAAGATAAGGCTTTTTTTTTTCAATAAAATTATATGAATGGAGGAGCCATTGTTTGTCCACTTACTTTTACACCCCCATAATGTTCTCTGACTTTCATCTATTGCATTCTATACAACTGGCAAAGTGGGGCTTTGTGCAAGTTGTATTTGACCAGTGATACTTATAAAGGTAGAAAAAATGAGCAGTAAGTGTGTCACCACCACAAATGTTCGAGTTGTCCACTGATCGCAGATCTCCAATGACCATGGAGGACCAGCTTTAAATAGATAGAATTTTACCTCCTGTTTAAGAATAACTTTAATTTTTCTGATTTTACAAACAGAATGGCACAACTTTCAGAGGTACTGTAAACTGTCTTGTAAAACGTCTGCTCAGCAGAATGCCCTCTACCTAAATAATTAAGCAAGCACCAAGCTGTGGGTTCACATAAATTGGTCAGCATGCTGAGAATTATTTTTGATATTTGAAAACATTTTATTCAGTTGCACATACAAACCATAACTGCACATACAAAGGCATACATAACATCTTCATTTTCTTAAAAAAAAAGGAGTAAACACATGAAAAGTAATATTAACATCTAATTAAACATTTACTGTCTGACTATACCAGTGACATAAGGTTATGTTAAATCATTGAACAGTTTGTCATTACAAGGTGTAATGTAAAATCACTCAGTAAGGGATCAGATTTGTAATGTTATATCATTAAAAAACATCTGCATATTGGATTGATTTATATCTGAAAGCATAGGGTATGACTGTTGTTATTAATTTTATAGAAGGGGGGTGTATCAATGATAAAGTCAAACAAAACAATGCACAGACACAAATTATGGGTATAGAAGACAAATATACTAATATATTCTATAGGATATTCTAGGTTATAGGTTTCACCATTTTCCAAACTTTTCATGCATATCCTATGGAATGTTATTCATGACATTAAAAAGGACATGACATAGACCTATAACCTCCATCCACAGGCACACACCACTAGAATTGACAATGTTCCATATTTATCTTTTTCTAGGTCTATCTATCTATCTATCTATCTATCTATCTATCTATCTATCTATCTATCTATCTATCTATCTATCTATCTATCTATCTATCTATCTAGCAATATCTTTACAAAATTTTTGTATTTATAGGAATATATATATATATATATATATATATATATATGCACTGACCTGTGCAATGTGGTACATGTATATACATGCTGTCTCTTAAATTAACTTATACATTCAGATAAAAAAATATACAATAATAAGCATCATATATGATGCAAGTTTACAAAAATATTGAATATTCAATTGATATATATTGAAAAATGTTAAAACATTCCCAGATATAATTGTCATAGGTGGAAGAAAAAACATACATTATACAAAATAAAAGGTATTGTGAAGGAATTGTAAAACAATAAAAAAATTCAGGGACTTAATATTTGGTGTGCAGTTTTTATAGAAAAGGAGACATTAAGGGGAGAAATGAGTGACAAGCCGTGCCAGGAAGGGGTTAACAGAGGAGGCAGGAGGGGACGAGCCAGATTGGAGCATGTGTTGCAGCAGTGAGTAAGAAGTAGCATGGTCTGAGGGTTAGGTTAGATTTCCAAAGCTCTTATAGCTGATCGACCAGCCCGTCGGAGTCACTATTCAACCCGAGTCCCAAACACACGCCTCACTAACTACTTTACAGCCACTTCCATTGATTTTCTTTATCAAATAAACATAATACCCGTTACAGCAACACTTCCTCTTCTCGCAGTCAGAATGCCACAAGCATGCAGGCTGCATTTCTCCACTTTGCAGCATCTTCCCATCTAAAGAAACTGTACTTGGGGACATTAAATAGCAAAGAATTGCCAGGAGGATTTCGTTATAACCTCAAAAGCATAATCACGTCAAAACACATCAAGTCATTTCCAGCCTTAAAATACATATAAAAAATTGATTATAAATTTGGACCATGCCATTAAAGGGTTAAATAGTCCCTAAGTGTCCCATTCTCATCTTTTTTTTTATTTATTTATAAATAAATAAAGTAAAGAATTTAATTCCTCTAAGGTTATATAGGATACAGGTCAGAGGTATTTTAGTTACATCCAAATGTTGTTTATTAAAATCCAGCTCTCCTTTTTACATTTTTAAAAAAATATGTCCTTTTTTAATGCTGTCTTTTGAACCTTATGTATGTCAAAGAGTTGTTGAATTATTCATTATTATAATTACTATCATCATTGTTGTTATTATATTACTAGACCTTGCCAGGTGGAAATAATTTTATTATTGTAATTCAATATCTGAAGAATTTATTGTTAGTCCCTTTTATAATCATTTTTTTTGGGGTGGGGGGAATGGGGTGTTTTGTTTAAAAATGAGATAGATAAATATTTGAAATGGCTTGTAGTCAGCTATAGATTTCAGTTTATCTAATCAATTGAAATGCCAATAATTTGATTAAAGGTTTGGTGTTTTACAAACAAGCAGTTGGTGACATTGAGGTGCCACAGTCAGGTGTCAGTTCATTAAGGGTTCTCTGTCTTGGCATGTCTTTTGCTCTCGTATTTAGAAATCTTTTTTAAAGGTGTTAATAGAGGATGCAAATTAAAATTTAAAAAAAAGATATAAAAAAATTGGTTTAAACTATTGAAATGGTTCAGTGCCTTGGCGAATGTTTTTAGGAAGAGACCTTAAAAATCCAGGTGAATTATATGTGATCATACAGTGATTGCAGAATATTAAATTAAACTTAGATAAATCCGCATTGAAGGAGGCAGCACCCAACCCTGAATTTATTTCCCATTTTCTATAACAGCATCACTGCGCTTCTCTCTTTGCAATGACAATGTGCCAAATCTCGGCATTTTGAAAACATTTTCCATATGCTTTAACAGGAGGCTGATAGACAAAGGACAGAAGATGGGCTTTTTTCTTCGGAGGTATAGTTCCTTTTCATCTTTTTTTCATTTAACATCAAATTTCAAAGTCTTTCCCAGTAGGTACCCTTTGGTCACTCTTTGTTAAAGACTACATATTTTTTTAACTAGAGATATAGATTTTTTTTTCTTTACGAGTAAAGACTTTTGTAGGGGTTCTGTGGATCTCAATCTTTGTGAAACGTATCGATCCTTTAAGTGTAGGATTGCTTCTTTTTCCTCCAAATTGGAGATGGTTTTAATTAAGATGGTTGCGGAGTTTGGTTTCGAGAATCTGTTTTTTATTTTCCTAATTTTTGGTTTGTTTTTTTCTTTAGCATGTTAACTTTCTAGTTCACCGGTGTTGTCTTTATGTTAAAAAAAATACCTATTTCTAGCTTATTTTAATAATAAGAAAGTAAAAGTTTTGTACAGTTAGTTTTATGACTTTGTGCTGACTAAGGAATATTAGCTGAGGTGGGTTTGATCAAGGTTAATCAAATGCATGGACAGGGTGTATTGTTATGTGTTGTACTGTTTTATTTACTTTTTGGTCCAATTTGATTTTGATTTTGTTTTTTCAGTGTTTCAATTAATTTTGATTGAACCCAACTATTAAACGTGTTGTATTAATATTGTTCTTGGGATTTTAGGTGGATTTATATAAAGTGCAGTTTTTGGAATCTGGTGAATAGATATTTTTTTACGGTGTCAGTGTTTTAAGGGTTTTGGAGATAGTAGGATAATTTTCTTCTGGGGCCCGCAGTGATGTGATTTGTTTATAAACACTGGATGGTTGCCTGGAATGGAAGGAGGGGGGGGACTGTCAGAGAGCTTTGACCTCTTAAAGCCCAGAGGGCTCCTGAACCCATAACCCTGTCTGCTCCTTGGCTCTTTCTACCTTCTCTTCTCCCTTCCGTGTCATCTTTTTTCCTTTTTTTCTGCCAGTGCTCGTGCCTTTGTTCCTAATTCCGCTATCCCTGTCTTTTTTTTATTGCTGTGTTGGATTTTTTCTTAGAGTCCCTTCCCTCTTTCTTTTTACTATTTCTTTTTTCTTTAAAATTTTACTGCATTTTTTAATTAGACTAAGATAACCTATTTCCTTCCTGTTTTAGCATCCTTTCATACACCCTGACCTTATCCTCGAGAATTGTTTCAGATGTTGCCCTAGGCTTTAGTAAGGTTACAAAAGCAGAATGAAAGTTACACAGGGAGAACATCTTTTTTTTGTGGGAACTTTAAGAGTAAAATTAAAGTGAAATAAAGCCTCTGTGGGACCTATACTCACCTCTCCAAATCTCACTTGCCAAGTGCTTGCTCTTCTCTGGAGATCATTTTGTTTCCAATCAAAAGTCAGAACTACTGACTGATTGTCAGCGGCAATAAGTTTGTTTTAATTGTTTGTTTAGGAGGAATCAGCTGTGACTTGAAAGGGGGGAGTAGTAATTGACAGCCAGGGCAACTGTATTTACAACACATTTACATATGTACATGTCAGTGGGTGTTAATGGTGTGCGTATGTTGCAGGCAATTAGAATTAATTGTGGTTTGCCCTAAATATCAACATTATCTGAAGAAACATGGGACAAATAGCAATGGGGTTAGAGTTCGACATGTGACAATAGAAGTCACTGATACTGGTATGTGTATATATGTAATATGTCTATATGTAAAATTATCATTATTATTTTTTTTTTTTATAGGCAGGTTAGTTAACACACTGCTTTGTCAAATAGCCCCCGGGAGGAAGAGAGGCAACAAAAAAAAAGCCAGAAAAGAGGGGGCTGGGGATCTGAAAGTGTCTCCAGCTCAGACAAAGGGTCTCTAACACTGAAATCTTGTAATACCTCGTTTCAAACTGAGCTGCTCTATAGACTTAGTGAACACCGTCAAAAGACGTGGATTCTCTTTCCCTTGGGCTGGGGGGGGGGGGGG